>SJXQ01009791.1:200165-242678 GCA_006408695.1 Aepyceros melampus | reverse complement strand
CTCCCACCCCTCAGTGCTCTTGCTCTCACTGCCTGAGGTCCTTTCGCCAGGCTTTCTAACGTGTGTCAGTTTGAGAGGTGTCAGCTCTCTTGTGTTTTAAACTGCGTTTCCCTGGAGCTGTGCATAATTTCATGTTTAGTGGTTATTTAGCTTTCCTCCTCTGTCAATAGCCATATTTCAACTGAGTGGTCTGACATTTTACAATGTGTGTGTGTATATATATTTTACTAGTAGGATTATTCTAGATACTGATCCTTTGTCAGTTAATGCTTTTGCAAGTATTTTTTTCCAGTTTACTTTTTTACTTGTTTAATGGGATCTTCTGGCACAAAGAATTTTTTGCAGTTGAAATTCCTTAAACTGTTTTGGTATGACCTGTGCTTTCTGTTTCTTAAAACTAACAAAACAAAAATCCTTTCTTATTCCCAAGAGTCCTCTGATGTCTCTTCCTCCTGCTCCTGCTCACTGACTACAGAAACCTCTCAAGAGGAACTGAAGTGGCATCTGAGACATGCAGAGTGGTCTCCCACATAAAGGTCACCAAATTTGGTGCTACCTGTCCCCACTACTCCCATAGCTGATGCGATCATGGGATCAATACCCAGCCCTAAAGCAGCCAAAGGTCAGCCAGTTGACTCATTAGGAGGCCCGTGTGAAAGCTCTGCTTGGGACTTTTGACACGAGAAGGTGACTAACCACAATCCAATCAAAGCCTCTCTTCCAGCAAGGAAGCCTCTAACAGATACGGAAGCTGTCTTCTGAGCATTTCCAACCCCTTCTCCACAGCCTGTCTCAACCTCAGAGACAAAAAAGGCAGGGACTGACCACTCCCTTTTGCAGCTAGGGGTGACCAGATGACCCAGTCTGACTTACTAACGTATACAGAAGCCACTGAGTAGAGCTTCTAGGAAAGCTACAGCTTTCCTGCCAAAAAGGGACGGACTCCTCTGTCTCTCTTCTTCCTCCTTGGAAGGCAGAGGTGATGTCAGCAGCAACAGCAGCCATCTTGCAACCATAAGACAGTTTGATATCAAAGGCCAAAGCACTAGGAATGGTGGAGAGGAACGGCTCAGCAAGCCTGGATCGCTGACCACTCCACCGGGCAGGGGAACCCATGCACGCAACTGCCTAACTCCAGACACTCTGTCACATGAAAAAAACAAAGCCTCCGTGGTTTTCTGTTACTTGCAGCCAAAAGGATCCGAAACTGATACAACCACTTTGTCAGTTAACAGTAGGAAGGGGAAGCTGACTAGTGGGGCTGCTAGTGGATTGCCAGGGCAAACGCCAGATACCAGATCTAACACGGCAAATGACACTGCAGCTCTCCAAGAAGCTTTACAGTTCTTAAGATAAGAGTCCTCTCATGCTCACTTGCCTTTGCGGTCAAAGAGATCTGGATTTTGGGTCCCACTTCAGCACGGACTAGCTGCGCAACCTTAAGCAAGACTCTTGCCCTCTCTAAGCCTCAGCTTCCTTGTCTGTAAAATAGCAGTAGTAGTAGAAATTATATTTCACAGGACTGTTACAGGAATTAAACGAGATAATGCCAGAAACCGTGTGATATACAAGATGAAGCACACACGGCGGCATCAGTGATGATGAGCCCCCTCTGAGATAACCTGAACATTTTCTGTGAGAGGTGACTGTAGGTCATGATCCACCTTGGGAGTCAGTCTGCCTGAGCTTATTCTAGTTCGTCTTTAAAGCTCCATCACTCCCCGGCAGCTCCCTGCTCTTTGTGGGCAACTTTGTTTCTTATTTCACTGAGAAGAAGATGAGAACTTTCACATATTTTCACCACCAAATCCTCTTTCCTTCCTACATCTCTACTCATTTACTTTCCCTCTTCCGTTATTAATACACTCAAACTGTTCAAATGATTATCCTACCACCACATACTAATCAAGCCCATTCACCTTAAAAAACTTTGCAACTCCGATGTTCCATTCTCCTATATCAACTTTCTTTCTAGTACATCATTCCTATCAGCATAAAAACATGGTATTTACTGTTTCCCATTTCGGAAAAATGGCAACAATAAAAACACTGTCTCCAAGTTTCCCCCTATGTCTCTGCATCAATTCCCAGAAAAACTCCATCCCACTTCTGCTGCTGCCTCTCGAATGCTCTCCATCCAGATGCTTGCCCTCACCACTCTGTTGAGACGGCTCTTGTCAGGGTCGTTGGTACCAGTGCTGCTGCTAAGTCGCTTCAATCGTGTCCGACTCTTAGCGACCCCATGGACCGTAGCCCACCAGGCCCCTCCATCCATGGGATTTTCCAGGCAAGAGTACTGGAGTGGGGTGCCACTGCCTTCTCCAACTACGTCGTCATTAAGTCCGATAGTCAGTCATCAGGCCTCACCCTGCCTGATCTGCGAGCAGCATCTCATAGCTGCCGTCGCCCTTCCTGAATCCCACCTTCACCGCAGCTCTTCACTTTCCTCTGCTGGCCCCTTCTCTGCTCCCTTCTCTTCTATCACAGATGTTGGACCTGCATTGTTACGTGAAGACTTCTCTTTCCAGTCCTTGCTCCCTCACCCCTTTATCTTTCACAGGTGTTAGCCCATTCAATCTCGTGAACTCCTAACTCTATCCAGGCGTGCGCTTCCCAGAGGACCAGCACCAAGGGAACCACTATTGCCGTAGTCCAAATCACAAGCTTTAGCTTTGACAACAATGAAACCTTCTAACTGGTCTCCCTGCTTCTGGCCTTGCCTCCATCTTTCCTCACTAGTCTTCCTCCACGTGGAAGTCAGGGGGATCCTTTTAAAACAAGTCTGATCATGGCAGACCTCTGCTCAAAATCCTCCAGTGATATTTCTCCACACTTAGGACAAAATGCAAAGTCTTCACGACAACTTACACTTTCTAGGACCCCCCGCCACGCTCGCCCTCGCCACCTGCTCCAGCCACACCGGCCTCTGCTGTGTCTTGCAGAGCACACTCCGCACTGAGACCTCCGACCGCTGTTTCCTCTGGATGGCCCCGGCCCTGGCAGTCTCGTGGCGCACTACTTTACTTCATCCAGACCTCCGCTCACATAACCTACCAGAGGTCTTCCTAATCACACTATCCACAATACCACCTCTCTCCATATCCCAGTGGTTCTCAACCAGGTGACACTCTGCCCCCTGGGGACACCGAACAATATGTGGAGATATTTTTGGTTATCACACTGAGGGATCTACTGGCATCTGGGGGTAGAGGTCAAGGAAGCAGCTAAACATCCTACAAGGCACAGGACGCTCCCACAACAAAGAACTGTTCTGCCCAACATGTCAGTAACGCCAAGACTGAGAATCCCTGCTCTATCCCCTTATCCATCGTTTTTCCTACGTCGTTTGCCACATATTAGGTACTTATTTGCTCACTCTCTCCTACTAGAAGGAGTTTCACAAGGGCTTTCTTAGTCATTACTGTATCCCCAGCTCTTAAAATAATGCCTGGAGTCCAACAGACATTTGTTAAATGAATTAACAACCAAAATGAATAATAAAACTGTATTTTTCTGCGCTCGTATTTTGTATCAAGTCTGCGCTAACCATTTTACAAACATCTGCTCATTTACTACTCACAATAACCCCATGAGGTACATATAACCACACTCCCCATTTACAGATAAGAAGCTCAGCAAGGTTACATAACTTGTCTACATTTAAGAAGTGTTCATGTGAAGCCAAGATTCAACCCCAAGCCCACCAGGCTCCACAACCCTCTGTCCACCCCAACACTACTTTACCTTGCCATGTACCACGGGTGGATTAAATGTCCTCATATACTTTCCTTACGAAAGAATCCCAAATGGTCCCCAATGATGCTGGGTCAAACCTGAACTTCTGTCTGTGGATCTCCATGACCTGGCCTGATCTAAACCCCACTCCCTCTCCTACTACTCTGCACTCTGTCCCTAACTGGTCCTCCCATACTGTCCCTTAAACACGCAGTTCCGGGGCCTTAGAAATCACATTTCCAGCATCTGTCCTGGGTGTGGAGAGGTAGCTGGGCTGCGTCACCGCCAGTCGCGTGCGAAACACGATGCCTGGGGTGATGGCTCTCCCTCATACCCCGGAGGCCTCTCTCCCTGCGCCTCCTCTTTGCATTCATTCTGAAATCTAAAATGCCCTTCCCTGTCCTCTCAAGAGTTAAAATTCTACATTTCCTTTAAGGCTCACCTCAAAATATGCTTCCTTCCCATTCCAGTCTCACTTCCACTGTACTTTCCTCTCATTATGAGTTATTCCAACCCATGTTCTATAGATAACCGAAAGCATATAACCATGAATGTGCATATTTATTGTATTATTACTTTCTGAAAGTGAGTCACTCAGTTGTGTCCGACTCTGTGCGACCCCTTGGACTATACAGTCCGTGGAATTCTCCAGGCCAGAATAATGGAGTGGATAGCCGTTCCCTTCTCCAGGGGATCTTCCTAACTCAGGGATTGAACCCAGGTCTCCCACATTACAGGCAGATTCTTTACCAGCTGAGCTGCAAGAGAAGCCCAAGAATACTGGAGTGGGTAGCCTATCCCTTCTCCAGCAGATCTTCCCAACCCAGGATTTGAACCGGGGTCTCCTGCATTGCAGGCAGTCTTTACCAACTGAGCTATGAAGGAAGCCCCCATGTTATTACTTTCCCATTGTTTCTTATAATGAGTACCTTGTCTTCCTGGCAGGGCAGGGAGCTTTGCAAGGAAGAGAAAAATGCCTTGGCTTCTCATGTTTAAATACTCCTCACAGGCCTTGGAATAGTACAGGATACCCCGCAGACTCTTACCAAACATTCATCAAATGAGTAAAATTAACAATGAGCTTGCTGTTCAACACTTTACGTTTCAGGTGTTCCTGGAGCTACTAAGCGGTGAGATGAAATCAGAGGGAGGGCAAGGCACAGCACAGGTGGCGTGACCATGGCAGCCGGTGACACCGTGAGGCCAAGCACAGGGCAGGAAGAGCGCAAGGAGAGCTTGACGGGATCCCAGGCCACACAGGTAGGGGAGACAGAGAAGTCAGCAGACAAGACACAGGAGACACTCAGAGGGCTAAGGACGCTTTCACCACAGCATTATTACAATGAGGGAGATTTAAAAGAAGAAAGATGGTTTAAATGAACAGGAGGTCAAAGATAGCTGAACTGAGAAAACATCTGGCAAAGGTGTATCAGAAAGATCATGGAAAGTATAGTTACAGAGAAGCCAGACTGAGGGACGGCTGAGGATGGAAATGATTCATTGACCTGCTGAGGAGCTCAGGATGCCACACACATCATATCTTGTGTTACCTAATCAGCTAGCAGTTCATACTCGGGACCCAGGAGGGCCCAATTCCTGCTTGCCTTCCGTCACAGGCCTGCCAGCAGGCTTAGCTCAGCCACTCACTATACTTAAGGTTGGATGCAATTATTTGGAAATCTTTTGAGTGACTCAATTTCATTAAAATTACATCAGGGAAATGTGACATTATGAAAGATTGAGAACCAAGTATAGAAATATTGGGAAGCTCTGATATGAGCACTCACATCTGAGTCACTTCCAATTCTTGTACACTAATCAGGGACACTCTCAGTTCTACTGGTGTTATAAATTAAAGTTTTATCTCATAACAAGAGAGAGGAGGAAGACAGGAAAGAAGTACATCAACGTGTTGATAGGACATTTTCAGACTAAGAAAGCGGAGTGAAGCAGAATTAGACTCTGCCCCCTCCAATAACGGATGAAGCAAACCCCCAAAATTCAATCTCTTTCAAAGTCAAAAATTCATCAGCAAAAACCAAATTGGAAAAGAGAGACAATGTTATTACAAAGATTCTGAAAAGTCAGTTAAGAACGAATTAAGAGATTCTTCTTCCTGCACTCCTTAAAAGTAGAAATCAGGAAAAGACGCACGCCACAGAGAATTATTACACATACCCTCCAATTCTGTGAGGCCAACAAGGGGAGTAGGTGAATAGCCCTGAAGAAGTAAGGAGAAGCTCTTGAGGGCAGAAGTCCACACACCACAGTCATTCAGCGGTGGCGGTCAGGCTACCAGCAACGGCCACCTTCGTGGGCAGGAGGAACACAGGGCCGTGATGGGGGATTAGGATACACTACTCCAAAGTAAGGTTCCATACTGAATATTTCAAGTTGAGGAATCTGAGAAACAGCAGGTGCGGGAAGGACTTTCTGACCTTCCCCTGAAGTGGGCATAAAGACCCTCAAGTGAGAGACACCTTTCGTACACTCAGAGGAAATGAACATTCCTACCTCTAAGAAAGAAGGACATCAAGAGAAATGTGAATTAACAAGCCTTGCTATGTCTCCCCTAGTTTACTACACTGAGCTCATACTCATACCCACTTCTGTTCGATCACATCTTCCCACAACTTTCCACTCGATCAACGCTCGCATAGAAACGCTCAGACCTTTTCAGGTCTCCATTTCCTTGTAAAGGAAATGTTATGCACAATTTATATGAAATGAATTTGTAGGCTATTCTCTTGCTAATTTACCTTCTGTTATGGAAACACAGCCGAGAACAATAAATGGTATGAGGCGTCTTCCTTTGCTCCAGCTACACTCAAGGGCTGCCCAGGGCCCAGCGCAGAAGGACACCACTAGCCTGGAGTCTGGGAAGACAGAGCAGAAGTCGGCAACCGAGTATTTGGTATGGGAAAGGCAGCTGGTCCCACACAGGTGGGGACAGCGACAGAGAGAACCCACTTACACTGCACCCAAGCGGATAAGGGGCAAGCTCAATGCAGGTTCCGACACTAAGCAAGGATAAGGTGACAAGCGGCATGGAGACTGTGCGAACATACACAACAAACGGAAGGAGAAAAAGAAGGCAGAAAAGATAACCCAAGAAGGGCTTCTCCGTGGCTGTCTCAGCTACAGACGCTTCAACAGTAAGGAAAATCCAACAAAACAAGAGTTCAAAGACAAGAGAATATAAATCAACAGCGTAAGGTGAAACAGAGTTGAGCAAAGTTTGAGAGCCAAATGACACGAAGACTGCACTAATAAATAAGTCAGAGCAGTAAAGAACAGAATAGACATGACTCAAAATTGAATAAGGCAGAGAGTAAAGGTCTGAGATTATTTCAGCGGGTGCAGGAAAAAATAGAAAAACATCATCTCACTTACTCAGAAGAGATGTGACAGATATGGAAGTGAAGGTGATGAAACAAAGAATAACTAGTCCCCTGAAATAGAAAATCCAGTAAGTATAAAAGAGAAAATATTCAGAAATGCAACATTTTTTTCCCCTGTATTGAAGGGAGGAGCAAATCTGGCCTCAGTATTTTCCACGGCCACATTCAAAACCAGAAGGCAATGGGGCAGAACTGTCTGAAAAGATCTGAGGGAATTTGTCTGGCCCAAGTATACAGTTATGGTCTTTTTTTTAACTGGAAGAAATTCTTAAACATGATTGAGTTAAAAAATATAACACCCTACAGCCCTTGCAATAAAAGCTATTTCTGCCTTCTAGTACTTACAAACAGAAAAGCCTACTGGTGAGGGCTGAACCCTGTGAAAATGTAAACCCACTCTGTAACTGAAGGACTCATGGGTGGAGTATAGAAAATCCTCTAAACTCTGTTAAGGAAAAACGAAACTAACACAAAATTGGGAACAAAGGAGGGAGGACAGGTGTGAGATAATAGAAAAAAATATAGACAGATACCTGCCCCTGGTTCCTGGCACAGAGCTTCTAAAACCCTTGTAATTTCCCAAGTGATGAAAACACTAAGAATATTTCTTGTTCTAATATTTGGTCTTTGACCCTGTCCCTAGCAGATGGCTCTTGAAACCTTTATAAATTCCTAAGTGATAAGAGCACAAAGACCATCTTTTGCTTCAATGAGGTGACTCTGGGGGGCTCCTGGATGGTGGCTGGTCGCCAGAAAGACCAAGTCAAAATTAGAAGTTAGAATTATCAGTGCCTGCCCCAGCCCCTTCTCCAGAGAGGGAAGGAGAAAGCCTAGAAATGGAGCTAATACTTGATCATGCCCACATGAGGAAGCCTCCATAAAATCCCTGTATATAGGCTTTAGAGAGCTTCAAAGCAGATGAACACATCCACATTGGGAGGGTGATACAACCCAACTCCACAGGGACAGAAGTTCCAATCTCCAGCACCCTTCCAGACCTCACCTGAAGCATCCCTGTTCATCTGTATTCTTTGTCATATCTTTAATAAACTGGTAAGTAAGCATTTATGTTTCCCCGGTTCTGTGGCCTGCTCTAGCAAATTAATCAAACACAGCTGGTGTCCAAGGAATTGCTTGATATGGGGAGGAAAAACTCCATATATTTGGCAACCAGAAGTGTAAGAAGTAAAGTGTTCTGTGTGAGCACATAAAAGTAAAGGAGAAGCCCAGGAGGGTAGAACCGAGTTTTTCCCAACACAGGAGGTAGACAAAACTAAGTTTTTCCTAAACAATAGGAATGGGTAGAAATTTAAGTATAATTGCCTCGTCTTTCAGAGCAGGAAGTCAATTTTTCTGTTAAATAGATACAAAATTAAATACAACATTTTTTCTTTAAAAAACAACAGCATTCATGACATAGCCTAATTCTCTTGACATTATTTCCATCTAGCTGGCGATCCATCCTTTTAACTAGTTATCTGAAACGCAAGATGTCTAGAATAATGGTCACCAAAACTTAATGTTCATTATTTTTGAGAGGTGGGATACTGGGGGAAATAGCTAACGGTGGTTAGGAATCCTTAGGAGGAATCCTTATGAGTGATTTTTCTCGTTTTGACCACATTGCGCGGCTTGCAGGATCTTAGCTCCCCAACCAGGGATCAAATCCGAGCCCCCTGAGATGGAAGCACAGAGTACAAACCACTGTACCAGCAGGAAATTCCCTCTTATGAGTGATTTTTTAATTCTTTTTTTTCTACTTTCTTCTATATTCTGTATTTTGAAATGTGTCCATGCTGCTGCTGCTAAGTCGCTTCAGTTGTGTCCAACTCTGTGCGACCCCATAGACGGTAGCCCACCAGGCTCCTCCGTCCCTGGGATTCTCCAAGCAAGAACACTGGAGTGGGTTGCCATTTCCTTCTCCAGTGCATGAAGGTGAGAAGTAAAAGTGAAGCTGCTCAGTCGTGTCCGACTCTTAGCGACCCCATGGACTGCAGCCTAGCAGGCTCCTCCGCCCATGGGATTTTCCAGGCAAGAGTACTGGAGTGGGGTGCCACTGCCTCTCCAAATGTGTCCATATATATCAAAAAAATAAAATGCCTCTTAGTCATAAAGGATAAAAAAAAGGACAATTGAGAATGCCAAAGAAGAAAAAGACGGGAAAAAAGCTGCCAGAGAGACCCAAGCTGACTTAAAGGGAAAAGAGCAGGAGTAGGAAGCAGCAGAGAAAAAATGTAGACTGAGAGGCAAGGGCCCTTGAAAGCTATAAATGCTGGCATCTACCGATTTCAGTAATAAATTGCACCTAAATGATGATAACTCCCGAATTCATACCTTGATCCTAGACCTTTCCATGAACTCCACACTCATATCCCATTACTTACTCTATGGAAGATCTGACAAGTCTTTCAAACGGTGTCCAAAACCCAAACCAAATTCTTGGTCCACATCCAAACATGCTGCTCTCTCAGCTTCCCCATTTTACTAAATTCAAGTCAAGAACCTTGAGGTCATCCCTGACCATCTCTTTCTCTCACCCACCTGCCCCCGCTCCCTTTCTAACCTCAGCAAATTCCACTGGCTCTATTTCTATCAAAACATAACCTGAATCCAGTCACTTCTCACCACCATCTCTACTATCATGCGAGTCCCAACCACATCGAGACTGGCTGACGACAGCCGCTTTCTAACTGGTTCCCAGCTCTCACTCTTGCCCCATCTCTATTCTCCAAACAGAATTCAGTGATCTTTTTAAAGAATAAGTCAGATCGTGTCACTCTTTTGCTCAAAACCTTCTAATGGCTCCCCTCTTATTCAGAATAACACCCAAAGTCTCTACTACTATGCCCTACAAGGTCCCAACTGATCTCCTACAGGGACTCCCACCTCACGGCCTCTGGGCCTACTGGTATGTTCTTCTCTCAATAACAAGGTTCATTCCCTCACTTCCTTCAGATTCCTGCTCCAAACACACCTCTCAGGCAGGACTTCCCTGACTTTTCCACTAAAATCCTATCACCAAATCCTTTTCCTGCTTTATTGGGAGCAGGAGAGTTTTTTCCCTTTATTCTGAGCCATGTCCCTAAACTCAGAAAAATATCTGGCACAAGGTAGGTACTCAATATTTGTTAAATGAGTGAATCAAAGAATCCACTATTTTCTTTTCCTTAAAACGTTGCAAATATCTTTCTTCTGATTATCTGGACTGTGTGCTTAGTTGCTCAGTCGTGTCCAACTCTTTGCGACCCCATGGATTGCAACCCACTAGGCCCCTCTGTCGGAGAAGTCAATGGCACCCCACTCCAGTACTCTTGCCTGGAAAATCCCACGGGCGGAGGAGCCTGGTAGGCTGCAGTCCATGGGGTCGCTATGAGTCGAACAAGACTGAGCGACTTTGCGTTCACTTTTCACTTTCATGCATTGGAGAAGGAAATGGCAACACTCCAGTGTTCTTGCCTGGAGAATCCCAAGGACGGAGGAGCCTGGTGGGCTGCCGTCTATGGGGTCGCACAGAGTTGGACACAACTGAAGCGACTTAGCAGCAGCAGCAGGCCTCACTGTCCATGGGGATTCTTCAGGCAAGAATACTGGAGTGGGTTGTCATGCCCTTCTCCAAGGGACCTTCCCAACTCGGATTGAACTCAGGTCTCCCATATTGCAGGTGGACTCTTTTCCATCTGAGCCACCAGGGAAGCCCATGAATGCTGGAATGGGTAGTCTATCCCTTCTCCAGGGGATCTTCCTGACCCAAGAATGGAACCAGGGTCTCCTGCATTGCAGGTGGATTCTTTACCACATGAACTACTTACTACAATTCAGGCAGATATTATTTGCTCTTAGTAAGCAATACATGGAAGTTATGAGAAACTGTAAAGCTCAAGAGCCAAGACTGGTTTCTTGTCATATGTGTGTGTTTGGGGAAGGGTGTGAGGTAGCAAGGGCAGAAGTGGTCGCCAGAATCAACTAACCCAGGCCCTGATACCTGGAAGAGAGCTCTGGGTGCCATATACCCAGTTATAAACAGGATGAGACTTCAGAAATTATCACTGACTTAACTGTACCTGTCCCTGTTGGGTCACCTCCCTGGATCATAAAGTCTTTGATGATCTGTGGAATTTGGTGCCATTGTAGTAACCTCGACGAGCCAGTTCAGCGAAGTTCTTACAGGTCTTTGGAGCATGCTTCCAGTACAGCTCCAGCACGATGATCCCCATGCTGCAGGGGGAGAGAACAGCAGAGCTCCAGTTAAGAACAAGGTCACGGCACACAGGAACCTTATGGGACCGCTCCACGACTCTTCATTTGCAAGCTTATTGAGTCATGAAATGATGACAAAGGTCAGATTTCATGCTCAGCAAAGGAAAACAACACAATGCAAATAACATAAACACAGACACCTCCTTGGAGGAAAACATGCTGGGGCTTCTGGTCCTTCTTTCAAGAAAAGTAACCACAGACAACTAAAAATCCTAACGCCTTATACACAACAAATCACTGATCACTGGAAACCAATATAACCAATCCCTAAATTAGGGAGAAAAATCTTACACCTAGTTTATAACTTTATTTAAGTTGGATATTAAAATATTGGGAATTCACATTTATTTACGTATACCTAAGTTTCTGGGAGCTCCCCTGGCAGCTCAGCTGGTAAAGAATCCACCTGCAATGCAGGAGACCTCAGTTCCATTGCTGGGTGAGGAAGATCCCCTGGAGAAGGGATAGGCTACCCACTCCAGCATTCATGGGCTTCCCTGGTGGCTCAGGTGGTAAAGAATCCGCTTGTAATGCAGGAGACCTAAGTTCGATCCCTGGGTTGGAAAGTTCCCCTGGAGGAGGGCACAACAACCCACTCCAGTGCTCTTGCCTAGAGAATCCCCATGGACAGAGGGGCTTGACAGGCTATAGTCCACGAGGTCACAAAGAGTCAGACATGACTGAGTGACTAAGCACAGCACACAGTACAAGTTTCTGGGGATGGGGTGGAAGCTGAGTAAATGAGAGACAGAAAGGTTTTCAGTGATTTTTGAGCCATATAAATTTGTAAAAAAATTAATGGATAAAAAAAAAGTACAGTTTGTGTGTATTGAGGAAGGGTGCAACAAAGGCAACCTGATTACTTCAAACCTGCCCCAAACCTGAGAAAACTCCGGGAGATAGTGAAGGACAGGGAGGCCTGGCATGCTGCAGTCCATGGGATTGCAAAGAGTCAGACATGACTGAGCAACAATGTGATGAGCACTTTTCTCCCTGAAATGAGGCTAAGAAAAAGGAACAAATAAGATTTAAGATAGGTGCTTTCCTATCTTAGTTTCATTCATCTACCTCCATTTCATCACTCAGACTTTAAGCTCCAAGAAGGTAAGAACTGAGTCAACTCTGTATAGACTGAATACCTGGTGTGAAGTGCAGTATAAGGCATCTATAATTAAACGTGGTATGTGCTAGAACATAGCTTTCTAAAAGCCTTTCTAGTGGCAATTCATCCTTTACACTCCCAACATTCAACATAGATTACCAGTTACTCTGTGCAACACACGGTTCTAAGTGCTTTTCCTCTTACAGAGGAACATTCTGGTGGATACTTTTAAAATACAGGGAATAACTTTTTGGAACAGCAATCAGAAAATAACCTATACAAATCTGGAATGTGCATACCTTTTGGCAGCAATTTCAACTGCTAAAGTTTCTACTCTATATGAAAACTTACAAAAGTGCTTGAGGATATAATAGGTGCAAGGATGTTTATTCCAGTAATTGTCCTAACAAAAAAAAATGAGAAGCAATTTAAATGTCCTTCATAGAGGGAATGACTAAAACATGAAATATCCATACAGAAGGCTGCATGTATTACATGCAAATTACAGAAAAAAACATACACTATGATCATATAATCTTATTATTGTTTAAATATAGAACATAAAAGAGATGTCTTTATGTACAGAGAAAAAGATCCACAGATCATCCACCATCAGTTCAGTCGCTCAGTCGTGTACGACTCTTTGAGACCCCATGGACTGCAGCACGCCAGGCCTCCCTGTCCATCACCACCTCCCAGAATTTACTCAAACTCATGTCCATTGAGTCACTGATGCCATCCAACCATCCTGTCCTCTGTTGTCACCTTCTCCTCCTGCCCTCAATCTTCCCAATCAGGGTCTTTTCAAACTATTAGTGGTGTGTTTACAGATAGGAGTGGCTGTTACTTCTTACTGTGTACACTTCTACAACTGCTTGAATTTAAATTTTCATTTATTTTGTAATTAGAGAAAAACAAAAACAGGTAGTTGAGAAATTACCTACTTTCAAGTTGACCAGAAAAAGTAGAATTTTTCCCTTGTAAGAAGATGGGCAAGATGCCCAGGGGGCAAAAACAGCATCTGAGAGAACTGCACTCTGAAGGAAAGCAGCATAAGCAAGAGGAGGACAGAAAGCCAATGGCTGGACTCTGGCTTATTGACGTGCGTAGGCAGAGAGGTGGGCAAAGACGAGATGAAAAAAAATCACCTTTAAAGGTGAGACCACAAAATTTCAATTTTATATTGCTGGAGCAGTAAGACATTACTTAAGGTTATTTGTCCTACTTCGGAAAGATCACATTTAACTTTTTCCAAAGAGGCAATGGAATGAATGGGGCTAAAGAAACTAGCACAGCAGGCAAACAGACCAGGCTCCAAATGAAATTCCCCTACTTTACCAGCTACAAGACTTTAATCAAGCAATTTACTCTGTAAATTCTGACATTTCCTCTGCTAAAACTAGAGAGAAGGTGGAATAGTACCTACATGATCTGAGTGGCTAAGAGGATTAAACTAAATGTGATGCTACACATAGGGGAAGTGGCACTGGCTGGTTTGGTGCTCAATACTACCTGGGGGCTTGGGCTTCCCTGGTGGCTCAGAGGATAAAGGGTCTGCCTGCAATGCAGGAGACCTGGGTCGGGAAGATCCCCCGGAGAAGGAAATGGCAACCCACTCCAGTATTCTTGCCTGCAGAATCCCATGGACAGAGGAGCTTGGCAGGCGACAGTCCATGGGATCGCAAAGAGTCGGACACGACTAAGCGACTTCACTTTACTTCTTCACTATCACTTTGACGGGAGGGAATGAATGTGCTTCTTCCTGCGTTCTCCTAAAAACCTGTGTAAATAACTGAGCTACTTACAACCCTTATATTTACATGTCTGTCTCCTTCACTATACTGTAAGTTTCTAAAGGCAAAGCTGTTTCATTCACCTCTGACCCTCCGATCCCACGTCCCTGGCCTGTAGGCTGAACGCGCGCCGGCTGAATGAAAGGATGAACGGACGGAGGGGTAGGAGGCGGGCCCTCGGGCCGCTGTCGCTAACAGAGCGAGTGGCTGTGCAGCCCGGACGCGGGCACTGGCGGTGCCCACTCAGCGCCGAGGCGGCCCTCACCACCGCCCCTCCACGAGGAGGCGCCGGCGCGCGCCCGGAACCCAGCCCCGCGGCTGAGCCTGAAGCTCCACGTCGCCTCCACCAGCCCAGCCCCGGAGGCCGGACCCTCACCTGGTCTCCAGGTACACGTTGGGCGGCTGCCAAGAGTCTGGAGGAATCGCCGCCATGGCGAGGCTGGCGGAAAGCTCCCGAGGGGATCGCTACTTCCGGCGTCGGTTCGCCGGGGACCCGCGCTGCGGCAAGGCACTTCCGGCTCCGGCTGTTCAGCTCGAGAGACGCCGGAACTGCGGGGACTTGAGACAAGGCAGAGGAAAGACCCGCACCCCCACCCGCACCTCCAAGGCCGAGAATCTAGAGCGTGAGGCTAAAGCAGGCTGTCTGCCAGGACGGAAAAGAAGTGCCAAGCTCCTTGGATCTCCAAGCGGAGAGAGACGGCGCCATTCTATGGACGCTCTGATTGGTTCCTTTAGGCATGGGAGGCGTGACCGACCAGCAAATCTGCACTTCTAATGAGGTTAAAGCCTAACCTTCCATTTGGAAGAATTTCCTAGTCCCACAATAGTGCTAAGACCCAAGAAGAGGAAGAGAACGGAAGGGGATAGAGATGACAGCTGCCAGAAACTAGCACTAATGTAAGGCGCTGTACATTTACATAGCGCTTGAACATTATTATGTTATGTACTCCGCAAAACAGTCCTGTAAAGTTGATGTTATTATTCTCATTTTTCAGATGTGAAAACTGAGACTCAGCAGTTAAATGACTTATATGTCCATAGCAGGCTTCCCAAGTGGCTCAGTGGTAAAGAATCCACTTGCCAATGCAGGAGACACAGGTTAGATCCCTGGGTCGGAAGATCCCCTGGAAAAGTAAATGACAACCGACTCCAGTATTCTTGCTTGGGAAAATCCCATGGACAGAGGAGCCTAATCTGTAGTCCATGGAGTCGCCAAAGACCTGGACATGGCTTAAGTACTAAACAGCAACAACAGGTCCATAGCCCCATAGCCAAAAAGCTAATCAAACTTAAGAGTCTCCAAAGGCAAAGGGTCTGGGGAGAGGGAAGAGGGAAGGACTGGGAAGAAAATCAGAGATAAAGGAAGGGAAAGCTAGGAGAATGAAGATCAAATAGGTCAGGGCTAGAAGCAAGGATTAGAGTGACTGTGGCTGGGATAGATGGAAGTCCAAGGTTGTTAGGAGTGTTTGAACATTATCAAAGACAATGAGAGGAGGTTTGGAGGGAGGACAAGAAAGAAATGGGGTCAGTGAACATGCTGTAAATGCTTTGCACACCACTTGATAATGGCAGTTAAATGAATGCTTACTTTATACCAGGCATCCAGTAAGCACTGTTGTGTACTTTCACACCATTAAAAATGAAACACAAATAGAACTCAGACTTGAAAATTTCCTCATTCACAATTTGTAGAGGTTATGGAGAAGGCAGTGGCACCCCACTCCAGTACTCTTGCCTGGAAAATCCCATGGGCGGAGGAGCCTGGTAGGCTGCAGTCCATGGGATCTCGAACAGTTGGACACGACTGAGCAACTTCACTTTCACTTTTCACTTTCATGCATTGGAGAAGGAAATGGCAACCCACTCGTGTTCTTGCCTGGAGAATCCCAGGGACGAGGGAGCCTGGTGGGCTGCCATCTCTGGGGTCACACAGAGTCGGACATGACTGAAGTGACTTAGCATACTCCATTTATAGTTATTATAAAATATTGGCCATATTCCCTGTGCTCTGCAATATATCCTTGTAGCTTATTTTTGAACTTCTGACAACACTTAATCTTCAAACCACAAGAGGTAGATATCACTATTCCCCCTTTTACTTTGAGGAAACTGAGACTTACAGAGATAACTTGCTCCAAGTACCACAGCTGTGATCCTGTGCTCTTGACCGCAGTTCAATCCCAGTTTCCTTAATTGCCAAGCAGGAATAAGGGTATACAAGATTGTAAAGGTCAAACCAGACAGTGCGCTCCTTGAGACAATAACTGAGCCGTGTTCATCTTTGTGCCCTCCTCGCAGAGGACTGCACATAGGATGCTTAAGTTTCATTGAATGAATAATAAACAGAAAATTACATTTTAGAGGCTTCCCTAAATGTTTACCAGTGGTGGCTCAGTGGTAAACAATCCGCCTGGAATACAGCAGACAAAGGTTCAATCCTTGCAGGAAGATCCCACGCACCACCTTAACTAAACTAACTAAGCCCGTGTGCCACAACTCCTGAGCCTGTGCTCTAGCGCCTGGGAACCACAACTATTGAAACCTGTGCACCTAGAGCGCAGGCACTGCAATGAGAGGCCACCGCATTGAGAAGCGCACGCACTGCAACGCAGGGTAGCCCCTGCTCTCTTCAGCTGGAGAAAAGCCTGTGCAGCAATGAAGACCCAGAACAGCCATACATAAATGAGTAAATGAATAAAATTACTTTTTTAAAAAAAGAAACTTACATTTTAGACTGATGAAAGCTGTGCTAATGTAAGGTATAATTAATTTACACTTCCTGCAGCCTTGTGATCATGCCCTCTTTATGGCCTTTGAGCTGGATGGAAGTTTTCATTGTTGGTCCTGTCTGTTGTTATCTGAGTTTCCTTTCTTTGGACCTTACGTAGTTCCTTACTACATATCTTGGGAGGCTGAGGGCATGGTGAAGATGCATTGAGGTTTAAAAGAAACATAAGACAGCACCTTGCTGGCTCATTCCAAAATCCTTACTCAAGAAGCTCAGCTTTGGTTGGACTTTTTATTCCCAAGAGAACATTAGGTGTCAGTGACTTCAGGGCAGAGTTGACAAAGAGGCCTAGATTCCTTTCTAAGTTTACTATTAGATTGCAGCTTGTACTTACTTCATTTATTCTGTATCTAAGTTTAATGTGGCTTCTGAATAAATGCCCCTTATTAAAAACAAAATTATAACATCATTTTTTGAGCTGGAATCCTAAGGATCGTCCTCTTTATCTCTGCTCCCTGTAAATGACACATCATCAAATATGTCAACTCTTTTTTCCAAAGGTCCCCAAATTGTATTCCTTTCTTCCCATTCCCACTGCTGTTTCAGACTTTTAACACCAGGATTATTTCAGAAGCTCCTTTGCTGGAGCTTCTCTGACCTTTGGTTTCCCTCTGCTGCTGCTGCTAAGTCGCTTCAGTCGTGTCCGACTCTGTGCAACCCCATAGACGGCAGCCCACCAGGCTCCCCTGTGTCTGGGATTCTCCAGGCAAGAACACTGGAGTGGGTTGCCATTTCCTTCTCCAATGCATGAAAGTGAAAAGTGAAAGTGAAGTCGCTCAGTCGTGTCTGACTCTTAGCGACCCCATGGACTGCAGCCTACCAGGCTCCTCTGTCCATGGGATTTTCCAGGTAAGAGTACTGGAGCGGGGTGCCATCGCCTTTTCCGTGGTTTCCCTCTAGTAATCCATTTTACACACAGCAGCCAAAGCCCTCATCTGAAATACTATAAAATATTGCCAGGAAGTATTAAATGGTTTCTTTTTGCCTATTAAAATCCCAAATCACTTGGCCTGAGCTTGAAGGCCCTTCATCATTGACCACTCACTGACTTCTCCAGTCAGATTTTGGACTATTTTATTATCCAAGCCTTATATGTGGAATTAGCGTTCCCACTTTCAGTCTTCTGCCCAAGCTAGTCTTTTTCCTTGCAATGCTTTACCAAACTTCACCCAATCTCCCTTGTTCCATCTCCTCTCTACTCATTCTGTTTGTAGAAGACTCTCCTCTCTTCTTGAACTTTAGTTTGGTGCCACATTCCATCACTGTCTAAATGCTTGTCTCAGATTTTCTTCTCAACAAGTAGACTGTCAATAATCTATGTAGGGACCACGTCCTTATGCAGTTGGGCTTCCCAGGTGGCATAGTGGTAAAGAATCAGCCAGCAATGCAGGAGACACGAGTTCAATCCCAAGGTCAGGAAGATCCCCTGGAGTAGGAAATGGCAATTCACTACAGTATTCTTGCCTGGAGAATTCCATGAACAGAGGAGCCTGGAGGGCTACAGGCTATCGGGTCACAGAGAGTCAGACATGACTGAGCAGGCATGCCTTATCCAGTTCAGTTCAACATTTACACAGGGCCTGTTCCAGATCAGAATCTGAGCAGAGTGAATATGAAGTCGCTCAGTCGTGTCCGACTCTTTGCGACCCCATGGACTGTAGCCTACCAGGCTCCTCTGTCCATGGAATTTTCCAGGCAAGAGTACTGGAGTGGGTTGCCATTTCATTCTCCAGGGGATCTTCCCAACCCACGGATTGAACCCAAGTCTACCGCACTACAGGCAGACACTGCTGCTGCTGCTGCTGCTAAGTCGCTTCAGTCGTGTCCGACTCTGTGTGACCCCATAGACGGCAGCCCACTAGGCTCCCCTGTCCCTGGGATTCTCCAGGCAAGAACACTGGAATGGGTTGCCATTTCCTTCTCCAATGCATGAAAGTGAAAAGTGAAAGTGAAGTCGCTCAGTCGTGTCCGACTGTTCGCTACCCCATGGACTGCAGCCCACCAAGCTCCTCCATCCATGGGATTTTCCAGGCAAAGAGTACTGGAGTGGGGTGCCACTGCCTTCTCCAACAGGCAGACGCTTATCTCAAGCAATTTAACCTTTCCATAAACTTCAGCTTGGTTAGTAAGAGGGTAAATGAAGCTTGTTGAAGAAGTTTCACGAATATAAAGTCCTTTGTAATGTGTGGCAAAGAGTAAACATTAATGAGTGTGCCGTGTGTAAATTTGAGTGATCTATTTGTCTGCCTTTCTTTTAGATTTCTTACGTTATCCCTCCCACTTCCATCTCTTAATGCCTAACACGCTGCCTGTCACATAGTAGGAGGCTCAACAAATACTCATGAATGAATTAGTTCAGCGATGAAGTCGGCGTTGGCTCACAAAGAGACCGCTGGCGAGGACTGCGGAAGACCGAGAGGAAAGAACTGGCCGCCAGGGGGAGCAAGAAGCCGTACTCTCCAGATCTCGTGATAGTTCCCAAGTTCTCCGAGACATCGCCTGTTCTACTTCTGGCGGAAGCTTCCGGCGGGAAGCAGCGCTGCCTCGTCTGTGGAGTGGGAGTTGCTTCCGGGTTGCGCGCCCGGAAGTAGGAAGTTGTCGGCCTCTCCTCCTCGCCCGGCGGCTTGCTGTCCCCGAGGCGGGAGGAGCCCGAGGGGGCGCGGGCCCGCATGTGAGTGACTGGGGCCCGAGGCCGGGAGGGGGGAGGCAGCTTCGTGACAACACTGTCGCCGCCCCCGTCTATGAACTCCTAGCGCAGCCCACCTTTCCGCGCCAGCCCCTGCGCTGACCCCTTCTCTGAGCCCCTGGCGTTTTGCGGACTGACTGACAGCACCCTTCACCAACTCCCCCGGGGTCAACTTTCTTAAGACTTCTCCCTTTTTTCCCATGGCTCTGCCGGGGAGAGCAGAGTTCCGCCCTAACTGAACTTGTTTCTCGGGGTCACAATAGTGACCAAAACAGCGGCCCTAACAAAGTCTATATTTCATTGCCCTTTTAGATTTGTCTTTTTTTTTCTTTTGAATGTTTACAGTAGATATCCCGCCCCTACTCGGAAACATCTTTTTCTGATAATTGTTAGGGAAGGAATTTTTTTTTTAAGTGTGGTCTTGGTATATGATAAAGATGGCATCTCGGATTTCAGAAAGGAATATGACTTGGTTTATTGGCTTGATTAAATGAGCTGTTTGTAACCTCCATTTAGAACAAGGAAATTTGCCTGCTTCATGTTGCCTAGTATTTTAAGATCGTTAGTCCTGCAAGCCACACTTCTTTTCTGGTCTAAGAGCCTGCATATCCTTGGTATTTGCCAGTACACCAGTTTTATTTGGCCTTCTCCTCATGATAGGGGCTTCCCTGGTGGCTCGATGATAAAGAATCCACGTGCAATGCAGGAGAACTGGGTACAATCCCTGGGTCAGGAAGATCCCCTGGAGGAGGAAATGGCAACCCATTCCTGTATTCTTGCCTGGAGAATTCTATGGACAGAGGAGCCTGGCTGGCTACAGTCCATGGGGTTGCAAAGAGTCAAGGCTGAGCGAATAACATTTTCACTCAGAGACTACTTCCAAAATAATTTTTGGCTTTTCCTATTTGCTCATTTGGTTTTTCCCATAGTGGAATCTTCCATGGACATCTTTCCCTTAATAAATTTGCTTGTTTGAGTTATGACAGTTTCCCTTTAAGGAAGGACATGCTTTAACCTAAATTTAGCTTTGCTACATTGAAGTTTTGACTGAAGTTCACATCCACCAATTCGAATACCACAGGCCCTGTTTGCCCTTTCTGCTTTAGACCAAAACAGTTTTCAAGACCCAGTTCAAATCCCTGTTCTTCCACAGCTACTTAAAGCTCCACACACACAAAAAAATCCAAGTGTGAAGTTTCTATCTTGCTCACCTAAACTGTCCTTAGGCTGATGTGTTTTTGAAAAATAAGTAAAATAAACCATTAGTTTGTGAACAAAATGATTACTTTAGGTCTTGTCTATAAATTGTTCAACAGGCAGTGATAAGGTTCCATATCTCTGAGGTGAAATTCTATGTCTGTTATTAGTTTGTGTTGTTATTTTCTCCAAAAAATCTGCTTTCAAGAAACGGTTACGTGGTAAGGAAGACAAGGAATAGATGTAATACAGGGTGATAGGGTTGTATTTAAGGTTCAAAGGGCAGAAATAGCGTTCACTCATTGGACAAAGCACAGGGCAATAGTTTTTGTAAACAGAGAAAATTATGTGTACAGAAGCAGAAAGGTGTGAAATAGTATGGCAGCAAAGACTGTGAGGAAAGAATGGGAAACGAGACTGAACAGATAGGCAGTAACCAATGGGTCATGCTTAGTAATTTGGACTTCATCTTATTGTAATTATTACGTATTTAATTTGGGTAAAAGACAAATGTTTTAGATATATCACCTTGTAATTGATTAACAACATGGTTGGAAAGACACAATTATCCTTATTTTATAGATAAAAACTCTGCGGCTTTAGAGAGGTTAAAACAGTGTCTCATGGCCACACAATAGATCTAGTGTTTGAATTCAGCTTTTTCTGATTCCAGTGCTAGTATTCTTTACCACCATGCTAAATTGTTCCCTAGCCGGGCGTGGGAAGTCAAGGAAAGTGCTAAAGTGCTTTGAATAGATGAGCAATGTGAGCCAATTTGTGTTTTAGAAAAATAATTTGTAGAGACTGGCTCAGAAAGGAGAAAAGGGGTTGGAAGTATAGAAATTAAAATATCTTTGTGATGGGCTATGGGAGGGATGTTGAGGGCCTTGACTGCCACTAATGTAGAGCTAAAGAGGAGGTGATGAATGTGAGAGCTATACAGGATATAAAATTGAGGGTTTGGTGATTGTTTCGTTGGTGGGGATGAGGAAGCAGAAGGAGAGGTTTTAAATTTGGAAAACTGATGTTTCCATTATTTAAGAAAAGGACTGTAGTAGGATAAACAGTTTGCAGGGGAAAAATAATAAGTCAGGTATGGACACATAACACGTAGGGGACTATAAGAAATTTGGGTCAGGTTGTCTGGTAGCTGATTAGATAGATGGGTCTTGAGTTTTGGAGAGTTCTAGATTGGAGAATTGGAGAAGGCAATGGCACCCCACTCCAGTACTCTTGCCTGGAAAATCCCATGGACTGAAGAGCCTGGTGGGCTGCACTCCATGGGGTCGCTAAGAGTTGGAAGCGACTGAGAACTTCACTTTCACTTTTCACTCTCATGCACTGGAGAAGGAAATGGCAACCCACTCCAATGTTCTTGCCTGGAGAATCTCAGGGACGGGGGAGCCTGGTGGGCTGCGGTCTATGGGGTTGCACAGGGTCGGACATGACTGAAGCGACTTAGCCCCAGCAGATTGGAGAAGAGATTTAGGAATCACTAAAGCTGGTGGCTAAAGCCGTGGAAGGATGAGACAGTCAAGGACATCTGTGATGAATACCAACATTCCGAGAGAATGAGAACAAGAGAATTATGCCAAGATTTGAGGGCACTTGAGGGAGATAATGGATAGGAATGGCAGCTGCTGCAGAGAGATAACTGAAAAAGCGTCCTTTGGACTTGGCACGTGAAGAAAGCCTTTGGTGACCTTAGTGAAAGCAGTATCGGTGGCGTGAGGGGAAAAGAAACAAATGGAGGCCTGAGAAACAAAGCGAGGGAAGTGAAACTTTTTTGAGAGCTTAGCTTCCAAGAGAGGAAGAGTATAAGCTCTGGAAATCTAGAGAGGAAGAGTATAAGCTCTGGAAATCTAGAGAGGAAGAATTTTTTTTTTTTTTAAACCATAGAAACTAGAAAAAGTGAGACGAGGAGCTATGTTTAAAAGTCTGGGGGTTCCTGCTTCAAATACGTCCATGTCCTAAAAGGCCAGAAAACAAAACACCAGCATCTGCTGTAGATTTAAGTAGACCAGCGAGACCTAACTAACTGTGATATGTGATTATTGGTTGGTGCCTAGATTTCTAAAAAGCTGTATGGCCTTTCTTTCCTTTCTTTTTTTTTGACAGTTTGACCATGGACTAGATATTAAGTAATATTAGAGAATTATTAATTTTAATAGGTATGACAATGATGCTGATGGTTATGTAGAATAATCCTCTTATTTTCGGGAGGTACGTGTTGAAACATTTAGAAGTGATTTCATGATGTGTTGCATTAATAAGTTTCAAATGGTTCTGGTAAAAAAGAAAAAAAAGACAGTTGGACAGAAAGTAAATATAGCCAAATGTTTGTTAACAATTGGTGAATCTAAGTTAAGGATATACAAACATTCTTTGTACTGTTACAGTTTTTCTAGAGGCTTGAAATTTTTCAAAATAAAAAATTGAGAGAAAAACAGTATATTTTCAGAGAGCAAAGAAAACACTAGACTCTTCAAGTCTCAATGAGTAGAAATGTCCAGAAAGAGGAACGTTGATGATAAGAGTACAAAAAAAGTGAAATTCCCTTAATTATAAATTTAAAGCAGTTATTACAGTTTTAAATTGCTCCTCTTTTAAATTGTATCATTTTAATGTTTTATCATTTATCTTTCCTTTAAATATGGAATTTGGTTTTTATTACAATTCAATGATAACATTTTTTTCCAGTTTAATGAAACACGTCTTCAATCAATGAGAATCATTGGAAAAAATAGAATGGAATATATTCATAACACTGAAGAATGGATTATCATACTACATAGCTAGCATAATACTAAATAACTAGTATGTGGAAAAAGAAAATTTATTGTTAGGTACTCTGTATGTTCCTACCATAGTTGAAGCTTGGGAAATATTTAGATGGGCTTTTGAAACTTTATTTCTGAATACAGCTTTTGTGTTTTAACTAGATGAGTCAATATTGCATCTTAGACTTGCCTAGATGGTATAGCTGTTTATTTGGGGAAACAGCTTTGGATTTGACATCTAGGGTGATGTCATATCAGTGTTCAGGACGTATTTATATCAATAGAGAAATGCTGTTTTAAACAGTATAAAGGAGAAATGTACATTTTGTCTGGCCTCTTATCCTGGTTTCTGCCTTAAACATCTTTATTGGTGAGTTCTTTCGGAGTCATTCTACCAGCTATGGCTCTGCCCTGTGTTTTCCTAGACTGAGACTGAGAAGGAATTGTGGAGAACATCCCTTCAGAGTTGTCAGTTGCCTCCTTCTATTCCTGAAGTAATCCTTCAGACATTAACAGCTCCTGGGCTTATCTCCCCCAGGCCGCTCTTGAAGGCAAGATTTCTTAACCTCAGCACTCTTAACATGTTGAGTCCTTTGTCATGGGGAGTTGTCCTGTGCATCATGAGAGCTTTAGTCTTTATGCAGTAGCTGCTTGTAGTGCCTGCCCCCTGCAGTTTTTGTTTGTGTGTGTTTATGTATCGCTTTATTTGGAGAAAAATGTATCATTCAGTCTATTACCAAGTGCACTAATGTGTGTCCACCCCACCGAAGATGGTAATCTGTTTCATGGAATCTGTTTCGTAAGAAATTGTTCTGTTCAAGATCAGAAGTAAATAACAAGCCTAGGAGACTTGCTGCGAGACGTGAGTTGTGACTGAGAGAAAGAAATTCCAGGTTTTCCTGCCTGTTCCCTTTGGTTTCCCTCTTCTTGGGACTTTGAAGTTGACATGGAGAAGAAAAAAATCATTGGGAAACGTTGAGTACCCCTCCAGTTTTGATAGTCAGAAAGGTCTCCAGACATCCCCTGGGGAGCAGAATCACCTGCTTGAGAAGTACTGTTCCACAGCAATGTCTCCTGATTGGGGGTGTGCCTGTGATCAGCAGGAAAGAGGTTTGAAAACTTCCACACCTGGGTCCCACTCCCAGGCTTCTGGCATTTCAGTATAGAAAGGGTGTTGCATGATACCTTGATTTTTGTAACTCTGCAGGTCATTCTGCCTATGCCCTCGCAGGTTTAAGCCACTGTTAAGAGTCGAGCTCACTCATCGAAACTTCTCCCTGTGGCAAAGCTCATTTCTGCCAGAGTTGGACCTTCTTACTAGAGATAAAGGGATTGCCATCAAGCTTCAGCTGATTTCACTCAGTCTGGATGAATGTACTTGATGCTTAACCCTGACTTTGTTTGGTTTTTAAGGGACAAGTTCTTTGTTTTTGTTTTTTTTTAATACACACCCTTGTGTTGAGGGTTGACTTTCAACAGATCCCAGCAAGGGAGCTGCTCTGCTAGTCTGACCTAAAGGGACAAGATTTTTTGTTTTTGTTTAATTCACATCCTATCCACTAGATGCCAGTAGTACCCCTGAAGTGGGATAATCACAAATGTCTCCAAACTTTCTACCTACCCCGCAGGGAGGGGGAGGAGAGTTGCCCCTAGTTGAGAACCACTGATTTTACCAAAGACAAAAGGAAGGTTTATTACCAAGACCCCCCGTGTGCTCGCAGAAACCATTAAATTATTAGTAACTATCCTTTTGGTAACTCGGGAAATGCGTCAGAATCTCAGGGAAGAAGGATGTGCAGCTTGCAAGAAGTTGTGTATTCAGTATCATATCATTTTGTACTTCCTGAAATAGTCATACACCCCTAGAATTTTAGAGCTAGAGGAAACTTTAAAAATATTCTGGTTCAATCCTCATGTCTTTTGGATGAGGAAATAGGCCAAGTGACTTAGCCAAATCAGAGCAGTGAGTATAGTAAACGCCACAACAGCAATAAGTTCAAATTCTATAAATACACATTTAAAATATCTTTATTGAGATATAGTTTATGTATGCCGTGAAACTCACGTATTTAAAATGCACAGTTCAGTGGGGTTTGTTTATTCACAGAGTTGCACAACAATCACAATTTGTTTTGAACATTTTTCTCCGGGAAGTAGCTTTGTATCTACTAACATTCACTACCCATTCCTCCCCACCCCCTCCCCTAGGCAACCCCTAATAAATATTTTCTGTCTCTATTTTGCATGTCCTTGACTTTTCATATAAATTCAGTCATGTAATTATCTTCTTTCATTTAGCATAAGGTCCTCAAGGTTCATCCATGTTGTAGCTGCTGCTGCTGCTGCTAAGTCGCTTCAGTCGTGTCCGGCCCTGTGCGTCCCCATAAACTAGCCCACCAGATTCCTCTGTCCCTAGGATTCTCCAGGCAAGAACGCTGGAGTGGGTTGCCATTTCCTTCTCCAATGCGTGAAAGTGAAGTCGCTCTGTTGTATCCGACTGTTCACGACCCCATGGACTGCAGCCCACCAGGCTCCTCCGTCCATGGGATTTTCCAGGCAAGAGTACTGGAGTGGGGTGCCATTGCCTTCTCCAGTCATGTTGTAGCATATGTCAGTATTTTATTCCTTCTTATTATCCAGTAATATTCCATTTTGTGGATATTATTGATATATGAATATTATTGAAATCCATTTTGTTATCCTTTCCTGGACATTTGGATTGCTTTCATTTTTGAGCTTTTATGAATACTGTGGCTTAAACAAGTTTTCATGTGGATATCTGTTTTAAATTATCGTGGGTACATACTTACAAGTGGAGCTGCTGCCTCCTATGTAGCTCTGTATTTGAGTTTTTGAGGAACTGCCAAACTTTTCCAAAGCTGCTGCATCATTTTACATTCCCACTCGCAGTGTACAAGAGTTCCACTGCCAGGGCTTGTTATTCTCTGACTTTTTGATTATAGCCATCCCAGTGGGTGAGAGGTGACATCTCACTGGGGTTTTGATTTACACTTCCTTGATGGCTAATGAGGTTAAACATCTTTTCAAGAGTTTCTTGGCCATTTGTATATCCTCTGTGGAGAAATATCTATTCAGATATTTTGCCCATTTTTAATTGGGTATTTATCTTTTTATAATTGAGTTGTAAGAATTCTTTATGAACTCTGACTGCTAGTCCCTTATCAGATATACAATTTGCAAATAATATCATCCCCCCCCCAGTTCTATAGGTTGTCATTTTACTTTCTCGGTGGTATCATTGGCATCACAAAAGTTGTTAATTTTGATGTAATCCAATTTAATTTTCTTTTGCTATTTGTGCTTTTGGTATCCTGTCTAAGAATCCATTGCCTAATCTTGTGTTATAAAGATTTCCCCCTTTGTTTTCTAGTTTTAGATCTTCTATCCATTCTGAATTAATTTCTATCTGTAGTAAAAGGAATCATCCAACTTCGCTTTTTTGCATGTGGATATGTAGTTGTTCCAGCACCATTTGTTGAAAATATCCATTTTATTTTATTATTTTTTTTGGCCATGCCATACAGATTATGGAATCTTAGTTCCCCAACCAGAGATTGAACCCCAGCCCCCAGCAGTGAAGAAGCCAAGTCCTAACCACTGGACTACCAGGGAATTCCAGAAAATACACACTTTAGAATAGACTTTCACCACCCTTTCACCTGAACCTTAAAATGAAGCCCTATGTGGTCTTAAAAAAAAAACCCTTTGAGCAACGGCAGAGAGTTTGGAAAAAGATTGTGTCCCCTAAAATGTGTGGGGTTCCTCCCCCCTCCAGTCCTCAAAATCTAGGTTACCTGTTTGTTAATCCGCCGTTCGAAGTCTGACTCTGATTTGTCAGCCTTGGGTTGGGGCCCAGGTATGAGCATTCCTGAAACGCTCTCTAGGTGATCCTGCTGTGCAGGCAGTTGAGCACTAGGGCGCTGTTCGCGGAGGGGCTGTGCCGGGATGTGTGCTGGCCTGTGGCAGCACAGGCCGCTGCCTCTGCTGGAGCCTCCTGACTCTTCTGCTCTACAGAGGGCAGCATCTCCTCATGGAAGGGATAGAATTGTTCTATGTTAGTGCTTTTCCATGTTAGAAACACCTCAGGGATGAAATCTGTGAGATAAGAGGACCCTGTGTCTTATGAAAAGAACAACAGCAGCAAAACTCCCGACCAACAGAAGACAGCATAGATCCCAAGGGCTGTTTCTCCTCCCATGAAGAAGTGAAAGTGAAGTTGCTCAGTCGTGTCCGGCTCTTTGTGACCCCATGGACTCTAGCCTACCAGGCTCCTCTGTCCAGGAGATTTTCTAGGCAAGGATACTGGAGTGGGTTCTGGAGTGGGTTGCCATTTCCTTCTCCAGGGGATCTTCCCAACCCAGGGATCGAACCCAGGCCTCCCACATTGTAGGCAGATGCTTTACCGTCTGAGCCGAACCCAGGCCTCCCACTTTGTAGGCAGATGCTTTACTGTCTGAGCCACCAGGAAAGTTTTTTCCTCCTATAAATGAAGAAAAACACTGTTCCGTAGCCCAAGCGCTTTTTAAAGAGAAGTGCCTTATTTTGTTTTACAAGTGATCCAGGGAGAATTTTATATTGCCTTTACTTTTTGCCTTTATGGCCATTGTGAAATGACCTGGCTTTAAAATAACTGGGAGAACACAAATTGAATTTTAAAATGAGTTATATAGATCTTAGGTTTTTAAAACATGCAAAATACAAACGAAATGCCCTTTGTTGTCTAAAATTCTGTTTGCAGAAAAGCATGAGGACTGCAGCCTGCCAAGTGTGAAGCGCTCCCATGCCGTGGCTTTGTGTTGTCTGAAATCCTTGCTCAGCCAGGAACGAAGCCCATCAGCAGGCTCCTCAGTAAATCTGCCTTCAGTGATCAGTTCCTCCTCTCATGCTGCTAAAAGGTTCATTTGATGTGAAAGGAAGGAAATAGTTGATTAATAACACTTTTGATAGTCTATTTCTTTTTATTTTAGTAAATTACCTGTAGCAGATCTCCTGTGATTGGTTTCAGAAATCCTTTGGGAGACTTCTCAGGTGGTCCAGTAGGTAAGACTCCTCGCTCCCAATGCAGGGGGCCCAGGTTTGAACCCTGGTCAGGGAACTAGATCCCACATGCCACGACATATATCTCAAGTGTCACAACTAAGACCTAACACAGACAAATAAATGTTTATTTAAAAAAAATCATTTTGGATGGGCACTAGCATTTCAGAGTCCCATTAAGGATTTGTTTTTGTGCCCTGAACTGGTATTCCTCAAAGTGTTTGGGAACCAATGCTGGTCTGTAAACCATTTTTGTTACTAACCCACAATTAAGAAACACTTAAAAATTTGTGTCACATCTTGACATTATCTCAACATATTCATTATGTTTTACAAAAGAATTGGTCAGCAGTGGATTGGGAAAAACACAGAACTGGTCCCTCCCCACAGGTGGCCGAGAAGTACTGTTCTAAAGGATGTAACTTTGAGAAGGAGGTACTTTAAAGAAATCATCTTTTTACATTTATTTTCCCTCTGTCTCTCAGAGACTCTGCATTGGAAGACATGGATCTTGCCGCTAATGAGCTCAGCATTTATGACAAACTCTCAGAGACTGTTGATTTGGTAAGACAGACGGGCCATCAGTGTGGCATGTCAGAGAAGGCAATTGAAAAATTTATCAGACAGCTGCTGGAGAAGAATGAACCTCAGAGGGGGCCACCCCAGTATCCCCTCCTTCTAGCTGTGTACAAGGTAAAGACTTGGAAATAGCTTAGACAGAGCACAGACCCATAACATTCTCCCCAGATATTCCTGCTGACTGATTCCACCGCTGAACCTTGGTTTTTCTATGAGTCACTTGGCCTTTGCTCTTTGTTACCATATATGATTAGGAAACTTGCTCTTTTGTTAAATGTTAGAGATGAAAGCTGTGTACTTTGGTTAGCTATATTTGCATATATTTTTAAATGGTGAACATGGCCCTTGATCCATGTGATGTAAACTTGGTGAGCCTTGCAGTTGTCACTGTTGTCAAGCTTTAAATCCTTTCAGAAGTGAATGTCAATGGCTTGTTTATGAAAATGGATTAGTTCTTAAAACACACTGGACATAGTAGAAGATGCCTGTTTTTTTTTTTTTTTTTTTCCCCTTGGCATTAAAGTATTTCATTTGCTGGAACCATTATTAATCCATTTCCTGTCTTTCCTTGTAGGTCTTCATAACCTTGGGATTAATCTTGCTCACTGCCTACTTTGTGATTCAACCTTTCAGCCCATTAGCACCTGAACCAGTGCTTTCCGGAGCCTACACCTGGCGTTCACTCATCCATCACATCCGGCTGATGTCTTTGCCCATTACCAAGAAGTATATGCCAGAAACTAAGGGAGCTCCTCTGCATGGGGGCAATGAAGACAGACCCTTTCCAGGTAGAACACTACATGTACTACTTATTAGATACAGCTTTCTTGGCAGTATATCATGAGAAAGAAGGTCACATTTATTGACATATAATGAGAGACACTTTGCTGTATTGTCTAATTTAATTCCATCCTCAGTAAAACTCTGTGGGAATGGGTTTTATTGCCCCATTTTGCAGATTGAGAAACTGAGGCTCAGAGGATGAAGAAACTTGTCAGAGAAACACATCTGGTGTTGTCAAATTCAATCCCCCTGATTCTTAAATACACATGTTGGGGATGAGAGTTTTTCCTCATAGGAAGGATTTGAATGTATCTTTACCATTTTCTCTCCTATGATCCCTATCCATAATAGATAAGTAGCTATTGCTTTATTGAAAGCATCTGAGTCCAACCCCTTAATAGTCCTTAGCCGGTTGGGCTAGGTTTTTGTCTAGGTGTATCCCTCTCTTTCAGTTGACTCTTTTCTGTTTCACGATTCACTTACATAGTGCTCATAAGTATAAACTTTGCCAATAAGTTGAATTTGAGAAACACTTTAATTTAGTAGCAGTGCAGTGGTAGCACAGGAATTCCTGGTCCAGTAGACCGTTCGAGGAGTTGCTTTTTTGAGAATAGTGTAATGCAATAAGACTTGAAATTGACTTTTTGAGAAAGAATAGAGGGATATTATTTGGGGATTTTATTTTAGTCATTATTATTTTATCTGTTTATCTTATTCGCCTGTATGAAGGAATATGTACATTAACACCACAAATGGATTATAGAACTTTTTATATAACCATGTTCTGAAACCTTAGGCTTCAACATAACTGTTGAAGAAGTATGTCTTCTCTTCAATGTTTTCCAAAAAAAAAAAAGTTAGTAGTTGAAACCAAGCCTTATAATCATAGTGCTACTCTTTAAGCCAAGACCTAATCAGTCATAAAAGTCATCACTTGGTTTGGGTCTCCTTTGAAAGCTATTTTTGTACACTTGGGGAAATCCTGAAGAGGTTTCCAGGATTATATCAAAATCAGAGGAAGGGAACATTGTAAAACAAAAACCCCACCTCATAAGTTTTTTTTTTTTTTTAATCATATATTTAGACTTTTAAATTCCAGATATAACTTTCTTGTTTATTGGGAAGGTTATTTTTGAAATGTCATCAACAGAGCTCCAACTCTTTATCAGGGAGGTACAGAGCACATGGGGAAAAAGCCAGGGAAACTGATCAGTGAGGCCAGCCTGCCCTGTTTCCTCGGATGCGTCGACCCCCATCCCATCTTCCCCTCCCAGCCTCCCGAAGCTCATCTTCTGCTCTGTGGCACGTGGGAGGAAGTCCGCAGTGTTTAGGACCAGGTTCACGGCATTTATTTTCTTTCTCCCCATCTTACAAACTACATCTCCACAGACTCTTGAGTTAAGAAAACATAGTCAGTGGACAGTGATTGCTCATTCTGTGTATCAGAGTTTAAAAATTCAAGAAACGTCAGTGTCTTGTCAACAAGCCAGGTTCAACAAGCCAGGTTGTTTGGCCACTCCAAAGAATATTTTGCCTTGCATATTGAAATAAAATGAGTCCTTAGAGTGCACTTGTAAAGAGAGAGCATTGGAAGGGTGTGGTTTTAGGTCTTAAATGTTGTTGATTCTACTACAAAGCTGCTTTTACTTGTAAATGGAGATTTGTTACCCTATTTTCCTATGTCTGATAATTCTGGGAAGCTGTAGACATGTAACAGCATTTTGCATAGCATTTGGCGGGAAACTTAAGAATGCATAATGAAATAAGGGGTGAATGGAAACATGTTGGGGAGACTTAGGTAACAGAAGTGCAGGGACTTCCCTGGTGAGTCCAGTGGTTAAGACTCAATGCTTCCATTGTAGAGGACATGGATTTGATCCCTGATCAGGGAACTAAGATCCCATATCCTGGGAGGCCAAAAAAAAAAAAAAAGTGCACACTGCGGGTCCTGGAAGAGGGCCAGAAAAACAAAAAACATAAATTATCGTTCCTGTTGTCATGTACCTAAAAGCAGCGGCCTTTCAGTTAGGACTGCTTAGCAGTACCTGTAGAGTAATGTAGAGGGAGAATGTAAAGGGAGTGTGGCTCCCCAGAGGAAAGCCCTTCAGTGTGCGTTTCCCTAAGGGCTGGCCTGGTGCCCCCAGCGATCACCTGGCGCTCTGCAGGGCCAGCGGTGACTCCACAGGCACCACACCAGTGCTGTTAGGATTCCTCCCGGCCACTGGCGGCTTTCCATCTTGACTCTACCCAGGGAACAAAAGGCAACAGGAGTGGGGTTTTGTTTTTCTAGGTTTCAGCCTTGGGTAGGAAACCCTGCCCCTAAATCCTCCTCATAGGGTGCATGAGGTGACTCTGGTGAGTCATGTAAACACCCAACTCTGCAGCAGAAAATAACTAAGCCGACTTCTTCAGTACTTGCCAGTTGCCAGGCCCTGTTCAAAGGGCTTTCCATGTGGTGGCTCATTTGATCTTTACAATATTCCTAGGCAGTAGGTTCTGGTTTTGTGTCTATTCGACAGAAGATACTGAAGTACAGTGAGATTAGTCACTTGCCTGAGAGTCCAAGGCTGGTAAGTCATGGAACCATGGCAGGCAGATTCTTTACCGGATTCTTTACCACTGAGCCACCGGGGAAGCCTTGACTTACTATTTGACTTAATCTTTTCTCCCTCTTTTTAAAAAAAATACTGATTGATTTATTCTGTTTGGCTGTGCCAGGCCTTTGTTGCAGCACGAAGGCTCTTTAGTTGCAGCAGTGGGTTCTGCTTCCTGACCAGGGGTCGAGCCCTGGCCCACTGCGTCGGGAGCTCTGAGTCTTAGCCACTGGGCCACCAGGAAGTCCCAGTCCTTTCTCTTATTAACCTATAGTTTTCCCTTCACATTTACAGTTTTAGTTCTTACCCACTCCCACCCCCATCTCCCACCTCCTACCTTTATATCCATTTTGACCCTGCCATTTGTCGTCTTGAATTTTATCCTTCCCTAAAATCATTGTCTTAGAGCTCAAAAGGAACATTAGAGTTGATCTGGTACATACCCCTGTGTTTTTGTTTTTTTTTTTTAACTTTTTATTTTGTATTGGCGTGTATCCAATTAACAATGTTGAGACTGTTCAGGTGAACAGCCATGTACATGAGTCCATTCTCCCCCAAATTCCCCTCCCATCCAGTCTGCTACATAACATTGAGCAGAACTCCACATGCTATACAGTAAGTCCTTGTTAATTTTCCTTTTTAAGTACACTGGTGTGTACATGTCCATCCCAAATTCTCTATCTCTATCTTGGAATCTTCCCCTCTGTCAACCATAAGTTAGTTCTGTAAATCTGTGTCTGTTTCTGTTTTGTAAACAAGATTATTTGTATCATTTCTATTTAGATTCCCCATATAAGGGATATCATACAATTTTCCTCCTCCTCTGTCTGACTGACTGCACTCAGCATGACGATTTCTAGGTCCATCCATGTTGCTGCAAATGACATTGTTTCATTCGTTTTAATGGCTGAGTAATGGTACAGAGGTTAAAGCGTCTGCCTGCAGTGTGGGAGACCTGGGTTCAATCCCTGGGCGGGAAGATCCCCTGGAGAAGGAAATGGCAACCCACTCCAGTATTCTTGCCTGGAGAATCCCATGGATGGAGGAGCTTGGTGGGCTATAGTCCACGGGTCGCAAAGAGTCGGACACGACTGAGCGACTTCACTTCACTAAGATACCATTGGGAGAAGGCAATGGCAACCCACTCCAGTACTCTTGCCTGGCAAATCCCATGGACAGAGGAGCCTGGTGGGCTGCAGTCCATGGGGTCATGAAGAGTCAGATACGACTGAACGACTTCACTTTCACTTTTCACTTTCATGCATTGGAGAATGAAATGGCAACCCACTCCAGTGTTCTTGCCTGGAGAATCCCAGGGGCAGGGGAGCCTGGTGAGCTGCCATCTCTGGGGTCATACAGAGTCGGACACGACTGAAGCGACGCAGCAGCAGCAGCAGCAATATCCCATTGTACATATGTTCTGCATCTTTATCTGTTCCTTTCTTGATGGGCACTTAGGTTGCTTCCATGCCCCTCTTTTATGAAGAGGAAACTGAAGCTGGGAGAGGTGGAGTAGCTTGCTTACCCAATTACACATGACAGACTAGCACTTGAACCTTAGTTTCTTACTCTCGAGTCTGCCACTCTTTCCATCACATCACATTTACTGCCTGCTCCCTTTGCCCTCACACAAGCCAAGTTCCAGCCTGTTCAGTTCAGTTCAGTCGCTCAGTCGTGTCCAACCCTTTGTGACCCCATGAACTGCAGCCCGCCAGGCCTCCCTGTCCATCACCAACTCCTGGAGTTTACCCAAACTCATGTCCATTGAGTCGGTGATGCCATCCAGCCATCTCATCCTCTGTCATCCCCTTCTCCTCCTGCCCTCAATCTTTCCCAACATCAGGGTCTTTTCAAATGAGTCAGCTCTTTGCATCAGGTGGCCAAAGTATTGGAGTTTCAGCTTCAATATCAGTCCTTCCAATGAACACCCAGGGCTGATTTCCTTTAGGATGGACTGATTGGATCTCCTTGCAGTCCAAGGGACTCCCAAGAGTCTCTCCAACACCACAGTTCAAAAGCATCAATTCTTTTGGCGCTCAGCTTTCTTTATAGTCCAACTCTCACATCCATACATGACCACTGGAAAAACCATAGCCTTGACTGTCTGAACTATTTTGTTTACTTTGGGCACTTCTGATTTTTAATTGTAACACTCGTGTATCCTGAGAAGGCCTGGGACAGTTCCTCACATATAGTTAGAAGGTGCACCTCTGTATCTGTACTGCATGATTGGAACCTTATGTATCCATGAACTTTCAAGGGGTGGTTGAAGTGAATCTCCCAATATTAAGGAGTTTGGGGAATAGTAGATCGTTCATTGACTTAGAACTAATCAGACTTAGCGTTCAGGCCAGTGCTCAGACCTATTTATTTTGCAAATAAAAGAGTAAAGAGATGACAGCTCTGTCAAGCGCTTACAGTGTGTATACCAGGCACTGTGTCATTTATGCACCCTGTATTCCTCAGTCTTCACAGCAATCACATAAGGCAGTTAACATTTTTATGTTAATATTTCAGAGATGGGGAAGCTGATATGCAAGGGGGTTGACTAACTTAGCTGAAATCTCACATTTAGAGACAAATTTCTATACGAGGAGGACTTACAAAAATAGATGGACTCTGCAGTTTGGAATTGTTCATACGCATTGCTTCCTGACAGCAGAGCTGTTGGCAAAATGATTTCTTGGGTTCTTTCCATCCCTATGCTGTATGAAAGTGCCTCTGGGCCTGTTGCCACTCCTGCATGGGGCCTGGCCAAGGTCAAGGCTTCACCCCTGCCTCATGCCCAGGGAGCCGGAAGTGCTAAGCAAAATGAGCTGCTGGAGCATAGCCTGATTAAATACTGAGCACGCACCAGTGAATGTCACAGAGGCTTTGTTGTGGACTTTTCAGGCTTCTCTTAGGTACATTTCTAATATGGGACATCTAAGAAATCATGAGGTTATATTTATTTAATTCTTATTTTGAGGTTTTCCTCCAAATTCAGATCATCTGATATTTTTTCTCCTGATGGACTTATCCTATTGTGTGTGTGTGCACTCAGTCATGTCCAACTCTCAGCGGCCGCAGGGACTGTAGTCCACCAGGCTCTTCTGCCCATGAAATTCTCCTGCGAAGAATTCTGTCCACCAGGCCCTTCTGCCCATGAAATTCTCCTGTGAAGAATTCTGTCCATCAGGCCCTTCTGCCCGTGAAATTCTCCTGTGAAGAATTCTGTCCACCAGGCTCTCCTGCCCATGAAATTCTCCTGCAAAGAATTCTGGCATGAGGTGCTGTTTCCTACTCCAGAGGATCTTCCCGACCCAGGGATCGAACCCAAATCTCTTGCATCACCTGCATTGGCAGATGAATTCTTTATTACTAGTACCACCTGGGAAGCCCGATCCTATCGTTAAATCTTGTGAAAAGTCAAAGTTTCATTCATTCATTCAGTCAGTCAGTCAGTGTGTATCAAGACCCTGCTGTACACCAGGCACTGCTCAACAGAGCAGGGAACAAAACAGTCCCCGCCTCCGCACCCCGCTCTTGTGGAGCTGGTCTTGACTTTGTGCTTTTCTTCTTCCCTATCCTTTTTACCCATAGGGGGGTTTTTGTGCTCTTGGAAAGAAAGATATATGTATAATATATACATTATAATATATATATATATATTTTGCTTTTTGCCAGATAGTCTGTGTAAAAGGACTCTCCACTTCAAATTCCAGACTATGTTATGATTGTTCACAGCAAGCCAGCCTGGGTGCGTTTCCTTTGTAAACAACTCTCAGGCACCAGGAAGCCTCCTGACAGGCCCTGGCTCGCCGCCGTTCTGCAGGGTGCCCAACTCACAGACAAGCCTGGGAGGTTACAGATTCTGCCTTCCTTACCTTCAAGGCTATGTTTTGTCCGCAAGACTGTTTTTGACATCTCACACAGTGAAATGATGCCATGATCACAGTGAGAATTTGGAATCCAGGTCCTGTCTTTTATCAAACTCTAGGAATGTAGAGTTTCACTTCTCTGGCACAACTGTTTTTTTTAGTATAACATGCATAGCTTGATAAGGAGGATACCTTGAGTAAAGAAGCCTTGGAAATCAAAAGAAAGTTAGGGATTGCCATCCAGCTTCCTTTCTGTCTGGTGCTGGAGGACAAGTGGACAGACGCCAAGGAGAGCTGAAAAGAAGCGAGATGCAATGTATTCGGTAACTGAAGAAAAGCTGTGGACCAGGGTGGTGTGGGATGGTCTGCTGTGTGCTGTTGGCTGTTTTCCAGCATGAGTGAGATTTTGCTCACAGAACACACAGCAGACAAAACCTTTTCAGACAGATGGAGGCCAAGTTGAAGTCTGGTCTCTTTTCCTTTTGTTGTTGGAAATTCTGTGAGAAGAGGAGAAGGAGTCCCAACTGTACACAGCCCCCCTCCTCCTGGTCACTTCACTGCTTAGCCATTCCTCAGTCCCTTTCTGAAACAAATACGAGCACATTCTTTATCCACCTTGGTGACAAAGGCTGCAGAGAAGTCCAGAGTAGCTCTTCCTCTTGAAGGGCAGGCTCCCCTTAATAAAGATGGAGTGTATGAACTATCCCATTCTGGGGATTGTTTTTCCTCATCACTTCCCCTCTTCCTTGGCTGGCCACCAACCTGGCCTAGGTTCCTCTTCCGTCAGGTACCTCTTCAGGGGCCTGCCTTCCAAGATGACTAAACTCTGCATTAAAAGTTAAAAAAAAAAAAAAAATACTCTCCATTTGAGTCTTCATGGTCTTCAAAGATGTAAAAAAATTTTTTTGTGTGTTGAAGCATAGTTGATTAACAATGCTTTGTTTCAGGTGTTCTGCATATACACGTACCTATTCTTTTTTTCCCCACCGTACTGCATGCCTTTCAGGATCTTAGTTCCCCGACCAGGGATTGAACCTGGGCCCTTGGCAGTGAAAGCTGAGTCCTAACCACTGGACCACCAGGGAATTCCCTCCAAAGACATTTTTTTTTGGAAAATACATAAATCATATATGAAGACAAAAAAAAGACAAGATTTTGATTTTTGAAAATATTTTTCTTTTTTTGCCACATGGCACGTGACTCTTTATTTCTCTTCCAGGAATAAAGCCCGTGCCCCTTGCATTGGCAGCACAGAGTCTTAACCCCTGCACTGCCAGGGAAATCCAAAACTATATTTTTAATGAAGTAAATTTTCTCACCTCTACCCCTCCCAACTCCTCTACCCAGGCAACCACTGGTAATAATTTGAATATACATCCATCCTTCTGAGTTTTTCCATGGCTGTGCAGATTGCTGTGCTTTATAAATATAAAATATTTTTTGATTCACACACACAAGGAAGGCTTATATAAATATTTTTGGCTAGGCACATTGTATTAGTTTCTAAGTTTGCTGTAACAAAGTACCAAAGGTCAGGTGAATTAAAACAACAGAAATTAATCTTCTCACAGTTTTGGAGGCTAGAAATCCAAAATCAAGGTGTTTCAGGGCTCTTCTCCTTCTCAAAGGCTCTAGGGACGAATCCTTCTTGGCTTCTTCCAGGTTCTGCTGGTTGCCATCAGTCCTCAGCATCTTTAGCTGTGGCCGCATAATTTTGTATGGCTATCTTCCCTCTGGGGGTCGTCATGCAGCCTCTCTTCTTCTGATAAGAATGCATGTAGATTGAATTTAGGGCCCACTCCACTTCAGTATCACCTCATCTTTAATTAATTACATCTGCAAGGAACCTATTTCCAAATATGGTCAAATTCTGAGGTTCCAGAAGGACTTAAATTTTAGCAGGGGGGACACTGTTCAACCCAGAATACACATTTTTCAGGAGTTTATATTATTCCATTGTCTGAGTATTGCTTAATTAACAGTTTCTACATTTTTTTTTGCTGTTATTAAAAAAAAAGATTTGGGACATTCATATACACATATTTTTATATACATGTACCATCATTTCTGTGAGGCTTCCCCGGTGTTTCAGATGGTAAAGAATCTCCCAGCGATGTGGGAGACCCAGATTTGATTATCTGAGTCTGGATAATCCCCTGGAGAAGGGAATGACTACCCACTCCAGTATTCTTACCTGGAGAATCCCATGGAGAGAGGAGCCTGCGGACTACAGTCCAGGGGGTTGCAAAGAGTCGAACATGACTGAGCAACTAACACTTCAGTATTATTTCTGTAAAACAGATTCTTGGAAGTAGCATAGCTGGGTCGGAAAGCATGGGCATTTTACATTTTAATAAATACTAAAAAATTATCTCCTTAAACTTATGTCAGTGTGTAACTTCCATTGACACGTGTTGCTCGTCTGCCCTGGATGTTATCACTGTTTTGCCAGTCAGGTGACTGGAAAGTGGTGTCTCACTTTAAGCTGCATTTCCTCAGTTATCAGTGAAGGTGGATGTCTTTTCAGCTGTGTTTTTAGGCCATTTGTATTTGTTTTTCTGTAGACTACTTGTCCATATTATCTACACAGAGAGAACAGAATAGTGCCCTTTGCCTCCAGACCCGCCCTCCTCCTGCCCAGCCCAGAGGTGAGCCATGAGCAGTCGGAGGTGAGGGTCCTCGGGCCTGCCACATGCCCAGGGTCTGTCACGAGGCTCTTACTACATTCTCTAACTGTACCTGTGCCTAAGGGGTATATTCCCCCATAGATTATAAACGTGACCATACTTTATAATTCATTTTTGTTACCCCAGCATGCCTTTGGGCACGTAAACATCTCCTAGAGTTAATTTGGCAGGTGGTGGATTGTGGCCTGTTGTTATTCTTAAACATTTTTCTTTCTAGATAAACGTTAGAATGCAGTTGTCACAGCCCTGCCTCATCCCCACCTTCACCAATAAGAGACTCTGATGAAATTCTGTCCAATTGTATTAAATTTATGTGTATGTGTTTTTGAGTAGACTTGATACCTTTATGACATTTAGTCATTTATCTAGGTCTTTATATCCTTCAGCAAAATTTTATAGTTTTACCTTTTTTGTTAAATTTTTTGCCAGTTATTATGAATGAGATCATTTTCCATTTCTGTTTTTAAAAGATTATGGTCAGTAGTGTAAGAACAGGGTTTCCTAGGTGGCTCAGTGGGTAAAGAATCCGCCTACAGTGCAGGAAATGCAAGTTCCATCCTGGGTCAGGAAGATCCCCTGGAGAAGGAAATGGCAACCCACTCCAGTATACTTGCCTGGAGAATCCTGTGGACAGAGGAACCTGGCGGTCTACAGTTCATAGGGCTGCAAAGAGCCAGACTCAGCTGAAGCAAGTGAGCATGCACAGACGCAGCATAAGAACACTGTTGGTGTTTACGTGTCTGGAGATCTCTGTCTTGTATTCTGCCACCTCCTTAAATGCTCTTTTTAGTATTCTCTTCTTGTTTTCTTTTCCTCTCTGGGTTTTCTTCCTCTACCTGCTGTTCAAGCATCTCTACCTGGAAATCCCAAGAATACCTAAAGCTCAGAATAAAACTAAATTAAGTGAAAGTGAAAATAATCTCTTGATACTCAGGTTCAGAATTGCTGCTACTAGCCCATGACGTGGGCTTCCTTGGTGGCTCAGATGGTAAAGAATCTGCCTGCAGTGCAGGAGACCTGGGTTCCATCCCTGGGTTGGGAAGATCCCCTAGAAGAGGACATGGCAACCCACTCCAGTATTCTTGCCTTGAGAGTCCCCACGGACAGAGGAGCCTGACAGGGTACAGTCCATGGGGTCTCAGAGTCGGGCATGACTGAGCGACTGACCACAAGCACAGCCCACGAAGCACCTCTGTATGAATAAGAATTTCTCCCAGCACTTCACTCCTGATATGGTTCTCGTAATTAATGGACTCATTTGGAATGTGACATGTTACTGCAAAAAAATTGATAATAAGTATTTGCAGCCCTCCAGTGTCTCCCTTAAATGAGGAGCCCTTGGACCATCTCAGCGTGTATAGGTGGTCTCAGCAGTGCTGCTGAGAGCCATGGATTTTGTCATCACTGCCTCTGGAATCACCCATTTCTTCCCAAGGCCACTGGCTCAGTTAGACTGCCATTAAATTTCCCCCTCATCACCATACACCTCCTCCCTCCTCCATAAAAGGACAAACACAAAGCATGGCTGGGTCTGCCTCTTCCCAGCCTCCCTCTTCCAGGACACCCTAGTCAGAACAACCTCCTAGAAGGAAGCCCTAGAGCCCTGTCACTGTCTTCCTCAGCAGTCTCTGTGCTGTTCCCACCCCACCCCCTTGGGTGGTGAATCCTCTCGCCTTCACTCTCAGTTTGCTCATCTGTAAAAGCAGAATAGTGATGCCCGCTCAATAATCACATGGTAAGAGTAAACAGTATACTACCTGCGGAAACACAACTCACACTGGGCTCGGTGCTGATCACCTTAGTTTTCTCTTCCCTTCCCCGCACCCTACCCCCCACCACAAGTACTTTGGAAACTGAAAGGCTGTATAATTGTAACATAGTATGTTGCCTCAGGACTCTATTTTGGCAGCTTTTCTTCTGTGAGAATTAAGACTTTTAAATTGGATTTGACGCAAAGTAAGTTGCATTTGGGGCTTCCCAGGTGGCTCAGTGGTAAAGAATCCGCCTATCAATGCAGGAGATGTGGGTTCTCTCCCTGGGTTGGGAAGATCTCCTGGAGGAGAAAATGGCAACCCACTCGAGCATTCTTGCCGGGAGAATCCCATGGACAGAGGAGCCTGGTGGGTTACAGTCCGTGGGGTCGCAGAGTCAGGACTGAATGAACACATGTTGAACATGATCACTTATGCCTCATTGTATGTCCATTACCCGGAGTTCTTGTGTTTTGGCAAGAGTCCATCATATTTGACCTCTAATAAGGAACATGTGAAAATACTCCAGAAGGGAAAATAAAAGGGTAACTGCAGCCTCACCGTGCGGCTAAAACAGGTGCCACCGAGGGTTTTTCTGCTGCTCCTGGAGGCTCGCGGTGATCACTGTGTGCTGTGGCGTGTGCTCCTCCCGGGGGTGAGAATAGTGGGTGGTGCTGCCTGTGGGAGACACAGGGTCTGCCTGCAGGAGATGCGGGCTCGGGACGCGCTGAGCACACGCACCGCCTTCCCCTGTGAGTGTTCCTTATCCTGCAGACTCCTGCCTGTGATCATTACAGAAAATGTCTTGTGTTAAGACTCAGCTTCCACGTCTGTTTCTTGGCTCACAGAACGGTTTCCTTTCAGCTACATTCGATTGTCTGTTGTCTTTTGTTCTAGGCTCTCTCCTGATTGGGTTTTCAGTGGGTTTTAATCAGAAACCATCTGGTGAAGCATTTTGGATTCAAATTAAAGATCTATCACAAACACATATCTCAGAGAACACAGATGAAACCCAGACTGGAACAGAAGGCAAACAAGACATAATGCAATAATATTATGAACAGAATAGTCTCAGAGGGAAGGAACGCAGGGAAAACCAAGAAGGGCTGCATAGAAACAGAGCCAGAGAAGGGTGTGGGGGAGCCAGCGAGCTCTCACATCAGGGCCTGAGTGGGGTGTTCTGCTTCTGACCACCCTGCAGTCCTTGGGGCTGGAAGCCACGGTTAGTAGCCCTTTCCCCTCCCCTGAACTGGGACAGAGTGCTGATGAGCAGAGGCCATTTACTTTACTCCACAGATGGGCCCTGAAAAGTCCTATCTCTCCTCTCCATCCCTTGTCCCTGCACCCATTTCTCACTCTTCCTTCCCAGAGCCGTCCTGGCCCGGCCTTGTACCTGGGAGCCAGGGTCTAGGGTATCAGGGAAATGCTGGCGTCACTGGCAGTGGGACCACCCACCCGCCCG
>SJXQ01009791.1:157674-190572 GCA_006408695.1 Aepyceros melampus | reverse complement strand
CTTCTTTCCCAAGTGCGCATGGCTCTCAGAGTCTCCAGTGCCAGGTCAGAGCCTGACTGTAATTGAAGCGGTAATTCTTAAGGTAATACCTTCCTCCATTTGGTCAGGTTCTCAGTCTCTCCCTCCCTCCCTTGCTCCCTCGCCTGTCTGGCCAGCTTCGCAGCAGTTGGGCTCCGAGCACCCCTCCCTTGGCCCAGCCAGAGCCCTTTACTGCTGAGGCAGCATTGCTCTCATCAGCTGTGTTGCTTTTACCAAATGTCTTCAGAGGGGGGTGAGTTAAGAGTGCTGGCGCGGGGAGAGGGCGCCTCCCCAGGTTTGATCTTTAGGGTTTGACTTTCTGCAGAAAAGATGTTTTACAGATGTGTCAAAGTGATGTTGTCATGTGGCTAGGGAAGGAACTCCAGACACAAAGTGCTGGTCAGCTGGGCGTGCGACTGTACGACTGTCTTGAAATGATTTCTCTGTACTGGGAACCAAGGTGAGGTGTTTTTAATTCTTGTGAAAATACAGAACCGTGTTCCTTTTGATTGGACGATTCGCTCTGCTCGTTGTTTTCCCCGAGTACTTTTTGTATGTCTTAAGTGTACAAATAAGGACACTCTTTTTTTGTTTCCTTTCCCCCTTTGTTATTCCTTTGTCGACTTTGTTAAATATCTGGCCTCTGATCATGCCATTGCCAAGCTGAAGGAAAAGAAGCAGACCACGCTAAAGCCCCTGGTTCTAAAATGCAGAAATCAGACAGACAGTGGAGGTGTCTGCTGTGTTGAGTTATAGACCAGAGGCAGACAGTGGTTGGGAAGAAGATGGGACTCACTGTGGGGTCCTCGTTATCCTTTGGAGGCACCCCTGCACCTTGTCCCAGGCCCTCTTTCTCTACACATCTCATGAGCATCAGTGAGGATCAGTGTGTGCTTGAATGGCCTGTTTAGGGGCTTGTAAAGGACAGGGAGGGTTCACATCGCTCAGAGCCTCCTCCACGGACTTGAGTGAAAGTAGGATGAACTGTACCTGAGGGAATTTTTCTTAAAAGAATCAGTACCATGTGTGAAGTAATACAGGAGAAACAAAACTTCACGTCCGTAAAAAGGCACGCTGCTCAGCAGTTACCATTTAAGAGGTTTTAAAGCAGAGGGACCATTCAGAGGCCAGCTTTGGGCATACTTTTAGAGCCTTTGCAATGTCCTTGCCCCTGGTGATACGTAAACAAGTTCTTTAGAAGTCTCTCAGAGTTCTCTTAAATTAGGCCCTTTGGGTTAACAAAAGAGAGGGTTCTTTAGAAGCAAAGCAACTGTTTTGATGATCAGAATTCCCCGTTGTGTTTTTATGAATTACCCCGTATTCCTTCCCCATTTTACTCCAGCTCTTCACACCTAAAATGATCATAAAATACCCTCTTCAACTCAGAACTGAAAGAGCCTTGTGTGTGTGTTGGTGTTCTAAGGCCTCCTGTGGGAGGTCCCCAGAGCTGTCAGCTGTCTTCAACAACGAATGGTCTGGCAGCAGATAAGTAGAAACTTTCCGTGTGTACACTATTCATTTTACTTAAAATCTGTCCAGTTCAGAATTGAATGTAGATTTATGTTAGGGATGAAATTCTTCAAAGAAGGTTTTTTAAGTAATGTACCTTCTTCTCAAGGTAATTCTGAAAAGCAGAATCTACACAGTGGTAAGTGAGTAACCAGCTAGTTCCTTTCTAGTTACCCAAGGCTTTGTGTGAGGGTGCTGCGGGGTCACCCCTGCTCACCTCACTCTCTGCTCCTCTGTGGAAGCAGCAAAAGTTCCTCCATATGACCCAGTGTGGGAAAGAGGCTCATGAAGATGAGGAAGCAGGGTCAGGGGGCTGGTGGGGCCATAGAAATCCCCGTGTCTACCACCACCCTAAGAACAAAGCCACAGGGCTTGCTTTAAACAGAGGGCCTTGCTCACAAGTTTGTTGAGTGTTTACCAAGAGGTGACATGGCAGTGAAACTCATGTACTGTGTTTCTCTGGGGAAGTCAGCTCTCTGGGGAGAAAGGCTGCTTTGGCCCCAGTTTGAGGCATTATTCCAGGTGTCCTGAGGTCCCCAAGAGTCGGATGTTGAAAAGAACACTACCCATGTCCTGGTTCATGAAGAACATAAGCTGAACTTACCCTCTCCCCACTCTCAATTTGTTCAGCAGGGGGAGAGAGTAAACTAACCATAGTTTATGAAAACAGAATCTGCCTCTTTGGTGAAATACAAAACAATCTATGAAATAGACAAATTTGGGGTCATTTTCTGAGAGAAAGACATAATAATGTTTCTTAATAATGAAATAGTCCATTCCAGCTTCAAAGTGTCTGGGTACGCATGATCTTCTCTGATCTCTGCCCAGTCCTGTGAAGCAGCTATGAGAGCCTCATTTACAAGTAAAGACAGTTCCTTTGCTGGTGGTTGATGGCTGGCTCCACAGCACAGTGTCTTCCTGCTGCAGTGCAGAGTGGTGCCCAGGAACAAAGCCGTGGGTCTAGCTGGCTCTGGTGTGCCCAGCTGAGTGGGAGAACCTAGCGGCAGGGTCAGCAAGCCAGGAACTCTTCAGGGTTTTTTTCCAAAACTTAGTTTGAGACAGAAATGGAGAGAAGCTAACAGATGACTTCTATAAAAAGCCCTTCCCCCGTCCCCATCTGAAAGTGCTTTTTAGGAGTGAATGTTCCAGCCATTTTCCCATCACCGCAAGTTTCCAGATGTGTGACCAGCAGAGGGACTTAGCCCAGTTCCAGTTGTGGGTCCCTTGGAGTTTACATCACTTGTTTTTTTAGTTCGTGGTTTTCTATTCCCTTCTTCCAAAACCCAGCATAGGCCTCGGTGTAGGAGCAATTTTAAAACAAAATAATTCCTTAGCTGCAGGTGATGGCCTCAATCATTTTATGTTTTTTATGTAGGCAGTGTTTTTTTTTTTTTTTTTGGCTGCACTGCATAGTGTGTGCGATCTTAGTTGCCCAACCAGGGATTGAACCCACACCCCCTGCACTGGGAGCACAGAGTCTTAACCACTGGACCACCAGGGAAGTCCCTCAGTCATTTTAATACAGTCTGGATGCAGTTTGCTCATTAGCCAGTGGCTTCCATAGTGAAAATTGAAACCCTCAGAGTAGACGTTTGCTTCTCATGTAATCCTCACCCAGCAGGTGGCCAGGTTGTAGAGGAAAGAGACTAGCGCAGGGAGAGAGTCAATCTGGTCTACCTTTTGAGAATCAGTTATTAAACAAGAATATTTTAAGACTTTTGAGTTTTCTATCACTAGAAGACAAACTTTCCTGACTTATAAGTTCCACACTCATTCACTTCCTCTTTTCAGCTTTTTCACCCACTAAAATTGGTTGAAGGAAGGGAGTGCCAGAGATGTGCTTTAAAATAGCATTTTGGTTTGAGAATCTCTCCACGTTCGGACCCACGGACATTGGGTCCAGAGCTGAGGCACGTCAGGGTCAGACAGCTAGGAAGGTGAGGTGCTTACAGAGCGAGCTCTGTCACAAATAGAAAGTTTGTGCTCTGTCACCATCAGCCTCTCCATATCCAGCAGCTGGTTCTGCAGAAGCATCTCAGAGAAGATGGACAGGTGGTCTCCCTCGTATACCACATCCGAGTCCACCCGCCCTGGGTGTGGCGTGGCTCTTAAGTGCTGGCCCTGGTGAGAAGCCCTCCGGCCAGCTCGTCTGTCGTCCAGGTCGCTTCATGTCTGGTTTTCCTGCCCTGCATAATTTCAGCATTAGAGCTAACTACACCCGTCATGTCTCCCTCTCTGGAGACCGTGAGACGTCCAGATCTTTGCAGAGTACTGGAGAGAAGAGATGTTACCAAAGTCCCAAGCGGAGGCCTGGAACTGTCCAATGATGGGGCTGCCCACGGGCCACTGCTGCCTTCGTGCGTCTGTCTGTCAGCCAGCGTCAATCCAAGAGTGGGCCATAGCTGCAGACACCCGTGCTTAGAAGGGAAACCAGCTTAATTTTGAGTTTCAGACAGAAATTAGAGAGTTGGGACATCTGCTTCATGCCAGGCTTAATTTACCTCCTTATCCTTCTCCACGGCTCTGTGGGGGAGGTGAGGTCAGCCTGCAAAGCCACCTTGCCTACAGCTCAGCGGGGTCCCAGCCGGCAAGCTTCAGCCACTCAGAGCACTTCCAGCCATTTCAGGAACAAACGCTTACCTGTGAGAGTTGGTGACCGGAACTGGGCGGACACATGCCGTCATTCCCAGAGAAGGCGCAGCCTCCGTCATAGATGACCTTCCCTCCAAACTTCTCTCCATAGTCTCATCCTCAGAAAAACGCTGGCCATGGTCTCTTCCTCCTGGTCCTTCCCACGGGAAGGTCAGTGACAGACGCCTAGGGCGGAAGGGAGCGGGAACTGGGCACTCGGCAGAGTCCTTGCCGCCACCAGGGGTGGGATCTAGAATGGCTGCAGTTCCTCTCTAGAGAGCCAGGGGGTGGCGGGCCCCGGGGGGTCCCAGTGAGCAGAGGGGCGGACACCTGTCCAGCCACGTGGGCTCTGAATGGTCTAAGATGTTACTCTGTCTTCAGTGTGGAATGTTGATTGTAACTTAATGTACCGCAAACCTGTAAAGAATGTATGTACATTAAGGTTTCATGTGACAAAAATTTTTACTTTTTGCAATTAAAAGTGTGTATGTTGGTTGATAAGAACTGGCCTGTACTTTGTGTCATCCTTTGGTTTCCCATTTTCTCTTCTCCCGCAACTTGGAGACTGATAGTCACATCCTACTCCTGAGGCAGGCCTCTGCTGTGGGCCTGCAGGTCACCTGTCCACCCTGGTCTGGGTCCTGTCTCACATCTGCCTGAGCTTTGCACTCGCTCACATTCACAGATGCTTCTTTTACCCCCATTCTAACCCTTTGCCTGCTTCTGATCTCCTGTTCCCATGAATTCTCAAATTTCAGTCCTCCTGTTAATACCCTCCCCTGTTCTTGCACTTTGCCCAAAATTCAAATGAGACCCTCGACACCTTTTTCCTTCTCCCAGCTGGCTGGACAGCCCAGGTGCCCTCACAGTGTTGTCTCACCCATAGGTGTCCTTTGTCCTTGCAGGAGGACAGCGAGGCCCCCTCACTGGCTGGCGCCCTTGCTGGCTCACCCCAGGCCCCCCAGTTGAGGCCCCTCGCAGCCCTCAATTAACTCAGTTGCAGATTTAAGTCATTTTTGTGTGTTCATTCTTTTTTGATAATTTCTTTGTGCTATATGCACAATTTTATATAAATACATAAATATGGCCATTTCCTTTATAGTGTGTAGTGTTTTCTTTTTCAGTTTTTTAGAAAATAATAATTTTCTTTTTTTTTTTCTTTTACTCTCTTGGCTGTGCTGTACAACATGTGGGATCTGAATTTCTCCACCAATGCAGGCCTTTTGCATTGACAGCATGAAGTCTTAAGCACTGGACCTCCAGGGACGTCCCCTGTTTTATTAATTGCGGCACCCTTGTCCCTCCCCCCACATCATCCCTCCTCTTCCCTGGTCAGGCGAATGTAATATGTATACAGTCATACCCTGCCATATACCTTCCCACTCTTTCTTCTGTGTTCTCTGTAATCATAGTCAGAAATCACAAGACTTTTGTCATTGCTTGGCCAAAAGTGGGATCATATTACAGGCACTTGATGTTTCTTGCTTTTCTTACTCAATACCTCACAGAGTTCCCTTCAAGTCAGCTGGCATACTGGCATAGCTCTCGAATCCATTCTTCTTAGTGGATAATATTCTATGGTGTGAATATGCCATCGTGTATTCAACTCTTCTCTTGTTGGTAAATCACATCCTGGTCAGTGATTATCTGGATTATGAGTCAAGGAGTCTGGAGTTAATTTTTTTAATGCTTGTTTTTACAAAATACATTTTCATTCTTGTTTGTGCCAAGTCTAATGTACATTCTTTGAAAATTAGTGCATTCCATAATGCTATTCATTAACCTGCTTGAAAACTGTACTTCAACCAAAAAAAAAAAAAAAAGAAGGTAAGTCTTGATTCCATGTAAAGAGGTGGCAGACTCACCAGGCCCCTTCTTTTCTCGACCCCTCTATAGCCCTTGACACTGACCTGTGGAAGACCCCTCCCTCCCCTGGCCTCTGTGCGACCACTGCTCCCCTCTTGAGACTCCTCTTCCACTCGTCTCTTCTATAGGACCTCCCGCCTGTCTCTGAAATATTAGTCTCCCCTACCAGTCTGCCGCTGGGTCCTCTTTGCTTCCTCCCTGGGAGAGATATCAGCTCTTTGCTTTACCTTCCAACCATGGGCAAGTCACACATGAGCTCAGGCCAGGCCCACTCCTCACCTGAGCTCTAGACTTGTCAATCCAAGCATCGGGATCTCATCTCCATCAGCTCTCTCCCAAAGCACTTCTAATTCACCGTGTACAAAACAACGGTGCAGTCTCTCTGCCCCCTCCCAGCCTCTGCTTCTGGTCAGGACCAAGCTCCGGAGCCCTCTGCCTCCTTGTCACATGCCCAGCCCCAGTTTAGAAACTTGCTGTTTCACTGCTGGACTCAGCCAGCAATTGCCCTGTTTGTTTCTTGTGTACTCCCTACCATCCCAATTCACCATCCACTTAGCTGCCACGGGGACCTTTCTAAAGTATCTGTTCCCTCACTTCCTTGCTCAGCACCCTTCAATGGCTCTCCATTACCCACAAGATAGGAAGTCCTGGCTGGCCCCTCCAGCCTCATTCCACTTCTTTCCTTTGCTTTCCCTGCTCATCTGTGCCCTACCTCTACTGGACTGTCCATAATTCCTAGAAACATCCAGACTGTGGAGTTTGTCTTTTTTTTTTTTTTAAGGGCAGTTTTAGGTTCATAGCAAAATTGAGCAAAAAGTCAGTTCTTGTATACCCCCTACCCTCACACAGGCACAGCTTCCCTCAACTATTGACTTCCTGTACCACAGTGGTACATGTTAAAATCAATCAACCTACACTGACACATCACCACCCAAAGTCCACTTACATTAGGGTTCTCTGGCTGTTTTATATTCTGTGGGTTTGGACAAATGTATACTGATGTGTCGGCTTCCCCGGTGGTGCTAGTGGCAAAGAACCCACCTGCCAATGCAGGAGACATAAGGGATATGACATTGATCCCTGGGCTGGGAAGATCCCCTGGAGGGGAGGGCATGGCAACTCACTTGGGTTTCTTGCCTGGAAAACTCCACAGACAGAGGAACCTGGCTGGCTATGGCCCATAGGGTCACAAAGAGTCTGAGACAGTTGAAGCAACTTAGCATGCACCCATACTGACATGTACCCATCACAATAGTGTCACAGAATATAGCATCATATAGAATAGTTCCACTGCCCTAAAAAATACTCTCTGCTCTGTGTATTCAACCCTTCTCTCCCTGCTGATCTTTTTACTGTCTCCATAGTTCTGCCTTTTCATACTGTTTTGTGGGGTTCAGGGGGGAAGGGGATGACAGAGGATGAGATGGTTGGATGGCAATGGACATGAGTGAGCAGGCTCTGGGAGTTGGTGATAGACAGGGAAGCCTGGCACGCTGCCGTCCATGGGGTCACAAAGAGTCAGATACAACTGAGTGACTGAACAGAACTGATAGTTCTGCCTTTTCCAGAATGTCACATAGTTTACATCCATCACACGATATGTAGCCTTTTCAGATTAGCTTCTTTCACTTAGACATACGCATCTGAGTTTTCTCCATGTGTTTTCATAGCTTGACAGCTCAGTTCATTTTAGCACCGAATGATATTCTATTGTCTGACTGTATCACAGTTTATCCATTCACTGATTTGGTTGCTTCCAAGTTTGGGCAGCAGTTACGGGTAAAGCTGCTGTGAACATCTGTGCGCAGCTTTTTGTGTGGACCTGTTATCAACTCCTTTGGGTAAATACCCCAAAAGCAGGGTTGCTAGCTCGTATAATAAGAGTAATGTTTAGTTTTGTAAGAAACTGCCAGACTTTTACAAAGTGGCTGCACCATTTTGCATTTCCACCAGGAATAATTGCGACTTAGCAGCAGCAGCAGCAGCAGTCGCTCTATATCCTTACCAGCATTAGGTATTGTCAGTGTTCTGGATTTGGGCCATTCTCATAGTTGTGATACCTCATTGTTATTTGTGGTGGTTTTTTTGTTTGTTTGTTTGTTTTGGTTTTTTTTTTTTTTTGCTGTGCTGAGTGGCTTGTGGGATCTTATTTCCCAACCAGGGGTTGAACCCAGACAGTGGCAGTGAAAGTGCCGCATCCTAATTTAAGTGCCGTCCTTTTAATTTGCAGTTCCCTACAACAAAAGATGCTAAGTCTCTTTTCACGTGCTTACTTGCCGTCTGTGCATCTTCAGTGAGGTATTTGTTCAGGCCTTTGGCCCATTTTGTAATCAGGTAGTTTATTTTTTTTATTGTTGAGTTTTAAGACTTCATATATTTTGGATAACAGTCCTGGATCAAACATACATTTTATAAACATCTGCCAGTTGGTGGCTTGTTTTCTTATTCTCTTGACATTATCTTTCACAGTGCAGAAATTCAACATTTTAATAAAGTGCAGCCTATCAGTTGTTTCTTCCACAGATCCTGCCTCTGGTGTTATATCCAGAAATTCACCCACATACCCAAGATCACCTTAATTTTCACCTGTGTCATCTTATAAGAGTTTCATAGTTGTGTGTTTTACATTTAGGTCCATGAACCATTTTGAGTTAATTTTTTATGAAGGGTGTTAGGTCTGGGTTTAGATTCTTTTTTTTTTTTTTTTTGTATGTGGGTGTCCACTTGTTTCAGCACCATTTGTTGAAAACATTATCTTTGCTTCATTGTATTGCCTTTGCTCTTTTGTCCCAGATCAATTTGCCATGTTTGTGAGGATCTGTTTCTGGGCTCTCTTCTGCTCTATTGATCTTTGTTGTGTTGCCAATGCCAAATTATTTGGATTACTGTAGGCTTTGGTAAGTGTTGAGGTCCAGTTGTGTTGGTTCTCTGACTCTGTTCTTCAATATTGAGTTGGCTCTTCTGGGTCCTTTGCCTTTCCATGTAAACCTTAGAATCAGTTTGTTGATATCCACAAAATAACTTGCTGGAATTTTGATTGAAACTTCATTGACTCTACAGATCAAGTTGCATCCAGGTTGTTTTTACTTCCAAGTTATCATTCTTATCCCATGATATTTTTAAACTTCACTATGTCCTTTTTGCTCAGTTGGAATTCCATTGTATTAGTGCACATCCTTCAACATGACACATGTCCTCTAGGCTTTCTTACTAAATCAAGCTGGCGAGCCTCTAGACACCATGTTGAAGATGGCTGTTTCACCAGTCTTAGTTTTTCAGAATAATGACTATTATTTCTGTAAAAATGATTCATTTTATTTTAAAGTATTGAAGACAGTTTGAATGATGTTATGGAAACCTCCACCCAGACATAACTACTGACAGCATTCTAGGTATCTCAAGGGTATTCCTAGCTAGAAGGTTAGATAAAAATGCTTTTATTAAAATGGGCCCAGTCATACCAAAGAATAAAAATGCTACATCAATTTTATATGATTATGATAGAAGAAAAAGAAAGTGAAGACATCTCTTTCCCCCCACACAAAAAATTGATTCCTTAAAAACCTCTCTGAAGTTAAGATTATGAGAAACATTGAAAAAACTAGAACTGTTCTTAATAAAGTTTCATTTCTAGGTGATATGGTTCAAGGTTCTGAAGGTGAAAAAATAGCTCATTCTTTCTCCAACCTTATCTCTTCCTCTACTTTTCAATCTGTATGAATTACAGCTACATGGGTATTATCACTGTTGAATTTCCTTCTGCTCTGAAACCATCATTCCCAGAATTATTTAGCCTTCATTTTAGATTTAAACTGATTTGTGACTCATCAGCAGTACTTTTACCATCACTCTTCATTCCTGAGTTGTTTTTAAACTCTTGGTTGGCTGAATCATCGTTAAGTTTTTCAAGGAATGGCTCATAAACGCTGTGTTTTCTGCGTTTGAGAATGTTTCTGTGGTCTTTATGCTTGAATACAACTTGGCTGAGTAAAGTATTCTTGCATCACACTTTCTTTTGCTCAGAACTTTGGAGGCACTTCTCCATTGTCATTTGGCAGCTTGACTGTTCGTAGGAACAAGGTGGGCCACCCTAAGATTTCCCCTTTCAAATAAAAGTGACTTTCCCCTCTTTCTTCTTCTTCCCCTCCTCACCTGCCTCTTTCTTCTTCCTCTCCTCCTCCTCTCCTTCTCCTTTTCTTCATCTGTGTGCTTGAAGAATTATTCTTATTCTTTATCAGCTTCTCCTGGAACAAGGTGTGCTCTTTTGAGTTGCAATTCCAGTCTTCATCTTGGAGAAGATGTCTTGTATTTTCCTTAAAATGGATGTTTTTTCATTTGTTAGGTTTTCTGTTTCAGAGTCTGTCTGTATTCCTTTGTTTCATTGTCTTGATCTTTTATTGGTTGTCTTTTTTTTTTTTTTTTGGCCACCTGGTGTGGCATGTGAGATCTTAGTTCCCAGACCAGGGACTGAACCCACGCCCCCTGCAGTGGAAGCCATCTTAATCACTGGACTGCCAGGGAAGTCCCTCTTCTCTCTCTTTAATACCTGTCTTTTTTTCTCATTTATCATGAATATCTCAAGGATTCCCTCTGTATCTATTTTTCAGCTGTATCTATTTAGTTTCTTGTTATTTTTGATACGCTTGTTTTATAGAAGTGCCAACCATTTGTTCCCTTTCTATTCAGTTCAGTCGCTCAGTCGTGTCCAACTCTTTGCGACCCCGTGAACCACAGCATGCCAGGCCTCCCTGTCCATCACCAACTGCCAGAGTCCACCCAAACCCATGTCCATTGAGTCAGTGATGCCATCCAACTCTTTCATCCTCTGTCATCCCCTTCTCCTCCCGCCTTCAATCTTTCCCAGCATCAGGGTCTTCTCAAATGAGTCTGCTCTTCCCATCAGATGGCCAAAGTATTGGAGTTTCAGCTTCAGCATCAGTCCTTCCAATGAACACCCAGGACTGATCTTTAGGATGGACTGGTTGGATATTCTTGCAGTCCAGGGAACTCTCAAGAGTCTTCTCCAACACCACAGTTCAAAAGCATCAATTCTTTGGTGCCTAGCTTTCTTTATAGTCCAACTCTCACATCCATACATGACTACTGGAAAAACCATAGCCTTGACTAGATGGACCTTTGTTGGCAAAGTAATGTCTCTGCTTTTTAATATGCTGTCTAGGTTGGTCATAACTTTCCTTCCAAGGAGTAAGTATCTTTTATTTCATGGCTGCAGGCACCATCTGCAGTGATTTTGGAGCCCCCCAAAATAAAGTCAGCCACTGTTTCCCCATCTATTTGTCATGAAGTGATGGGACCAGGTGCCATGATCTTTGTTTTCTGAATGTTGAGCGTTAAGCCAACTTTTTCACCCTCCTCTCTCACTTTCAACAAAAGGCTCTTTAGTTCTTCACTTTCTGCCATAAAGGTGGTGTCATCTGCATATCTGAGGTTATTGATATTTCTCCCGGGAATCTTGATTCCAGCTTGTGCTTCTTCCAGTCCAGAATTTCTAATGATGTACTCTGCATAGAAGTTAAATAAGCAGGGTGACAATATACAGCCTTGACGTACTCCTTTTCCTATTTGGAACCAGTCTGTTGTTCCATGTCCAGTTCTAACTGTTGCTTCCTGACCTGCATATAGGTTTCTCCAGAGGCAGGTCAGGTGGTCTGGTATTCCCATCTCTTTCAGAATTTCCCACAGTTTATTGTGATCCACACAGTCAAAGGCTTTGGCATAGTCAATAAAGCAGAAATAGATGTTTTTCTGGAACTTTTTTGACGATCCAGTGGATCATGGCAATTTGATCTCTGGTTCCTCTGCCTTTTCTAAAACCAGGTTGAACATCTGGTTAGTGAAAATGTAATTGCAATTTCAGACTATAAATTTTAAATCATTATTACTAGGCTCAAACACATCTTGGTGCATCTCAATTTACTGAGGATATTTCTCAGACGTAACGGTTTCTTTGGGAGTCAGAAAGCTGTAGTGGGTCAGACCCACAGCAGACCAGGAAACGGTGATCATGACCTTTCTTTAGCACAGGCTTGGCTTTGGGAAGTGTTTTGGGGCTTCTTGGTCCAAGCACTGAGCTGGTCGTTGCAGTTTGTCACATAAAATCCACTTTCTGTCACTCATCACAGTCCAATTGAGAAATGGTTTGTTGTTGCATAGAATGAGAGAAGACACTTCAAAATGATAATCTTTTTGATTTCGGTCAGCTCATGAGGCACCTGCCTACAAGTTTCCTCACCTTTCCAGTTTGTTTCAAATGCAAAACTTTTCATGTAGGGTAAGAGGATCAGCTTCAGTGACTGCTCTCAGTTGGTTATTGTCAACTTCCAATGGCTGGCCACTATGCTCCTTATCTTCGAGGCTCTCATCTCCTTTGCGAAATTTCCTGAACCACCACTGCACAGTACATTTGTTAGCAGTTCCTGGGCCAAATATGTGTTGTCTCTGCTGCTTTATGACCATTTTGAACTCAAATAAGAAAATCGCTCAAATTTGCTTGTCTAACATCACTTCTATAATCTAAAATACATATAAAATAAACAGCAAGTAGTAAGTCATTAGCAAAAAAAAAAGTGAGAAATGCATATTAAAATGTATAGCATAACCACATTTATTCAAGAATGTATTCCAGTATCCAATTGAAAATTTCAGCAGTGCAAAACTGTAGTTACCTCTGCACCAACCTAAATATTGTCATCCCATCTGTGCTTACTTCTTGGGTTCATGTTGTTGTTAAATTTTTCTGTAGCTCAAAATGCTGTAGGGATTTATTTTTTCTGTTCCTTGGGTTACTTTGTTTTCATTGATCACAGGCATGTTTCTCTTTCATATATTTCTGCAGCTCCTCTGTCATTTCTTTTCAATGTCTCATGCTTAACATGGCAGCTCTGGCCAAATCTTCATTTCTGTATAATCTGGGTACGTTCTCAGTTGTAACAGTGTCTGTGCCCCCGACTAAGATTTTACAGATGCTAAGTTTTTACCATGTTAATGATGTATTGACTTGTGCAGCTCACTTAGTGCTTGCCATGAAAGCCCCTTCTTTGCTTTCCTATCTGAGGACCCTCCCCACAGGGCAGACAGCTGAGACTCTCTCGCTCTTCCTCCCTGACCTCAAGCTGACTTTCTCCCTTCACTCTGTCCTGATCAGGAACTCGTATGTTTTCTCAGCTGCTTACCATATTCCATCTTCTCTTATTTAAGAAAAAAATTTCCTCATTTCCATCCCCACCAAGTGAAAGTACTGAGACTAAGTTAATGAAAACCTAGTAAATGTAAGAAAATACATTAGAAGCCAACTCAGTGGGCCCTTCCTTTCCAACCACTCCGACATGAACCCACACACACGGCCTCCTCGCCCCTCAGGGACTTCGTGAAGGAAAAGGGCTGGGGACTCGGGAGCCAGAGGCCTCAGTAGGAATCCCACTTCTCGCTTGTTAGGACAGTGACCTTGGGGAGTTCCACTGAACTCTCTGCTTTTGGTTTCCTCATCCCTAAGCCAGTGGAGCTAGTCCTATCTTCAGAGCATCAGTATAAAGATACCTGAGACCAGGTGAGTGAAGGGCCCAGTGCGGAGACTCGGCGTGTTCTCTCATTTTCCTCTCACGCTCAGCTGAGTCCTCCCTCACAATTAGCTGCTGCTTTTCACTGCGGATGGCCCTCCCCCAGCCTCAAAAGCCATCTGGAAATCACAGGCAGAGCCAGACCAGGCCCCAAAGGTTCTCTAGTCTCCTCTCTGCTTTTTTGAGGAAGTGAAGCCAAGGCCTAAAATTGATGGCTGAGTCAGGAGTGGAAGCACCCACCCAGTGCTCCTGACCACCAGTCCTCTTAGGTTTATGAAAATACTGTCTGTCTGCTCCCTACCTAGCTCCATAGTCCTCCCCTTGGCTTCCCTTAGCCCAGTTCCATTCTGAACCCTCGGTAAAAATCATCTGAAGAGAGACTTCCCTGGTGGTCCAGTGGTTAAGAGTCTGCCTTGCAGGGCCGTGCAGGGTTCGCAGTTCCCCTGGTCAGGAAACCAAGATCCCACATGCTGTGGGGCTACTGAGACACCAGGGAGCCTGCATGAAGCGATCAAGATCCCACGTGCTGCAACTGAGACCCAACACAGACAAATAAATGAAAATTAAAAATATGTTTAAAAAAATCACCTAAAGATGTCCCCTCACAGCCTCCCACTAAGCTCTTCCCTCATCCTCTTTTGCTGACTCCCACATTTGACACTTTCTTTCACCCGCCCTGTCTGGCCCGCATTTGTGGGACAAAAAACAAGCTCATTCTTCTCAGCTGAACCCATTCCCATTCCCAGCTCCCTCTGGAGGTTGGGCCCTTCAATCTTCCAGCAGAGACCCTGTGCTTCTCTCCTGCCCTCTGGTTCCCTAAGGCAGCTCATGTGGACAGAGTCAGCCACATTCTCCTTCCACCCACATAGATCCCTCCCTGTCTGAGGACAAAACTCTACATGGATGTCCTGCCAGCAGCATACTCAGGAGGCCTCGGAGAGAATTATCTTGGCCCCGAAGATACCTCTCGGCTCTCAGGTTCCACGACTCCTGCCTGAGCCCCAGTGCCTGGCAGGTCTGTCCTCTGCTAACCTCCTGGCATCCCCAGTCGAGCTGCACAGAGCACCGAGGGCTGGCTGAACATGTCAGGTTTCTTCCCCCAGATGTCCTCGGGATTACAGAAAAGAATATGCTCCCAACCCCTCAAGGTTTAATACAGTTTGTGTTGTGGAGACGCAGGAGCAAGTGTAAAGGGCACTTGAACTAAATACTGGAAAGTAAGATGTTCTCTGAGAATTAAACCGTATCAATGCAAGATGAATCAGAACAGAACTGCAGAGCCACATAAAGAAACCATTTCCACATCTGACTGAAACCAGAATGGAGATATAATACAAAGAAACAGTAAAGATCGTCCCCATCAGAAAGTGGACAGAGTGGCCACCAGTGGAAGTCCAGAAAAAGGGAGAGCCGTGGAGGCAGAGGCTGGCAGTGCCATCTTGTTGGGAAGACAGTGCCTACCAGGTGGTTGGCATAACTGACCTTACCCACACCTCTTTGGATTACGAAGCTTCATCCATGCTAAGTTGCCAGAGGAATGGCAGAAAGCTGGGAGTGGGGAACGGGAGTAGACCAGAGTCACTGGCAAACGGGAGTGACCGGAGTCACCCACAGCTCACCAGGCTGTGAGCTCTGTGAGGACGGGCTCCTTGTGAGGGTTTCCTGAGCAAATGCTGCAGGATAAGAACTACACCAGAGAAGGTGAGGCCTGAGCTGGGCCTTCAGAGGTGGAAAGGACTTTAGTGGATGAGGGACAGGAAAACATATATTCCAGAATGGGTGCTTTGCCTGGAAAATGAAGGCTCGATGGAACAGCTCGATGCGTGCAGACTAGGAGGCTGGCAAACGCTGCACGCCCTGGGGTAAGGGCCAGCTCGGGAGATGACATACAGTGCAGCGGGAGCCTTCAAGTTCCCCAGAAGGAAAGACACCGGAGGAGAGCGGTGTCTCAGAATCATCCTGGCTGGGTGGCTGACCGATGCCAGGGGAGCGGTGGGGCTGTGCGGTCCAGGAATGAGCCAGGCAGGCAGCTAGGAGGCCTTGATATAGCTCCAGTCAGGATCATGGTACTGTCTGTCACAGTCCCATGGGCACCGAAAATGAAGTTGGGAAAGACAGGCAGAGATATGCACAAAAATAATTCCTGTGCTATCCTTTGTATTTGCGGCGGTGGGAGGGATGGTGTGAGGAAAGAACCCAATCGTCTATGAGTAGGAAAATGGATAGGGAGACAGCTGTGTGTTCATGCAATAGAAAACTGCAGCAGGGAAAATGAGCAGAAAGCTCTCCAAGCCTTGACGTCAAGAAACCTTGGAAAGAGGAAAGACGGAAGGGAAAGAAGGAGGAGAAGAGGGAAAAAACCAAGTTTCAGAAAGATCTAACCCATGCTGTCCAGTGCGGTAGCCACGAGCTACATGGGGCTATGTAAGCATAAATGAATTAAAATTTAAATACAATTCCTACGCCAGCCACATTTTAAGTGCTTGAAAACCACATGCAGTTAGTGGCTACCATCTGTGATGGCACAGATAAAGGGCAATGCCACCATCACAGAGAGTTCCTTTGGACAGCACTAACGTTTCCAAAGACAGAAAACAATGTATGTTGTGCCTGGATAAGGAATGTGTAGTCAAAGTACAGTGGAGGTCATGCAAATATCAGACAGCAAAATCTTACAGTGGGGTGTCTGGGAAGGGACGTGTTCAGGATCAGAGAAGGGGCACTAGGGGCTTCCATGTTTTATCTCCAAAGCAGTGGCTAAATGAGTCCTCGATATATTATCATCTATACTTTTATATGCCTTAAGTATTTCATAGTAAAAACAGTATTCAAAGGAGGACTGGACCTGAAGGACAGTGTGATGGAGACTGAGGGAAGGTCAGGCAGGAGGCCAAAATGACTTGAATTTCTCACCTGAGAGGTGTCAGGAGGAAGTGGGGAGCGCTGGCTGTGGGGGCATCTGACTGTCCTCAGCCTGGTACACACAGTCCCACGTGTACTATTCAGCCGCTCCCTTGCTGCCATCACCACCCTCCATCCTCACAGACACTCTTCTTGGGTCCTTGTTGCCATGGTTACCTGGTCTCCAGACAGCTATGACGGGGTCAGGCACAAGCACCTGCAGAGGCTGACCCCCTGCCGGTCACACACACACACCTCCAAGTGGCCTCCCTGCTGGCCCAGACCTAGCCCCCACCATCCTGACCACAAACCCCTTCCCACAGGCTCCTCCACCCAGCTCCAAAACCAAGCCCAGCCCACACTGGTAAAAGGGCCACTCACATCCCATTAAGAGTCCAGCAAGGCCTGGGACAGCTGTGCTCCGTCAGGAATTTGTCTGCAGCAGGAAGCCAGCGACCCAGGGGAGGTCTGGGCCAGGCGCCCAGCTCTGCTAAGGTCAAGAGGCTCCTGGATGCAGGCTGTGGGCACTGGCCAAGTTTGGCATTTCAGGGGAGGGAGGGAGCCTCTGACCCCACTGGGCTGGGCACTGGGACCTGGTCATGATTCGGGGCTAGCTGGATCAGCCTCCTCTTCAGAGCAGTTTGTTGTGGCCTCCACTGTGGGGGTGATGCCTTCTCCTCGGAGCCCCTCAGTCCCTGTTCCCAGAGCCAAGAAACCCTAGACCAAGACACTAGTTAGCAGATCCCATTCTGCCCCATCGAGGCACCTGGGCACCTCTTGCCTCTTTCTACTGATTCAAAACAGCTACCATTTTTCAAGTACTACATATGTGACATTAATTTTATTGAATTACCCCTGCAAGTCTCTGAAGAGGTGGTATTATCCCATTTTACATGTGAACAAAGTGAGGTTTGAGAGGGTAAGTGATTTGCCCAGCTAGTGAATGACACTCATGCTTAGAACCTGGAAGGGTCTGACCTGCTTTCACTGCTGAACTCTCTAGACCCCCTTTTCACCATCTCCCTTCCTCTGGCACTCACCCTGCCTCCCGTCTGTCTCTTCCTCCCCAGCCTTTCTCTGTACCCCTGTTTGTGTGATCCCCTCCTCTGTTCCTTTCTCCTTGCCCCATCACTTCCTTCTCCCCTACTTCCTCTCCTTCCCTGACCCAGAAACACAAAGATAATTCACTATACAGTGAATTGCTGTACCATCAAGTGGCTGGGGACTGCAAAAGCCAGGACTTTCAGAGTGATTTGGATTCAGTGCCAGTGACTTTTGTTTCCATGAGAACACAGAATGTGGCACCCAGCAACCTGGCCCGAGTCTGCTATGTCAACGCTAATAAAAGAGCAAGCTGAGCTACAATGATGAGAATGAGAACTAAGAAAGTAATACCCACAATATAAGAAAAAACCTTGCACCCAAAGGGAAGTGATTCACCTGATGTGTAACCTTCAGTTCAGTTCAGCCGCTCAGTCGTGTCCAACTCCTTGCGACCCCATGAATTGCAGCACGCCAGGCCTCCCTCTCCATCACCAACTCCCGGAGTTCACTCAGACTCACGTCCATTGAGTCTGTGATGCCATCCAGCCATCTCATCCTCGGTCATCCCCTTCTCCTCCTGCCCCCAATCCCTCCCAGCATCAGAGTCTTTTCCAAGGAGTCAACTCTTTGCATGAGGTGGCCAAAGTACTGGAGCTTCAGTTTTAGCATCATTCCTTCCAAAGAAATCCCAGGGTTGATCTTCAGAATGGACTGGTTGGATCTCCTTGCAGTCCAAGGGACTCTCAAGAGTCTTCTCCAACACCACAGTTCAAAAGCATCAATTCTTCGGCGCTCAGCCTTCTTCACAGTCCAACTCTCACATCCATACATGACCACAGGAAAAACCATACCTTGACTAGACGATGTGTACCTTGAGAACTGGTTAAGTGACATCACAGCTACTCTATAATGTAGCTGGAAAATTATTTCACAGTTTTATTTTGCAAACACTGCAAAGTGGTCATTAGGAAGTATGACCAAGTTACAGAAACTATTTATGATAACTTCCTAGGGAAAAAAAAAGACTCAGTCCAGCACTGTACATGTGCTATTGCTTCATTCATTTCAGTTCAGTCTCTCAGTCGTGTCCGACTCTTTATGACCCCATGGACTGCAGCATGCCAGATTCCCTGTCCATCACCAACTCCTGGAGCTTGCTAAAACTCATGTCCATCGAATCGGTGATGCCATGCAACCATCTTATCCTCTGCCGTCCCCTTCTCCTCCTGCCTTCAATCTTTCCCAGCATCAGGGTCTTTTCAAATGAGTCAGTTCATCACATCAGGTGGCCAAGGTATTGGAGTTTCAGCTTCAGCATGAGTCCTTCCAATGAATATTCAGGACTGATTTCCTTTAGGATGGACTGGTTGGATCTCCTTACAGTCCCCAAAACTCTTTAAGAGTCTTCTTCAACACCACAGTTCAAAAGCATCAATTGCTTCATTAAGGAAAGAAAAAGGAAAAATCCTGGGACTGAAAGATACTGAGAAGGTGAAGGACCTGTTTGTGTTTGTAAAATTTCCAGTCCATCACAAGTCAGTAGTTTTGTAAAGTGCCATAAAAATAAATAATAAACGTATATCTATTGAAGCACTAGCATCCAGGGAATTCCCTGGTGGTCCAGTGGTGAGAACTCAGCACTTTCACTGCCAAGGCACAGGTTCAACCCCTGGTTAGGGAACTAAGATCCCACAAGCCACATGACCAAAAAATAAATAAAGTAAGTAAATAAAAAAGATAAAAAAGGACTAGCACCTAAAATATAATTTAAAAAAAACTTGCAAAACTAAACAATAAAAATAACCCAATTTGAAATGAGTAAGACGAGAACAGACATTTCACCAAAGAGGATGGCAAATAAGCACATGAAAAACATTCACTATCATCATCCACTAAGAAATCACAATGAGATCTCACTGCACACAGATTCGAATGGCCCATCAGTTTCCTAGGGCTGTAAAACAAATTACCACAAACTTGGCAGCTTAGAACAGCAGAGATTTATTCTCTCACAGCTGTTGAGACCAGAAATCAACACATCAAGGGTACCATGCTCCCTCCAAAGGCTCTAAGAAAGAATCCTTCCTGGCCTCTTTCATCATCATCATCTTTTTTTTTTTTTTTTTAGGAAATGGCAACCCACTCCAGTAGTCTTGCCTGGGGAATTCCAAGGAGAGAGGAGCCTGGCAGGCTACAGTCCATGGGGTCACAAAGAGTCGGACACGACTGAGCAACCATCAGTCACACTTTAATATTTTAAAATATATTTATTTGGCTGTGCCAGGTCTTAATTGCAGAATGTGAACTTTTAGTTGCTACATCTGGGATCTAGTTCTCTGACCCCTGCTTTAAGAGTGCAGAGTCTTAGCCACTGGACCACCAGGGAAGACCTCTCTTTCAGCTTCTGGAGGCGGCTAACAGTCCCTGTGCTCCTTGGCTTGCAGCTGCATCACCTCTATCTCTGTCCCTTCTTTCATCATCACACGGCCTTCTTGCCCGTGTGTCTGTGCTTTCTCATAGCCTTCTTATAAAGATACCAGCCATTGAATCTAGGGTCCATCCTAATCCAGTGAGACTTCACTTTAGCTTGATGATACCTGTAGAAACCCTATTTCCAAAAAAGATCATATGCATACGTTTTGGGGGTTGAGGCTTGATCATATCTTTTAAGGAGACACAATTCAACCCACATTAATGGTGTAAATAAAAAGGAGGGAAGGTGTTAGCTCCTCAGTTGTATCCCACTCTTTTTGATCCCATGGACTGTAGCCTGCCAGGCTCCTCTCTCCATGGAATTCTCCAGGCAAGAATAGTGGAGTGGGTAGCCATTCCCTTCTCCAGGAGATCTTCCCAACCCAGGGATTGAACCTGGGTTTCCCAGATTGCAGGCAGATCTTTACTGTCTGAGCCACCTAGGATAACCACAAATGCTGACAAAAAAAAATAGGGAGGAACTAGATCTCTCAGACACTGCAGCTGGAAAGTAATTTTATTTTTGTAAAATAAAATACACATTCATCAAATGACCCTGCAATCATATTCTCAGGCATTTATCTCATAGAAATGAAAACTCATGTTCAGACAGAAATCCATACACCATGTTTATCTTATAATAACCTCAAACTGTAAACAACCTGAATGTCCTTCAAGAGTGAATGGCTACACAGACCATGGCACATCTGTACTGTGGGACACCATTCAGCCAGCTAAAGAAATGGGCTATTGATATTAATACATGCAACAACCTGGATGGACTGCAAGAGCATTTATGCTTAGTGAAAAAGTCAGTCTCGCAAGGTTACATGCTCTATGATTGCATAATATTCTGGAATTATAAAACAATAGCAATGGAGAAAAAAGTAATGGTTGCCAGGGAACAGGGTTAGGAGTTGGGGTTGAGACTATAAAGAGGTACAAGAGGAAGTTGCTTTAACTTCCGTATATTGGTTGTCATGACGACTACACAAATCTGAGATCAAACTGCACAGAACCACACATGCACACACATGTGCACAACACGGAGCAACTGACTTGTTCAGAACTAGGAAAGGAGTACAAGGTAAGTGAAATCTGAACAAGGTCTGTAAACTCAGTACAACAGTGTTGTACCAAAGTCAGTTTCCTGGTTTAGATATTGTACCACAGTTATATAAGATGTCTGGGAGAAGCTAGGTAAAGGGCTCGTGGGACTCTGCTATTTTTGTGGCTTTCTGTGAGTCCATAATTATTTCAAAATAAAACATTAAAAAATTATTAGAGGGCTTCCCTGGTGTCTCAGTGGTAAAGAATCTGCTTGCCAATGCAGGAGACACGGGTTCAGTCCTTGGTCCGGGAGGATCCCGCATGCCGTGGAGCAACTGAGCCCACGTGCCACAACTATTGAGCCTGTGCTCTAGAGCCCGGGAGCCACAACTCCGAGCCCATGCGCCCTAGAGCCTGTGCTCCGCAGCAAGAGAAGCCACCGCCAGGAGAAACCCACACACTGCAACTAGGGAAAAGCCCAGGCAGCAACGAAGACCTAGCACGGTCAAAATAAATAAATTTTAAAAATTATTTTAAAAATTATTAGAGAAAGGAGCAGGAAATGGCAACCCACTCCAGTATGCTTGCCTGGAGAATCCCATGGACAGAGGAGCCTGGCAGGCTACAGTCCATGGGATCACAAGAGTCGGACACGACCTAGCGACAAAACCACCACCACAAAGTGGGTTTCCCCGGTGGCTCAGATTGCAAAGAATCTTCCTGCTAAATGCAGGAGACCAAGCTTCGATCCTTGGGTCAGAAAAATCCCTGGACAAGGGAACAGCAACCCACTTTTAGTTGGAGTTTCAATATCAGACTCTCAAAATTAATAGAATGAATAGACAGAGCTTCCAGGATAGTAAACGCACCCAAGTTCTAGGAGGGCGGGGCACCCTAAGCTCTACAAAGACAGAAGCTCCTCTGCTCAGGACCCTTCCAGACCTTGCCCCAAAACCTCTTCATTCAGCTGCTCATTTATATCCTTTATAATAAATCAGTAATAGTAATTAAGTGTCTCCTTGAGTTTTGTGAGCCATTCTAGCAAATGATCAAACCTGAGCTGAGAAGGAGGTCATGAAAACACCTAGTTTATAGCCATTCAGTCAGAAGTAGCAGACTTGAAGTCAGAATCAGAAAAGGGAGGCAGTCTTATGGGACTAAGCCCTTCATGTATGGGGTTTGTACTAACTCCACATAGTGTCAGGATTGAATTAAATTGTAGGACACCCAATTGATGTCCACAGGGAAGTGAAGACATACTTGGTGTGGAAACACCCACACACTTGGTGTCAGAAGTGTTAAGCAGAGGAACAGCTTTCCTTTAGAGAGGTTAAACACCAGAGTCACAGAGCTCAGTACACAGCTGGGCTTTGGAGTCAAGCCAATTCTAGAACAACACTCTCAAACAATAAAATGGTTTGAGTAAAATGAAAGCCATCTCATTATTTTATACTCATAATAAACATGCATGGTTATTGATAACAATAAAGAGTTGGAAAACTAAAAAAAAATTGTTAGAAAAACAAAATGAAAAGTAGAAACACAAGGTGCAAACAAAAAATGTCTTAATGACCTGCATAATCATGATGGTGTGGTCACTCACCTAGAGCCAGACATCCTGGAGCATGGAGTCAAGTGGGCCTTAGGAAGCATTACTATGAACAAAGCTAGTGGAGGTGATGGAAGCCCAGCTGAGCTATTTAAAATCCTGAAAGGTGATGCTGTTAAAGTGCTGCATTCAATATGTCAGCAAACTTGGAAAAATTTGCTGTGGCCACAGGACTAGAAAAGGTCAGTTTTCATTCTAATCCAGAAGAAGAGCAATGCCAAAGAATGTTCAAAGTAACCTAGAATTGTGCTTATGTCACATGCTAGTAAGGTTATGTTCAAAATCCTTCAAGTTAGGTTTCAGTAATACCTGAACCAAGAACTTCCAGATGTACAAGCCAGGTTTAGAAAAGACAGAGCCAGAGGTCAAATTGCCGACATCTGTTGGATCATAGAGAAAGCAAGGGAATTCCAGAAAAACACCTACTTCTGCTGACTGACATCCACATCACCGACTATGCTAAAGCCTTTTACGTGTGGACCACGACAAACTGGAAAATTCTTAAAGGGATGGAAATGCCAGACCACCTTACCTGTCTCCTGAGAAACCTGTTTGAGGTCAAGAAGCAACAGCTGGAAGCAGACATGTAACAACCGACTGGTTCAAAATTGGGAAAGGAGTACATCAAGGCTGTATATTGTCACCCTGCTTATTTAACTTACATGCAGAGGGTGTGTGTTTGTGTGTGTGTGTGTGTGTGTGTGTGCACTCTCAGTCATGCCTGACTCTTTGCAGCCCTACTGACTGTACCCACCAGGCTCCTCTGACCGTAGGATTTTCCAGTCAAGAATACTGGAGTGGGTGCCATTGCCTTCTCCAGGGGATCTTCAGACCCAGAAATCGAACCCACATCTCTTGCATCTCCTGCATTGGCAGGAAATTCTTTACCACTAGCACCTCCTACGATACATCATGTGAAATGCCAGGGTGGATGAATCACAAACTGGAATCAAGACTGCTCAGAGAAATATCAGCAACTTCAGATGTGCAGATGATACCATTCTAATGGCAGAAAGTGAAGAGGAACTAAAGAGCCTCTTGAGGAAGGTGAAAAAGAGTGAAAAAGCTGACCTGACACTCAACATTAAAAAAGCTAAGATCATGGCATCTGGTCCCATCACTTCATGGCAAATAGAAGGTACAAGTGGAAGCAGTGACAGATTTTATTTTCTCAGACTCCAAAATCACTGCAGTGACTGCAGCCATGGAATTAAAAGACGCTCGCTCCTTGAAAGGAAAGTGATGCCCAACCTAGGCAGCATATTAAAAAGCAGAGACATCACTTTGCCCACAAAGATCCACCATATAGTCAAAGCTATGGTTTTTCCAGTAGTCATGTATGGATGTGAGAGTTGGACCATAAAGAAGGCTGAATGCCAAAGAATTGGTGCTTTCAAACTGTGGTGCTGGAGAAGACCCTGGAGAGTCCTTTGGACTACAAGGAGATCAAACCAGTCAATCCTAAAGGAAATCAACCCTGAATATTCATTGGAAGGACTGCTGCTGAAGCTGAAGCTCCAATAATTTGGCCGCCTGAATTGAAAAGCTGACTCATTGAAAAAGACCCTGATACTGGGAAAGACTGAAGGCAAAAAAAGTGGGCAACAGAGGATGAGGTGGTTAGACAGCATCATCGACTCAATGGACATGAATTTAAGCAAACTCCGGGAGATAGTGGAGGACGGAGGAGCCTGGCATCCTGCAGTCTGTGAGATCGAAAAGAGTCTGACACAACTTAGCAACTGAACAGCAATGACAGTACAAGATGCCTCCATTTTTGAATCACATGTTCAACAGACATAAAACAATTATGCCAAACTATGGCAAATTGTAAGAGTACTTCAGGGCCCATTCTGTCTTCGGAACCTGTTGTGCTACAGAGGAGCAGTGACCATCTGGCAGAATGGCACTGGGCCATGGACCACACTTTGAGTAGCACTTACTCAAAGACTAGAGGCGAATACACAGAGGTGGGATTTTCCCCCTCTTTTTGGCTTGATTTTTTGTTGTGGAATTATATTGCTATTCAAAATTTGGGGAATTCCCTGGTCGTCTAGTGGTTAGGACTCACACTTTCACTGCTGGGGCCCTGGTTCCATCCTTGGTCAGGGAACTAAGATCCAGGAAGCCATGCAGCAAAGCCAAAAAAAGAAAAGAAAAACAATTTAAAATATGTACAGATAAAAACACAAAAAATAAATTTCCTCCAAGTCCTGGTTAAAGAGAAAAACGCACTTGACATAAACCACAGCCAAGCCTGCGTGCTTCCTACTTCTCCTCCCCTGCCTTCACTTCCTGTCCTCCACCCCTCTGTCCCCAGTCTGCTTGCCCTCAATCTCCCTCTCTCCCCAGTGGGAGGTCCCAGGCCCTGGTGCACCCCTTCCTGGCCCCCAACACTGGGGACATCACTTCATCTCTCTAAGCATCCGTTTTCTCGTGTGTGGTGATTACAGTACCCACCTCAGAGCTGTCATCTGAGGAGTAAATGAGATCACCCAGACAGCAAGGGCTCTGAGCCCATGGGGGGATGTGTGCATGTGGAGTAGGGCCCTCTGGCTGCGTAGCAGTCCCCAAACAGGCCAGCTCTGGTCAGCTTCCCAGTCTCATTCCCATCTCACCCTCCCCTCTCAGACAAGCCGGCTCCCTCCTTCTCTGCCTCCGCAGTCTACCTCCTCTCCAAGTGTACACGTCCTCCCCTTCCAGCTGTGAGCTTCCCCAGTCCAAGGGGGATCCTTCCCAGAGGAAAAGCCAGGCCAGGCTGCTGTATTATTTTTCTCTATTAGAACTGAAGGCCCTGTAATTCCTCCCACCTGTAATAATAATAACAATACATTCATATCGGCTAACTCAATGAGTGCTTAGTGTGTGCCAGGACCATCCCAAGCCCTGTCCGTGTTTAAACTCATTTAATGCTCACAACCATCCTATGAGGTACGTTCTGTTCTAAGCCCAGTTTACAGTTGAGGAAACTGAGGCCAGCAAGGAGGGAAATAGCTTGCCCAAGGCCACCCAGATGATAAGCCCCACACTCTTATCCACAAAGCTATGCCAGCTTCCTGGTGGTTTTCCTCCTTCCTGATGGTGGGGATCGTCAGATCTCTCTTAATCACCCAGCTCAGGGCCTGGCACCATGGAGCGTGTGCGCGTACTAAGTTCTTCAGTCATGTCCAACTCTGCACGACCCTCTGAAATATAGCCGTCCAAGCTCCACTGTCTGTGGGACTCTCCAGGCAAGAAATACTGGCGTAGTTTACCATGCCCTCCTCCAGGGGATCGTCCCCACCCAGAGAAGCTCTGCGAAACCTCTGTTAAATGAATGAATGGGTGGATAAATTCTGCCCCACTTATGTGTGTAGTTCACTGAGAGTGCAGGCTTCGAGGACCCCAGCTGAACTCTGGAAGTACTGGTTCCAGGACCTCCCTGATGGTCCAATGGTTAAGAATCTGCCTGCCAATGCAGGGGACACGGGTTAGATCCCTAGTCTGGGAAGATTCCACGTGCCACAGGGCAACGAAGCCTGTGCACCGCAACTACTGAAGCCTGAGTCCTCTAGAGCCAGTGCTCAGCAACAGGAGAAGCCCGCCCGCCACAGCTAGAGAGCCTGTGCGCAGCAACAAAGACCAGGGCAGCCAAAAACAAATCAACTAATTAAAAAGATGACTGATTCCAGCTTGCTACCGCGTGAAGGCCAAGAACTTGGTCCCCGCTCGGTCATTACGATGCAGGGGCTTGACCACTGCGACTGGGCCTGTTTCCCTTCCAACACCCTCCCCTCAGAGTCCTTGCTACAGCAGCTCACTCATGGCTCTGCTTTTGTGTGCTCTCTTGATTTAAAAAAAAAACCCCAAAAACAGACATGTTCTATCTTCTATATATTCAGAGCAGGAAGGGTCCAGCATCCCACTTCCAAATAAGTACCTCAAGCACATGCATTCGCTGAGGGCACATGGAGGCCATAGTTTTATCCATAGTGAAAAACGCTATTCCAAGGCAGTGTGGTTGCTGTCTATTGTGAGGGCCTATTGTCGTTTAGTCGCAAAGTTGTGTCTGACTCTTGCGACCCCATGGACTGTAGCCCGCCAGGCTCCTCTGTCCATGGAATTCTCCAGGCAAGAATACTGGAGTGGGTTGCCATGCCCTCCTCCAGGGGATCTTCCCAACCCAGGGATTGAACCCACGTCTCCTGCATCACAGGCAGATTATTTACCACTGAGCCACCAGGGAAGGCCCACCGAGGGCCTGCTCTGTGCCAGGTACCGTACTGGGTGCTTTGTGTATATCAGATCTCATTTAATCCTTCCAGCGCCATGAGGTAGGTACTATTACTGTCACTGATTCAGCTGAGAAAACTGCCAAAAACACAGCTAGAAAAGGAGCAGAACCAGGATTCAGACTAAGGTTGGCCCAACCTTTACCAAACACAGCCTGTCTTCCTCTGTCCTTCCACGAGCCACCCGCGGCTTTCTTATCTTGCCCAGTCCTCTGAGCGTAGAGTCCATGTGGCTTCCTTCCTGTTATGTGTCCTTAGCACCCAGGGGGCGTGACCATAGTTTTATCCATAGTGCAAGCAGTCACTGCAGAAGTTACTGTGATTCTGTGGACTGGAGGACCTGTCAGGAGGGACTGCAGAACTCACATGGCTCTTGGCCTGAGCCCCCGTTACCGAGAGAAAGGAGGCTCTGGCCAAGGACTCTTGAAGGGGGAGAAACGCTGGGAGTGGACTCAGCTCTGGTTGGGACCCAAGCACCCTGCCCTCCCCGAGACATTGTCTGAGCAGGGCCAGGCCTCCAGATTCAGCCCCTCCCGCCCGCCCCAGCCAGGGTGGTGCTTGTGTAGGAAGGACTTTAAATCCAGCTGCCAGACCCCTGAACGGGAGAGGCAGAGAGGACTGGCCACCATGCACGGCTCCGGCAGCCCCTGGCGTATCTGCTGCCACCACTGCTACTGCTGGGGGCTGCCCCAGGCCCCGCCAGAGCCCTCAGTGAACAGGAGAAATACGTGATGGTGGAGCTGCACAACCTCTACCGAGCCCAGGTGTCCCCGCCGGCCACCAACATGCTGCAAATGGTGAGTGCAGCCCAGACCCCTGCCAACCCCTTTCACTCCATAAGTGGCTTCATGCATGAGTGAATCCCTCAGATTCATCTCTCCGACACAAACAAGGTCCCTGACGCCGTAGAATTCTCTGGCCCCATAAGCAATCTCATTATACAGATGAGGAAACTGAGGCTTAGAGGGACTTGCTGGCCCCTCAGGAGCTTGCAGGTCCCACACCTGGTAGAGCTGGGCCTGGAAGCCCTGCTTCCCGACCCAGTGACCCCTTCCCAGCACCTCCTAAAATGCACATGCCCCTGGGAGAGGGAACACAGGAAGTTCCTAACACCTGGATGAAACCATCTTTCAAATGCCTTCCAAGGAGAGAAGAACCAACAGGTAGCAGGATGGGAACCAGCACCCAGGGCAGGAGGGATGGACTAAGGAGGTGGGGTGAGAGAACAGGAACCAGAAGCAGAGAAGGTTCTGGGTCACACACATCAAATTCTGCTCGACCACCCAACAGGCCAGCAATTCAGGGTGAGTCCCTTAACCTGCTGTGCATGCGTGCATGCTGTCGCTTCAGTTGTATCTGACTCCTGGCAACCCCATGGACCATAGCCCACCAGGCTCTTCGGTCCATGGGATTCTCCAGGCAAGAATACTGGAGTGGGTTGCCTTGCCATCCTTCAGGGGCTCTTCCCAACCCGAGGATCAAACCCACATCTCCTGCACTGCCAGCAGATTCTTTACCACTGAGCCACCAGGGAAGGGCTCTTAACCTAGTAAAGATCCTCAATTTCCCATCTGTAAAATGAGATCATAATTAGAGCTCTATATCAACATACGGGCTTCTCTGGTGGCTCAGTGGTAAAGAATCCACCTGCCAGTGCAGGAGATGCAAAGATGCGGTTTCAGTCCCTGGGTCGGGAAGATCCCCTGGAGGAGGAAATGGCAACCCACTCCAGCATTCTTGCCTGGCCAGGGACAGAGAAGCCTGGTGGGCTATAGTGTCCATGGGGTCGCAAAGAGTCCAACACAACTTAGCTGCTAAAACAACAAATAATATCAACATGACTGAATCTCAGAGATGTCATATTGAATAGGGGGAAGTGAAATCTCAAAAAATATACACATATTCATTTTTAAGTAGACTGGGGTATATTTACATGAGATTTAAAAACATGTTAAAAGTCCTACTGCATACTGGTGGAGGATATATGCGGATGGACATACCAATGAATGACAGAAGCCAGATTTGGGGAGGTAGTTACCACTGTCAGAGGGGGAGTTATTTGATGCAGGGATAGGGGACAAGATGCTCAGGATTAAAAGACATAAAGTGAGTGATTGACCCCTTTTTCTGCCCCCTCGCCAAAGGCAAGACCGGCCCATCTTCTCCAGTCACCCTTAGGTGGGGAGCAGTGTCCAGGGCCCCTTAGCTGGTGCCGAAGAGCAAGGCTGCACCTGTGGGGTCCAAGCCCATAGTTCTAACAGCTCTGTCCAACCTGGTTCAGTGACTCTGGGTAAAGTGACCCTCAAAAGCCTGTTTCCCGATCACATGGCACTGGCAACCCTGCCCTGGGGTCAGACAGGAAGACCTGTAAGAGAGATCTACAGCTCCGCAGGTGCACGCAGCATCCTCCTTCCCAGTTCTGTTGGCCTTGGCAACCGACAGGAGCTGCAGACAACAAATTAGGAGCCCCTGGTGCTGGTACCAGGGCTTCCTGGTGGCGCAGTTGGTAAAGAATCCGCCTGCAATTTGGGAGACCTGGATTCTATCCTGGATTGGGAAGATCCCCTAGAGGAGGGCATGGCAACCCACTCCAGTATTCCTGCCTGGAGAATCCCATGGACAGAGGAGCCTGGTGGGCTACAGTTCATGGGGTCTCAAAGAGTTGGACGTGACTGGGCGACTAAGCACAGACAGATGCTGGTACCAGCTCTTCCTACAGTTCCCTGATTGAGGCCTGGAACTCATTGTTGGGCCTTGGTTTCCCCATTGGTAGGTTCCTGATGCCCTACATTCTTGCTGGCTAAGACTGGGGGCAACACAGACTGGGAACTGCTTTGCAGTCAGAGGTGGACCTCAGGAGTGGGGCAACACTTTCTGAAGCAGCTCAGATACTGATGAGATGTGCTGCTGCCTGGTAGGAAGTGGTCTGAGGAAGGGGGGATAAGGCTGGACTGGGACATCGGCTAAATTTGGGACAAGGTTCAGGCTCAGCTTCAGCAGTGATAAATTCGAGACTCTGGAGTTAGATGGCCTGGGTTCACAATTGACTTTTCCCTTTATTAGCTGTGTGACCTCAGCCAAGTTACTTATCCTCTCTGTGCCCCAGCTGTAAATCAGAGATGACAACGCTATAACAATTCTCATAGGGTGGGTGTAAGGACAAAATGAGTGACTATGTGTAAAGTACTTAGAACAGCGCCTGGCACACAGTGAGTGCTCAGTAAGTGATACAGAAGAGGGAATGGCTCCAGGGTGAGGCAGGTGGATGTCATCATAGACTCTTCTCTCTCCCTCAGCCTCCAAGTCTAATTATCACCACTTTAACCTCCCAGAAGGCCCAACTCTTCTTGAATCGCATCTCCTCTCACCCCCTACCAGCTCTTTGACACAACCCTGGTTCAGTGTTTCTTTTCCCATGGACTTCTAGAACAGCCTCTACCTGCTTCCCCAGCCTCTGGCCTCTACAACCAGCATGAAGGTCTGATACCTTGGTCTGACCTTGCTCAAAACCCTTCCTTGGCCCCCAGTGGCTCCCTGCTGCCTCCAGCTAAAGCCCCAGCCCCTGAGAGGCCCTGCTCTGGGTGTCTGGCCCTGCCTCCTGCCCCCCAGCCTTGCCTCCTGCACACCTTCTTCCTCTGTAAGCCAGCAGCAGTCACCCCCCACCAAGACCTGGTTTCCCCTCTCCACCTCTTGGTTCGTGCTTTGCTGGCTCCGACGCCTTTCCCCCCTCTACCTGGCAGTGCCTCACTTTTAACACTTAGCTTCATGTCTCCTCTCCATCCTTGTATACGCATGCTCAGTCGCTCAGTCATGTCCGACTCTTTGCCACCCCATAGGCTGTAGCCCACCAGGCTCCTCTGTCCATGGGATTCTCCAGGCAAGAATCACAGTGTGAGTTGCCATGCCCTACTCTAGTCTCCATCCTCAGGGTGGGCTAAATGGCTCTCTTTGGTAAAAGTTACGCCATCGCAAAGCTGTCAGTTACCACATAGTGGCCTAATTAATGGTTTATAACACTGAGATCTTGGGATTCTTAGTTCTGGCCATCACCTCAGGGCTGGCATAGTGCCCAGGACTGTTGAATGAACGAATGAGTGAATGAATGGACTTGCTTTCAGATGGTGATCAACTGGCTACTGTGGGTGGGTGTTGTGACCCTTGAGCCTCTCCACAAGGGTCTCTGGACAACTGAGAAGCCTTAAGACCCACAGGAGTGACTCTAATGGTGGGGCTCAAGGCATGCAGTTGGAACAGAAATTAGAGCCGAGGTCTGTAGAGGAGCCTGCTTTTTTGAGCAGGGCTGTGTCATAGACGTCAACAGCGGACAAATGTCTGCTGAGCACCTGCTCTATGCCGGCCACCCTGAAGGAGATTATGCTCTAGTCTGGAGCCCCGAAGGTCATCCCAGACACCCTGAGCCTGGCCCCCAGCACCAGGCCCCTTTCCCCCTCCCTGTTCTCCACCACTCCCCATTTTCAAGAACCTCAGAGACCAGGGACTTGGGGCAAAAATGCCCACAGAGGGGAAGGGGATTCACCCGAAAGTTACAGCGGTAGAGCTATCCAGCTAGGGTTCCCATTCCTGCCCCAGGCAGCTGCTCTTGAGGACCATGTCGTGTGTTGGGGGAGGAGTGGGTGTGACCACATGGACCCCTCCCTTCAGGGTCACCCACGCTCTTGGCCCTTTATGGGCCGTCTGGCTCCTGCAGCTGGCGGGGCCCCCAGAGGGTGGAGCAGAGTTGCTGCCAGGCCATCCATTTCCAGGAGAGGCCAAGAACAAAGTTTAATGGGATCCAGGCTTCCCTCCTCAATCCTTTGTTCAGATGCTTCGTTAATTCCCTCTTCCCACCCACACTGGGCCTGTCCTCCCTGCCAGGGACACAAAACCTCTGCAGCCCCTTAACCTGAAATGCCCCCCTCCTACCATCTCACCAGAGGTCCCCACTGGAGAACCCTGCCTTTGGGACTATATGGCTCTCTGGGCCACCAAAGCTCTGAAATACTTCTCTCAGTGAGCGTCGCACAGAGACACTTCATTGTCTTGGGGAAAGTGGTCGTTTAGTTGACAAGAGAGCAATCGGGAGGGAAGCCTGAAACTAGAAAAGCCATGGAGGCCGTGCTATCCCAAGAGGAGTGAGTGAAAGTGTTAGTCGCTCAGTCGTGTCTGACTCTTTGCAACCCCATGGACTGTAGCCCTTCAGGCTCCTCTATCCATGGAATTCTCCAGGTGGTTTGCCAGGGGATCTTCTTCAGGGGATCCCCTTCTCCAGGGGATCTTCCCGACCCAGGGGTCAAACTCAGGTCTCCTGCATTGTAAGCAGATTCTTAACCATCTGAGCCACGGAGAGTGGGAGGTTAAAGGGGAGTGCTGGCCCCTCAGTCAGATTTCTGATGGGTGAGTAGAGGGGGCAGAATGGCTGAATAAACCACCCAGGCCCAAAACATCTCACTGGATATCTGGTGCCCCAGGACAGTTCAGGCAGCCCTGGCAGGGCACCACAACCCACCTTTCACGTAGACAGATATTAGTATTAATAATTCCACTGTCAAAAACATCATCCCATTTATCCTTCCCAAAGTCTTATGAGAGTTCAGAAAGGTAGGCAATCTGTCTAAAACCACACATTTGAGGAATGGTCCCAAGTTTGGCTAATTCCTCCTGACCTGGGGTGCCACCCTCCCACCTCCCCACAGAAGCCTACTGGGACCAGAGTTCTGCTCCAGATCACCGCCAGGAGTCACCCCACAAGGAGGAGAGGTCTTCCTCCTCCAGAGGGCCCCCCAGGAATCCCTCAATCTTCTCTCCTCACCCCCACAGAATCGTAGGCATCCTCCCCTCCCGTCTCCCACCCTGCTCTCCCGCCTCCCCTGAGCCCGAGGCGTCCTCACCTCGCTGATCCCTGACCCGCCCCTGCAGAGGTGGGACGAGGAGCTGGCCGCCTTCGCCAAGG
>SJXQ01009791.1:138218-153117 GCA_006408695.1 Aepyceros melampus | reverse complement strand
GTGTCCAGGCTGAGGCCAAGCCTCTCCCTTCCTGCAGATGCGGAGGGCCCTGGAAAGCATGGCTCCAGGTCAGTGTCAAACGCGAGCCCTGGGCACGTCGGGGGCCTCCTCCTGGGACTGCTGCTACTGCATCCCCTGGTGTTGGCTGGAATCTTCTGAAGGGGTCACCACTCAAAGGCAAGGCCTCACAGGGGGATCCCTCGCCTCTGGATTGTTTTCTTCCAATAAGAGACCACCCTTTCCTGGGAGGTCCTCTCTGGGACCCAGCAGCCCTCCTTCACCCCAGCCAGACCCCAGGAGAGGCCTTGTGCCCACAGGAGGCCTCTACAGGGCCGACCCATGGCACTGCCCCGTGAGTGCCTCTGCCTCTGGGAGGTGCCCCCCTTAGCCAGCTGTAGGTGGCTCTGAGCACATTCCTGTGGCCTTCGGGACCAGCTCTCATGTGTCCTGTGGTCACAGTCCCGCTCTTCCGGGAACAGAAGGTCTCAGGGCTTCCCAGGGACCCCTCGGCCCCTTCCAGTCCCCTGGCCTCTCCCTTGGGCCATCAGAGCCTGGACCTGTTTCCAGGAGTGCTTCCTGCCTTCTCAGGGTGAAGAGGTCAGCCGCCTCCAGCCATCTCCCCTACCTGTCCCCAGCCCTCCTCAAATGAGATGCTTCATGGCCAAAGTCCCTCTGGAAGGGAAAGGCTGCGGGGCATCTGTCTGATCCAAATCCACAGACCTCTCTGTGGGCACAGGGCCTGGCCGCTGTGAGCTCAGGTTGCTGCCGGCTGACTGCACGCATCACCTGGGCCCCTCCGGTTCCTCCCTTCTCAGTCTGCGGGTGGTGTGGGGGGGTGAGGATTCTGGGGAGGTCTCTGCCTGCCTTGGCCTTGGGTTGTCTGCCAAGGCAAGATAAGGGTTCTCCCTGAGTGTCCCCCTCCCTGAACTTGCCTGTTTAGATGACAGGGGCTGCTGAGGGGCAGATGAAGGACAAGCCCCATCTGCAAGGGGTTCTATAGGTGGGCAGGGACCAGGGACCAGGGAAGGGAGGCGGCCCCTGACTCCGGAATAAAAGCCTGTGTATGAGCGCTGGTCTCGTGCTTGTGAGGGTCGGGGGCAGGGGAGGGCTCGCTGCGGGGCCCTGGGAGACACATCTTCCGCTGCTGACCCACAACCACCTTCCCCTCTTCTTCACACCCCATCTCCCCCCAAACACTCCACTGAGTTCTTTCAAGCACTTTTCCTTTCCAACTGCACACCCCCTCCAAGGAAAAAAATCTTCAGGTAGCCAGTGGGAGGCAGACAGGGCCAAAGGGAGGCCAAGGGCATTGGGCTGACTTCCCGGGAGTGGTGGAGCCCAGTTGGGTTCGTGACCCAAGATGGGAGCGGCACACAACCTCTTATCCAGGGTGCTGCTGCCCAGGCCCGTCCTGGATGCAAGGTCAGCAACAGCCCTCAGGAATGGCTGGGCCAACCCCTGGGACGTGGAGGGGTCCTGAGAAAGGGCTCTGGAGTTCCAGACACCTGCCTCCCCGCGACACTGCCCCAGGGAAGCACAGGATTGTCTAGAAGTGCTGTGGGGCAGGAGACCACAAGTGTGTGTGTACGCAGAGCTCACAGTGGTAGGTGAGGAGGGCAGCTCAGGACCCAGCTGGGGCTGGTGGGGAGGGGTAGGCAACCGGCTCCAGGAGAAGCTGGGCTGTGAACAGCTAAACAGGAAATCAGGCCAGAGCTGCACACTGCAGGTGTGTGTGTGTGTGTGTGTGTGTACATACACATATTTTATGATATCTATATCTATATACATATACACACATGTGAGATATATATATTAAGGAATAACTCATAGAACACAAGTCACTGATTTATAGTTATCACTCAATGGTTTTTAGTGTATTCACAGGGTAATGCAACTATCACAATTTTAGAACATTTTTATCACCCCAAACAAGAACCCCATACCTGTCAACAGTCCTTTTCTCCCTTCCTCCACCTGCCAGCCCCTGCCCTAAACAACCACTCATCTGCTGTCTCTGTGGGTTTGTCTATTCTGACATTTTGTATCAAGAGAACCATAGAATATGTGGGTTTCTGTATCTGGCTCCTTTCACTTAGCATGTGCTCAAGGTCATCCACATTGTAGCATGAAACAGTACTGTATTCCTTCTGATTACCAAGTAATATTCCTTTATATGAAATATAACTTCATCCATTCATCAACCGGTAGACACTGGGTGTGTTCTACAATTTGGCGATTGTAAGTAATGCTGCTGTAAACATTCATATGAAAGTTTTTGTATGGTCATACGTCTTCACTTCTCTTGGGTACGTACTAGGAGTGGTATCATATGGTTAACTCTGGTCATATAGTAACTCTATGTTTAATTCTTTCAGGTACTGACAAAGACTACTTTCCAAAGTGACTGCACCATTTTACAATCCCACCAGCAATGTACAAGGATTTAAATTTCTCCACATTACCAACACTTGTCCTTTTTGGTTATCGTCATCGCAGCAAGCATGAAGTAGCATCTTGCTGTGGTTTTGATTTTCATCTCCCCGATGGCTAATGATGGTGAGCATCTTTCCATGTACTTAGTGGCCATCTGTGTATTTTTCTTTGGAGAAATGTCTACTCAAGTCTTTTGCCCATTTTTTAACTGGAGTACTTGGTTTTTGAGTTGTAGGGATTTCCTTATATATTCTAGATACAAGTCCCCTATCAGATAAATGATTTGCAGACACTTTTTCTTATTCTATGGGTTGTCTTTTCTTGATGGTATCCTTCAAACATAAAAGTTGCTCATTTTGATGACTTCTGGCATCAATGTTTTTATTTGTGCTTTTGGTGTTATAGCTAAGAAACCCTTGCCTAATCCAAGGTCATAGAGATTTATGCCTATGTTTTAAGAGTTTTATAGTTAATTGTGTGAATTAAAATGTAAATGTTTATTTCTAGACTCTCAATCATATTCCATTGATTTATGTATTTCTCTTTATGCTATTACCTACCACACCATCTTCATTACTGTAGTACTGCAGTTAAGTTTTGAAATTGGTAAATATAAGTCCTCCAACTTTGATTTTTTTTTTTCCCAAGATTGTTTAGGCTATTCTACGTCCCTTGAATTTCCATATAGTTTTAGGACCGCTTGTCAAATTTCTGCAAAATTTTTATAGGGATTATGTAATCCATCATTTGAGCAATGTTAAGGCTTCCAATCCAAGAACATGTGATGTCTCTCCATTTATTTAGGTTTTCTTTACTTTCAACAATGTTTTATAGTTTTCAAAATAAAAATTTTGTAATTTTTTGTTAAATCTGTTTGTATTTTATTTTTATGCTATTGTAAATGAGATTGTTTCATTAATTTCATTTCATTCTGATTACATATAGAAATACAATCAACTTTATATACCACAACCTTATTGAATTATTTATTAGTTATAACAGCATTTTTAGTGGCTTCCTTAGATTTCCATATACATGATCGTGTCATCTGCAGAGTTTTACTTCTGCCTTCTAACCCAGATAACTTTTCATTTTCTTGCCTAACTGCCCTGGCTAGATCCTCCAGTACAATGTCAAGTAATGGCCTGTCAAGTAATGGAAAGGCCTGTCAGTTTTTTTTTATTCCTGATCTTAATGGGGAAAACATTCCACCATTTGGTAAAATATTAACTATGGGTTTTTTCACAGATGCCATTTATCAGGTTGGGGAAGCTTCTTAGGTATTTGAATGTTTTCATCATGAACAGATGTTGAGTTTTATTAGACACTGTGCCTATTGAGATGACCATGTGGTTTTGTTCTTTCTACGGGACAATGTGTGACACGGATTGATTTCCAGAGGCTGACCCTGCTTGCCTTCCTGAGGCGGGAAGGGCATCATCTCTGCTTTCGTGAGCCTGTTTTCTCAAGCTAGCCCCTGTTTTCTCCTGTGAGGCGCTCAGCTGAGGCAGCCTCAGGGCAGAGCCAGTGGCTGGAGGCCTAAGCCACCCTCCTCCTTTTTGGGGTGGGATCGGCTGGCATCTTGCCAATAAACGGCACCTGTATCCACAGCCTTCAGGAAACCTGTCATGTCAGGGACCTCTTTGGAGATTTTTGGGAAATAACTGAAGCCAAGAGACGGTATCCCAGAGTAGACAGGCAGGGCTCTGACAGCTGGCCAGAGTAGGAGTGGCGGGGAGAGGGGCTGAGATGAGAATGGGAGGGCATGTTCAAAAAGAGGGGGAAGGCGGCCTTGCACCCTGAGCCCTGAGGACCAGAGCGGGCTGGGTCTGCTCCTGTGCACTGCTGCAGGCTCCCAGACCTCTGCACACAGGCGCGGGCTTCAGTGGGGCCCTGCGCACACCACCGCCGCCTTTACATGGGACGTGGGCTCCAGCACAAGGGGTCCCGAAAGGCCTGTCAGGGGACCTTCCCGCTTTGTCCACTGGAATTAGGTTTTCCAGGAGGGGGAGGGAGGTGTCCACAAGAATATTCCCACTCCTGTCACCCCTCCTTTTGCACACAGCTCCACCCCTCCCGCACCCCAGTTCAATCCACTCTTTTCTCAGATCAGGACCTTGTCACTCTAGTTTTCAGGACTGGGAGAAACATACCAGGTGCTATGGCGGGTTAGGGGAGTGGGTGGCAGGGGAGGATTCAATCCTCAAAGAATGAAAGGCCCAGGAAACAAAGGGAGCATTTAACATACCCAATACATGCACCTGAATTGCTCAACTAAAAACTGAGATGGAGTATCAAAGGTGATTTTCTTGCCATTTCCGGATGTGAAAGATAACCTGGGAAATGTAGTTGAGAGCCTGAAATTCAGAAATCCCAGGGTACTACCTGGGAATGGCACTGCCTCTCCTCAAAGTGACTCGCCAGGCCCACCCAGGCTGGCTCTTTACCTCAGTGGCTTCTCCAAACACCTGGGAGGAGGCGGCTGCCAGAGGGAGGGGTTCTTAGGACTAGCTCAGCTCTGACTCTTGAATCTGGGGGCCCACAGGAAGCAATTAATCCAAGAACAGGACCTGAGGGTAGAGCAACGGGAAGAACAGTTACCCCGGGGCAGTGGTCAGTGCCAGGGGAAGCCACGCTGGGCTAGAGAGAGGCCACATACCGTGTGGCAGACCCACCTCTGAAGGATCTTCCTTCTCTACAGAACCCATGCCAGCGAGCCCTGACCCACTCACCTTGCCATTTCTTTCCCTTCCGGCCACTTCAGTTATCTGAGCTTGAGCGTAAGATCTTAGTGACCCCCCACCAATGTACATTTACAGGATACCTGCACAGGCACGCTCCCATGTTCCTGGGGAACAGGGATATGAGAGGTAAAGTAGGGCAAAGGCATCCCAGGGCCATCCCTGGGCAGGACCCAGCCACACTGGGAGGAAATATGACCTAAGTCCCAAACCCCAACTCCCGAGGCCGGCTCCCCTGGAGCAAGGGCAGAGAACACCTGGGGAACCCAGCTGGCCCTCAACTGGTATTACCACCCCATCAGCTGGAAGCCCACAGCCTCCAGGGACCAGCACATGCCATCTTAAGTTTTGTCCGTTTACAGGCCCTGGTATTCGGCAGGAGCAAATGGAGGGAGCTTTGCCTTTTCTAGAGAAGGCCAAGCTCGGTGCTACAGCTGGGCTGCCTACCCCTTCTGCTGTACCCACGTGACTGCTACCCCAACCAACTTGGTAAAACCCGACAATATCATCTGCAAACAGTGCTGAGGACAGCTGGACTTTTGCATGGGATATTTTCTGAAGCTGGGAGGACTTTTTGAGGGCCTGTTTCCCTGGGAAGAGGCCTGTGCACTAGCTGCTGCTCTGTGAACTGGCATCTGGGCCTAATTCAGAAAACCGCCCAGCGACCTGAGCCTCCACCCTCCCCCTGCCCCCGCCCACTGATCTACGCCAAGCCCAGGCCCTTTGCATGCCCAGGCCGGGCTGCCCCCAGCCCTGTCACTTTACAGCCCCTTCTCATACAACCAGGCTTCCCTTGTGGCTCAGCTGGTAAAGAATATGCCTGCAATGTGGGAGACCTGGGTTCAATCCCTGGGTTGGGAAGATCCCCTGGAGAAGGGAACGGCTACCCACACTAGTATTCTGGCCTGGAGAATTCCACAGACTGTATAGTCCACGGAGTTGCGAAGAGCTGGACATGACTTTCACTTCACTTCTCGTACAACCACAAAGGATTGAGAAACACCCTGCAGACAGTTAAGCTCAGAAAATAAGAGAAGCTCCACAAAGTTCCAAATCACCACCGATGCATTTATTTGCGGGAGAAAGGGTCAGATCCTATTAGGAACTTTAAACTGGATACGACTAGAGACGCTGATCTGCGTAATATCTGGGTGTTCACAATTGCACAGATAACCATTTCCTGCACGTGAGGCATCACCATTAAGCCGACGAGCCTTTAACTTGATGGGGAGGGGAACACATTCTGAGCAGACACATGATTTCCCATTTAGAAGGTGCTGCCTTAATCAGACAAGTAGTGTTGAGAAAAACGAAGACAGCCTCCTAGCCAAGGCCGGGATGTGAGGGCAGCCTCCCGAAAGGGGATCACACCCTATTTACAAAGCAAGAGCGCGAAGCTCCCAGCTGAGCTGCGGGATGAGAGCTGGGGCTGAACTGAGGGGTGTGAGTGGGGCAGTGCCACCTGACCTCAGGAGCCTGTACCCATCCAGCGTGGGCCTCTGCAAGCCCCCTGCACGAGGCCAACTCGGGAAATCTGCAGAGTAAGTGGATTGGGCCCCCATTCCCCAGCCCCACCCCACCTTCCCCGGGTCCAACAATGCCCAGCCCACTGGACGCAGCCTCACCCCCACCCAGCCCCTGCTTCTGGACAGACACATGGGAAATATGGAAACTGAAGCCCAGCCGTGCTAGAGTACATCTAGGTGGTGCTGGGGTGGCTGTCTGACAGGTGCCCCGAGACGATCAGGCCTCACCCGCGGTGGCCAGGCTGAGACTGCACGGTTGGTTGGTTGGTTTGTTTTAGGTGATTCGGGTTACTCCAGGGCAAAGCACGATCCTGATGACACCCGGCGGAAAAGCAGGCTGGAGCCTCGGAAGAGCTGGCCCTGGATTGGAAAGAGCAGTCAGGTCAGTTGAGAGGGGAGGCCAAGCTCCTCAGCCCACACAGAGCTGGGCCAGCATGTGACCAACAAAGGGCCGGGAGCTGTGAGCCCCCGGGGTTGGAGGCAGCCGGTCTGGGTTTGCACTCCTCGGGGCTAATGTGTAGAATCTGCTCTGCGCTGAAGCACAGTGTGTCCAGTGTTGACGGGGCTCCTCAGGACACTCGCTGCTCTCTGGCATCAGAGCCAAGGGGCCTAGAGCTCCTCCCACACGCAGGCTGCGATGCACGTGGAACCACCTGAGTCGCTGAAGGCCTGTGTCTGTCTCACGCCTCCCTGCTTTCTTCCCATCCATCACCCTTTTCTCAAGCTGGAGGCCAGTCAGTGTGCTGGTTCCTCCTGCCCAGGCCCCTGCCTCATCCTACTGAGCCAACCAGGGCCTGGGAAGCCAAGGATCTGCCCTGGGCCAGCCACCTGGCCCTTTGACCCAGAGCTCCAGCCAGCAGGAGCGTACCTGGGCAACACAAAACCTTCAAGACTGGCACTCTCACCAAGCTCACCACGTGGTCCAGCGCCAAGCTCAGGCTCTCCAGGGCACCCGGGACGGCCTGCGGGAAGGAGGGGCCGGCTCCGACAGGCCCGGTGTGTCCTCAGCCCAGGCTACTCAAGGTTATAAGGAGTTCTTGGGCTTCACGACCTACCCCGTGGGCTTGCCCATATTTGTTCTGAGTCTTTAAGAGGTGAAGAAAAAACCTAGTCTGATGTTTAATTCTTAAGGAAATTCAGATCTAAGCACCTCAAACTCAAACCCCTTCTAAATAGAGTAAAATTTACTTTTAAAAGTCTTGGATTCCGTAACAAGCCCTTAACTTTCCATGTAATGAAGGGAATACAAAAATCTTTTCTCTCTGATCAATGCTGTAGAGAAATGAGGAGCAAACTCCCTGGAGTGCATGCTTACCTGCACACTCAGGTACTTCCAGCAGTGGATCCAGGATTTGAATACTGGGGAGTAAGGAGGGAGCCCAGCCTGCAGCCTGCCCGGGAAGAAGAGCATGTCAGACCCAGAAGACGGCGGGAGGAGCCAGAGCTGCCACCACCCACATACTCCTCCTAAAGGGGTATGATGAATCCCAGAGGAAGCCAGCGTGCCAGGTGGGCAGAGGCCACACAGAGCAGCCAGCGGGGTGGGGGGGAGCACTCAGCCAGGTCCCCCCAGCATCCCTGGCAGGGTACCTGGGGGAGGGGCAAACACCTACCCACAGTTGTTCACAGCCATGAGATCGCCGACCAGCAGGAAGGGGTAGGTCAGCATGCTCACCGCAATCTGCAGGGAGACTCAAGGGTCAGCGACGCCACCCACCACAGCCCCGGCCCAAGTTCAGGGGGCAGGCACACCCCATGCCAGCAGCCTTCACGGAGGCCTGCCTCCAGCCACCAACAGAGCTGGCCTCCTAGGCCCCACCCAGGCACCCAGCACCGTGGAAAGGGCCATGCGGGGCCTGACTTACCCCCATCACAAATTTGGTGTAGCTCCGGATGGCCAGCGCCTGGCTGAACTGGAGAGACACAAAGGGAGACGGGTTTGGCTGGGGAGCTCGGGGAGCAGACTTCTGATGTGCAGGTCCCCTCCTCACTGCCTGCTCTGTGGCCCCTTCACCTTGCCGTCCACCTGGCCTTGCATCCTACTAGCACTCAGCTCCTCACATGCCCGCCACACACGCAGTGCCCACTTTCAGGGCCTGCCGGCAGCTCCTGCAACCTGTGAGTCAGGCCCGCGATCATCTGGGGGTGGAACTGGGGTATCCAAACCGAAAGGGCTTCTGTGACCCCACCAGGGGTGGTGAGCGGTGAAGGACAAGAAAGTGGACTTCTGTGCTGCAGCCTCTTTAAGTCCTGAGGACTGGGCCTTTGTTTGATCAGTGCCCAGGGCTCGGCACACGTAAGTGCCTACTGAGTGGAAAACCAGGTGCCCACCTGAACCACCCAGACAGAATCCTGGGTCCTGCAGTGAAAGGTGAGAGGCACCTCTGGGTTTTCTGGCCCTACCTCCCCAAACTCTCACTCCCTTCAGGCCTAACTCCTGAATTCAACTTTACCCACAAAACAGCCCCAAACCAGGAAGGGTGACGACCTATCCCTCAGCCTCCTGTGGGGCCGCCCCATCGGATGGACACCCTGCAACCCTGGGTGAAGGTCTGCTGGGCCCCTGCTTGGGCAGCAGCCTCACCTGAGTCTGAAGCACTCGAAAAATACTTTCAGTGAAGTGCTGACTGCTGCTGTCTGAGGTTAAGTGCAGCAGCCTGTGGTCAAACATCTGCCCACCTGGACTGGAGGAGGCTGTCAGCTGTGGGACGACCCCCAGCAACACCCCAGCTGTCCAAGCTTGCTCTCTGAAGGCAGCAGCTCACCCACTCCCAATGCCCTGGAGCGAGGGCAGGGCCGTAGGTGTGCTACTCTAATTACTGTGGCTGGAATCTGCTTACGGTTAAAATGCCAGGAAGACTCCACTTACCCACTTCAAATGGCCCGTTTCCCTCTGCCCCAGCTGTGAGCCCTGAGGCATTCCTCACCATGGACTCTTTCCCAGACCACCCTCACCCTGGAACTGCCGTTCTGGGGCCCAGACACAGACACAAGACGATGAGCCCCCCACCCCCAACAAAACAAGGCGATTCTGGCAGACAAGTCCCCAAGCCCTTGTCAACCCTCCGATGGTGGGCGATCCCTGCTGTTGGGATGTCTGGCTACCAGAAGCCCCAGCCCATCACGGCCCCCCAACTCGTATCTTGGTTCAGGCAGAACTAGTCAACCTATCAAGTCCTCAGCTTTCTTAACCAGTGTCTTTTAGAAGGATCAAGGCTTCCCCATGCCCAACTCAACCAGCTGAGAGGTCTGTGCACACCTAGCTATGGAGACTCCTGCTAACAAGAGCAGGGTGCGCCTGCATGGCACGTGTCCTAGCTGACTGAAACACCCTCTGCTGGGCCCAGGGAGGGAGACCTAGTCCCAGCACTGCCGACTCACAGCCAAGGGCCTCAGGACAGCCCTTCAGTCTCTGGGGCTCATCTGTCTGTAAAACAGTGTCACTCCGACTCTGCTCCTTTCACAACTGGGGTGCTGTCAAGATCAAACGTCACTATTCACAAAAGGGCCCAAACAAGCCTACGACACTAAATGAAAGCTATCTCCTGACTTACTAGAGAAGGGACCCCCTAGCTGGGTCACTGTTCAAACCAGCCTTGGATAAAGTCCGTATCTGTGTTACCGGTGAAGCTGCCCAGGGATGGGCATCCCATAAACCCCTCTAGGTCTCGTTAGCGATCTCATCTCCTCGGGGACAAAGTTCACCCAGGGACCATCAGAGGTCTTCTGCTCAGACCCCTCCCCGCCAGGGACCCTCTCCAGCCCCCAGGGCCCAGCGCTCAGAATCCCAGTCCTCAAGTCTGCCCCAGACCCTGGGCATCAGCAGTACATGGAAAGATGGACAAGTCCTTGTTCCAACCAACCTGGGAACCTGGATTCTGGTCGTTCCCCAGCCCCCCTGGGGTGTCACTCACGCTGTCATCCACCAGGTAGGCATTGATGAAGTGGGCCAGCAGGTTACAGCCCCACAAGAAAACCACATCGCCCAGGAGGTGAGGGATTAAGCCACTAAAAAAACAAGGTGAGCAGAGATGAGCAGGAGAGGGAAGGGAGCAATTACTGGGGGCTCTGCACCCAGGAAGCAGGCAAGGATGGTCCAAGCTCTAAACTTCAGCATTATCTACCAGCACCGCCTCAGGAAGGAAGGCTGCAGGGGCCACGTGGCCAGCGGCTGTCCGCACCAGGAAGGCAGAGTTCCTTTCTTTGCAGGGTGGCGGGGTGCGTGCTATATGCCACATCTGAGAGCACAAGGTAAGCCTGTGACCTCATAAGTGGTTTTCAAACTACGGAAGCTGGGCCTTCAGATATGAATGTTGCAAAATCTGGGATTTTCAAGTGCAGATAAGGAAAGAGTACCTACACTTTGGCATTTTTCCTTTTGCCTATTTACCTAATCAACTCTCCTAAAACTTTGCTCAAGGAGTCTGTTTTCAACCCTGGAACGTTCCACCAAAGACACGCCATACAAGCTTCTGTAAGGAGGGCTGCCTTTTAAAGTGATGGCCTTTAAAATAAGCATCTCTACACAGTAATATGAAGTTTTCCTAAGATACAGTGCTGAGGGCAAAAAGCCAGAAACAGTGGGTCCTGTGTGATCCTTATGGTCTTTTCTTTAAAAAAAAAAAAAATGCATTGCTTGTTTAAGTATGAATTCATGTGGAAAGTTTCAGGAGAATGGCTGTATCTTTGGGAGAGGATGCAGAATTAGGATGTTTTAATTTTTAAAAATATTTTAAAATATCTGAAAAGTTAAAAAAAATATAACACACCTATTAATATGATATGAGGGATATTAATAAAATGAACCTTCATGAATGCAATTTCCAATCCTGTTGGTTCCATCTGTGTTCAGACTGACTTTTCACATATACACTCAGCGATTTCTGAGCACACAGATCATGTTCTACAAATATGCAAAAGAAAAAGAATCCAGTGGGTAAGCAGCTGTTATGTGGGAGTCCTATTCACACATCAGAATAGAATGTATATATACAGTGAGAGTGAAAAATACCAGAGGCGATGATATGCAGTGTTTCAAGGTCTGAAGTACTAGTCACACAAGCAAACATTTATTCACACACACACACACACACGTACAGATATACATAGATATGAACGTATGTTTGAATAAGTGAGTGTATATAAATCAAAAGTTTGTCAACCTTGGCACTGTCAACCTTTAGGGCTGAGTAAATTCTTTGTCGTGGGAGCCGACCTCTGCATTTCGAGATGTTTAGCAACATCCCTGGTCTCTACCCATCCCAGTAGATGGTCTCCATCCCATCTACTGGGATCTACTAGATCCCAGTTGTGACAACCAAAAGATGTCTGCGGACATTACTTACGTCCCCTGTGGCAAATTCACCTCCTACTGAGACCCACATACACACACACACATGCCTACATGCAGAACACCTGGCCGACACCACACCTCAACATGAGTTAACACAGAAGCCCAGGTCTAGCACATTATGCTCGCGACAGCATGTATGTCAGTGTCTAGACCTAAAAAAGGCAAAACAAAAATATTTTTAAGGCCTGGCTTTTCAGTTCTGTTCGTGGTTGACAGTCTTTTTATTCAGTGTGAGTTTTCTTTAGAGGTGGAGCAAGGGGGTTGTAAGACACCAAGAGGGTGGAGGGTCTGGGACCCTCAGGAGATGGTGTGCCCTGCCGACAGCTGCTCTGCAGAAACGCAGGCCTGGAATGGCCAGGTCTTAACTTCTGAAGAGAAGCCAGAAACAGGGACTGTAATGCGAAGCATTCTAAATGTTGAATGTTAAGTCACTTCAGTTGTATCTGATTCTTTGCGACCCCATGGACTATATATAGCCCGACAGGCTCCTCTGTCCACGGGATTTCCCAGGCAAAAATATTAGAGTGGGTTGCCATTTCCTTCTCCAGGGGATCTTCTCGTCCCAGGGATCGAACCTGTGTCTGTTACATCTCCTGCACGGGCAGACGGGTGACTGGTTCTTTACCACTAGCACCACCTGGGAAGCCCAAATGTTGAATATGAAGAACTACTTTGTCAAACAGGATTTATCAGCTGGAGTCAGCTTATGAGCTCCCCAGGGCTTGACCTTCAGCCCAAGTCACAGACTTCCAGCTGTTTTTCTGCAGTAAAACCAAGGACGATGGACAAGCTGAAGACGTCCTGAAGGCCAGCCTTGTGCCCGCCCCCCAGCCCTGGAGCAGATGGACGGAGGCAGTGGGGTTGGAGTTGGGGGGATGGTCCCTGCACGCCCGGTGTGCTGGACAGACGGTACCATTGCTGGGCGAGCCGTGGCGTGGAGGGGGCTGGGCAGCTCTGGTTCTGCCGGTCCGCAGTGCACACGCTATGCAGCTCTACGGGCCGAGCCGAGGCACGGCGGTTAGTCTGAGGCTAGCAGCTGTGGCCTGAGGGTTGAGAATGCGTCTGTTAGTAGACCCTGCTCCATGACAGTTACGGGGAGTATAAAACTCACGTACACGAAGAATCCCAGCAGGCCCTCTTCTTTGAAAATCTTCCCAATGGAGCTCAACACGCCGCTGTGGAGAACACGGGGAACACAAGGTCACCAGGCGCCTGCGAGAAGCCTGCACCGGGTGGGGCGGGGAGCCCCCCACCCCTGCTCAGAGCCATCCGGCCCTGGCTGGGGCGGGGAGAGGACACCTCTGTCTCCAGGCAGAAGCCGAGTGGAGATGGTCACAGCCCTTGTTTGGGGGTGAGGGGGGCGCTGACACAGTTCACTGAGACTCAGGAAACCCACCCCACCGGGGGCAGAACCCCAGTTCTCTATGGCTATCTTGCATGGATCTGGAATGTAGGAATGAACCTTCCAGCCTGGGCTGCTGCAAGGCGATGGGCCCTTCTCCTGGCAGGCTTTTGTGCTCAGCTCTGGCTGAACAACCTTCTGGAACCTGTGTGCCTGACAGAGAGACAGAGGAGGCGAGTGGAGAGAGGCTCCTTCCCAGGGAGCAGGGGAGGAACAGAGGGCCCTGCAGCAGGCCACCCAGATCGCCCAGTCTGGGAAAAGGCAGACACTGGCCTATCCCAGCAGGGAGGTGGGAACACGCACCCCACCCGCGGCAGCCTCTTAGCCATCACAGGGCAGGCTAGGATGTCTTAGGTGTGAAAGGCAAAGGAGGCTCAACTGCAACCTCCGCGGCTGGACAATGCAGGGAGGCTCTGCAAAGCTGAGGTGCTGGGGTGGCATAGGTGAGAGGCGGTGGGAGCCAGAGCCCTGCCAGGCCCCACTATCCTGCTTCTCAGGACGGCGGCTCGGCCCACGGAGCTCTGAGCCCACTGGGGGAACGGGCCAACTTCCCACTAGTGAACTCAAACGGAGGCACCATGGCAGCCAAGCTTCCTGGGGCAGTGGCCCCAAGGACAGCTGCAGACAACACTGAACCCAGGAAACGAGAGACTGAGAGGAAGGGTGACAAGCGCATGACTCCTGCCCTGTGTCTCCAGGACCCCCTCCTGTCCTGCACCCAGAGAGGAGGAAAGGCACAAGTGCCCCAGGGAAGGGCGAGATCAACACACCGATGACCCCAGAGCACCCAGCTCAGTGCCGGGCATGGCAGGTAAACACTGGGAGGGACAAGCTCTGAGCCCACGGGCTGGATGGCGGCTTAGCAGAGGAGGGAACCAACTATAAGCCCGCTCCTGCAACAGCTGGAGGCAGGGTCAGACATGACTCAGGGGTCAGGAGGGAACCCCGGTGGGACCCCTAATCAAGTGGACTCCAATCCACCCAAGCTCATCCAGGGACGCCTTCGATGAGCGAGGGAGAAGATGCCCTGGACTCAGACTACAGAAGTCACTAGGCCACTCCTCTGAAGCTGTTAGTAACGGCAGAAACAGGGCGGGAGCTGATCCCAGTCTGGCCTGTCCCAGCAGACTCTGAGTAGTGACAGGCCCCCCTGCTCATCCTGAGCAGCATCACCCACCTGTACTTGGCCTCCCGTCCCACAAACTGGACCATGCAGCGCATTGAGATGACTGAGGAGAAAGGAAACACACACAGGTGACACGACGGCCAAAGGCCACAACTCCCCAGCCGCGGTGCCCGGCGTGGTGGCCGCTGCCCGCGGGGCCTGCGTCGGAGCCCAGGAGGGGAGGCGGCCTCCGGGATTCCTGTGATCACGAGACACCCTGTGAGCCCGTCCCATTTCTCCTGCCTGGGGAGAGCCCCCGCCCCGCTGGACTGGGCGTCC
>SJXQ01009791.1:101534-137345 GCA_006408695.1 Aepyceros melampus | reverse complement strand
CGTGCCTCTGGGACGGAACTGGGGGGGACGCAGCGGGCAGGACGCGGCTCCGGCTGCTCTTCCTGGCCGTGTCCGTTAGCGGGGCCCAGCGTGGGAAAGCCCCCCAGGGCTGGAGCTGGCGGGGAAAGCTCCCGTCGAATGTCACAGGGTGCATCGTGGGGCAGGAGTGTTTCCACTTGAGGGGACTCAGCACCGGACCACCGGGCCTTGGAGTCTGGCTATGGTGCTGCGGGGGCAGGGCGCCCCGACCAACCCGGGCACTGAGAAGCAGGACGGGTGCCCACAGTGGCCTGCAGGGGGGCCGGGAGCTTGGGGGGCGCCGGGCAGCTGGTCCTGGCTTCGCCCCGGGCTCACCTTCTTCATGCTGCCCCGGGTCACAGTGGAGAGGGCGTTGGACATCAGCCGGGGGCTCAGGCCTCGGAACAGCCCTATCTTCCCGTCCACCTGCACGATGTACTTGGCTGCAGGAGAGCATACGGGGCAGCGTCACACCCGGCCCCGGCGCACCCACTCCTGGCTCACACTTCACTCCCAGACCAGACGCGGCCTTGTCCCCCGGTACCTGCCGGATTCCGGCACAAGAGGGAGCACCGGCCACGACCCCGGGGGCATTTGCGCCCCACTCCCAATCGTCTTCTCTAGCTCATTTCCTTTGCAAAACCTTCAAAACATGTTTTTTTTCTGACAAACAGGTTCATGGGTTTTTTTTTTAGCTTTGAAAAATCTTGGCAAATTGAGCGACAGGTTTTCAACTTGGCAGCTTCAGTGCTATAACCTAGGAACCAACTCTGTTGCTGATGAAAAATGTCTTCCTCTAGAAAAAAAAAAAAAAGGAAAAAGACTGCCCCCAGGGAATAATGAAGTTTGCAAACTATGGTAGGGAAAAGGAAAAGCAAGGGGTCCGGGAGAAAGGCTAGAGAGGGAGAGGGACATGCCCACTTTGTCACGTGCTGCACCCAGGACCCCACCGGGCACCTCTTGGCATTTATTAATCACGGGGGATGGTGGGGCAGGGGGCTAAACCAGTGGAGAAGAAACTAAAATAGAGGCACTAATGAACTACTCTACAGAAAAAACAAGTGGTCAGGGAGGATCCTATCTAAGTCATTGCTTTTCTAAGGGTCTCTAAATGGATACTTTCTTAATGTTTTGTTGCTTTATTTTGTTAAATATCAACTTTTAGACAATGTTCAAAAAGGAGACAAGACAAATTTTTATAAACCTAAGTACCTGGAAGCTAGCAGAATGGTCCCTCACACAGAGCCCCTCAAAGCCCTGACCTCGGCTCTCCAGCTCCGCACAGTGGCAGGAACCTGCAAGGTGCCTGTCCTCCCCTCCCCACGTCGGCCAGCAGCCATTCCGCGTGGCAGCTCCACCAGCTTTCCCGACCCAGGGCACCTGGTACCGGCTGGTTTGGCTTCCAGAGCCAGGGGTAGGGCTGGAAAGAGAGGAGGAGGAGGAGAGAGGAGGCTGAGCCACTAGGAGGACACTCTGGCGGAGGGAACAGGCAGAAGGAAGGTTTGTTTTGGGGGAAGGGAGCTCCAGGCAGCCGGAAGGAGAGCTGGTGGGATAAAACCTGAGCGTGAGTTCCAGAAAGAGAAGACACTTAGCCTCTTTCTATTTCCACCCAGTTTCCAAGCCAGAAGAAGAGGAGGGAGCATGCCTACCTCCCCTCATCTCAGAGCGGAATTATGAACCAGGGCAGAGAAGGGCAGGCAGAAGCGCCTGGAGAGGCCTCTGTGCCACCAATGGGGGCCCTGGCTGGGTGGGGGCTCCATCACTCCATGGTTTCTTTGTAGTCCCCCAAAAAACTCGCCAAGAGGTCCTTCCTGGGAGAAGACTGAAGAATGCCACACTTTTCACCTTGATGGGGAGGAAGAGATCCTGTCCGGACAGTGTCTAGACAGCCAAACAGCTGGGCCCCCTCCCCAACTCGAGAGCAGGTATGGTGTACAGAAATGCCCATCGGGCACCTGCTTCCACCAGCTGGGCCCCCTCCCCAACTCGAGAGCAGGTATGGTGTCCAGAAACGCCCATCGGGCACTGCTTCCACCATCTGCACTGAGAGCACATTTATATAAACGGGGTTGGGGGCACCTCAGGACTCGGCTCATCTTCACAAGAGGCTATAAGATGACTGTCAAGACCCTCCACTCTGGGTCCTTTCGAGGATGACTGTGGGACATCAACAGAGATGTTCTGGGTCCCCATCTCTCTAGGCCTAGAGCCCGGCACAGCCGTGTACAGAGAGACGGCGGTGTAGGGCTGGCAGCCCGCCACCCGGCCTCCCACAGGGCGAGTGTCCACTGTGTACACTGGCTTCATTGTGCAACAGTTGGGGGGGCGGGAGAGGGTTCCCTAAACCTGTGACATCCTCCTCCCCAACACTGACAATTTTTAAATGAAACAAATATGAACAGACTTCTCCCCCCAAAACGACATCTTCCACCTGGCCCATGCTGTACTCAACAATAAGGTGGCCAAACTGGAAGAGAAACGGGACGTGAGGTTCTGCCAGGAGTGTGTGACGTGGAAAAAAGGTGGGGGGGTGCGGCGGTGAGGGCCTAAGTTATTTAGCAGAAGGAAAGCTTTTCAGAGGACTGTTCTGGACTGACTACACAGATAAGATGAGCAGGGACGGATGGAGCAGGTGGAGATCAGCCCAGCTGTGAGAGCAAAGGCACATTTAAAGAGGTTCCGGAGGCGGGCAGGGATGGCAGATGTGAAATGGTCCTGGCCGGCTGTGGGCCTGGGGACGAGTAGTGTGGGCAGCTGGTGGGCTTTGCTGGCATCGGGCAAGCCGCACCCACCGTGGTTGGCTTCTCGATGGAGAGACCCTCAGGCAGGCAGAGCTGCTGTGCTTGTATGAAGGGCCTGGGTGGGCAGCAGCTGACGAGGAGGGCAGGGCCAGAGTGGCCCTGAACTCGAGCAGGTCATCAGGGCCAGAGGTGAAGCCGAGACCCACCTGAGTGTTCCGCCTCAGGGGATGGGGGTGCTTGAGTGAGAGGGCACTCCTGCCTAGGGAACAGGGCAGGAAAGGAACCCAGGAGGTGCCAACAGGCCTCCGCTGGATGAGCAGGAAGGCCAAAGAACTGGTAACAGGATAGCCAGACTGCTCAGGAGGGAAACAAAGGAAAACCACTGCCGCCCTTGCTCCTAGGCACCGCCTGGGGTGGCAGAGATGACAGGAACCACTGTCCTGGACAGCCCTCTCCCGGGCACCTGTCTGCTCTCCCACTGACCGCGGGCAGTCCAGGAAGAGGAACTGTCCCACAGCCATGCTGATCACCGGCTCCCACCACCACAGCCCGCTGTCCGTGACCTGACCATGCCAGTTCTGATGCTGGGTACCCCATGCGGCCACCCCTGTTCCCCGGGCCCAGCTGGGCCTGCTCCCTGCTGACGCTTCTTTCATGTCTCTCTGGGCGTGCGCTTTCCTGCCTGGGGAGCACACTCACCGTAGGTGAAGAAGCTCGGCAGGTAGAGGACCTTCCTCCCCAGTACATTGGTCCCAATGGTGGGGGGCATCGGCTCATGGCCCACCTTCAGAATCGACAAACACAGAGGCAGAGTCAGATTCTCCTGCTGATTCTGCTCCCTTCTGCTCTTTCCCAGGCCTCGAACTCTCCTTCCACAGAGTCCAGTGCTGTTCCTGACAACGCTTTCCCCGTCAAAACATACCCGGAATTTCATCACTGTCTGTTAACTATCAGCATCATATAATCGCTTGAGGCACAGAAGCGTCCAGTTCAGATACGACACTCACCACAGTCCAAGCCGCCCATCCCCCAATGTTATGACCTCCCAATTCCAGGTATTTTCAGTGCAGGGACTCTCCCCTCACCCCACGTTCAGGTACTTCAAACCCCATGCTTATCTCAGGAAAAAATCTCAGTTAATTCTCAACTCCAGGGTAAAAACGTCACTCCAATTTCAGTCCCAAGGTGGCAACACCAAAACCCATCACACCCAGATCTCAGCCCCAAACTTCAGATGGCTCCTGCACCCCCTGCAGACGTCACAGATACGTCCCTCTCACTCTCCAGCAGAGCACACTGTCACCTCAAACAATTTCTCACCGGTGATCTACCCTGATCACCCCACATCCCTGGGACAGAATGACCCCCTCATTTCTGTAGAGTTATAATTCTTGCTGTACAGATGATGATTATAATTAAGGTGTCTGCTAAAATCATGGGTGAGTGAAGGACCAAGCCACCCCAACCTCTGTGAGGAGGAGAGGGGTTCTCCTGAGGGGTGAGGGCATTTGTTATACTGCCGATTAATGAGAGGATTCTCCGCTGCCTGGCTAGAGGCAAGGTGTCCAGGAGACCAGCATCTCAGTGGGGTGTGAGAGGGCCCTTCCCTGGCAGGGGACCTTCAGAGCTGCCCAGATGAATCAGAGGAGCTCCGACAGGACGTGAAAGAGAGCAAAAACTGCCTTATCAGTGGAACTATGCATGCTTCCAGCTTCTTCTGGGCTTAATGTTTCTGCTTCTTCACCTTAGTGAAGTGTTTCTGGAAATTAAGGTTGTCCCCTGCAGATGGGATTCTGAGCCGCATGACAGATTACTGATTATGACTCAAGAAACTCCCTCCAAGATGGAGAACTTCTTAAAAGAAAAAAATCAAGCCCAGGGGAGCTGGAGGGAAGGGCTGGGCCAGGTGACCTAAGCAGTGAACCCTCCCCTTTCCAGACCTTTCCCCTTCGGGGCTAAGCGTGAAGGTTCTAAGGTTAGGTTTGTTCTGATTTTGTTCTCTTATACGGGCTGTATTTCTTTATACCCTCAACTCCAAGTCTGAGCCACTGTCCTTTTGCTGCCTTATCCACTCCAGTCACCACGCCTGGGGAACCCCATTGATTTGATTTCACCCTTAAACCTGCTCAGTCCCTTCACCCATATTCCCATAGCTCCCAAATCTGTGGAGTCTATTTTCTAAATTTCTACCTATGTTATCGAAGGCCTGCTGATCCTATCTCACCCCTATTCCCTTCCCTCTCAAAGTTTTTGTGTTTTCACTGCTGCAAGTGGGCTTCCTCCAGTTGCAGGGAGAGAGGGTTAGTTCTCATGCAGAGCCCTCCTGCTGCACGGGCTCCAGGGCGCTCAGGTTCGGTGCCTGAGGGGCACAGGGTTAGCTGCCCCAAGGTGTGTGGGACCTTCCCGACCCGGGATTGAACCAAGATCTCCCACATTGCAGGCAGATTCTCTACCGTTACTCATTTTTCTGGGACAACCCCCAAATCTGCCACTCCAATCCTGCCACCCAACCTCAAACTGGAATCTTCCTTTTTGCAAAATGTTATCTCTAATTCCCAAACTATATCCATTTAAGATTTCACCCTCAAATATGTTACACTCAGCACCAGCTGCATTCAAACAAGACAGACCACCTCAGTCACCCCAGCTGGGCTCACTCACCCTTACCACCCACTGTCCAGACTGTCTCACCTTCTCGACTCCCTCATTCCCCATTCACTCTCATTCCTCAACTGCTTTTCCTAGTGACCCTTATTTCAATTTTCTTCTCCTGCAAGAGAGAAGAGAGGACCTTCTCCTACCAAGGTCCCAATGATGAAGCCACTTCCAGTTTCCTTCGAGTGGAGATCTCATACTCCAGCAGCCTCCACTCCACAGACACTCCTATTGGCCACCCTGAAGTCGCAGTTCTTGCTCAATCTTATTCCATCATCCTTGCTTCTCATCTCAGGTACCACTGGTTCCAAAGCCTCAGTTTCTCTCCCAAACCTGTGATCTCTATTGGTGCAAATACAGCCTGAATTTTTATAAGAAAAGCAGCCCTTACTCCCAAATCACAACCAGACACCAGTCTCAATCTTTACCCTGTCAGTCACTTCCAAGACTGAATGTCCTCATTCTTTGTCACATTCCTTGTCGCACTCCAAAATCCACTGGCCCCGGCTCCTCAGACCCCAGATTTCAATTACTCCTATTCTCAAGTCCCTCTCTTTCCAACTTTATCTCCCACTCTCAGTCCTTTATCAGGACAGTAAATCTGATACCCATTTGCCTCAACTCAACTCAAACCTCAAGATTTGGTTAGGTTTCCATCTCAATTTTTAACCCTTCCTGCTTCGCTAAAAATTCTAGGCTGAATCTTCAGATATCAGTCAGGCCTGAACCACCGCGTCTAGGCTGCGCTCCTTTCGGTCACGCCCACCTAATTTTGCCAAAGGCACTCCCTCCACCCCTGCACCTCGCCCCCTTCCAGCTCCATCTCCCTTTCTCAAGCAGCCCAGTTCATCTGTAAAGGCACTGCCAGTCCGATCAGATGCACCCAGTGCCCCTGCATGCCTCGACTGCAGAGACAGCCTACCTTGGCCTCAGTCTAAGCCAGTCCCTACATACCCTCCCACCTTGTGTTCCCAACTGGCCCCGCTGGCCAATTCCAATAAGCCCAGACCACTCCAGTCCCCAACCGTGACTTCAATGTTCTGCAAATGCGTCATCCCTCCCCCCACCAAAAGCCTCCGCCTCGCTCCCCTTTCCAGACGGATCGCCACTACTCCTCCCCCCACCGCGTCTCCCTATCTGCTCCCCTCCTCCAAAGCACGTCATCCTGTCCCCTCCTCCCATCAAATCTGTCGTCGCCATCAAATCCAGAGCCCCCATCTCCTGTAAACTGATAGCTTTCCTGTGCTAACTCCTTCGCCTTCGCCAAATTCTATCAACACTGAATCCTGTGCCTCTGTCCCCTTCTCTCCAGAAGCTGATGCCCCCTTTTCTTCCATAACCCCAGTCCTTTGTCCTGTGCCCCCCCTCATCCTCCTAAATCGCTTTAAATCCATCTCTATCATATACAGAGCTTTGGGTCTCCTTCACCCTAAACAAGTGTTCATCTTCTGAATACTGTGCCTTGGCCCCCAATCCTCCTCTCCACCCTATTGCCAAAAACTTCCCACCCCTCCCCCAATTCTGTTGCTTCTTTCACCCCAAAATGCGGCCCCTCCCCTCCAAGTCCATTGCCTCCGTTCTTTCATTTCCTAAACTTATTTCTTCGTTCCAATACCCCCTCCCCTGTATCCTGAAATTCCTCATTCCTTCCATCTTCTCACAAATTTGTCGCTGACCCTTTTGCACTCGTCTCTTGCATCCCCAAACTATGCCCGCTGCATCCCTAAAACCCTCACCGCTTAGTCTTCCGCTTCTGCGCACCACCCCGCCCCGTTCCTCAAATCCATGCACCTCGCCCCCTTCCAGCTCCATCTCCCTTTCTCAAGCAGCCCAGTTCATCTGTAAAGGCACTGCCAGTCCGATCAGATGCACCCAGTGCCCCTGCATGCCTCGACTGCAGAGACAGCCTACCTTGGCCTCAGTCTAAGCCAGTCCCTACATACCCTCCCACCTTGTGTTCCCAACTGGCCCCGCTGGCCAATTCCAATAAGCCCAGACCACTCCAGCCCCCAACCGTGACTTCAATGTTCTGCAAATGCGTCATCCCTCCCCCCACCAAAAGCCTCCGCCTCGCTCCCCTTTCCAGACGGATCGCCACTACTCCTCCCCCCACCGCGTCTCCCTATCTGCTCCCCTCCTCCAAAGCACGTCATCCTGTCCCCTCCTCCCATCAAATCTGTCGTCGCCATCAAATCCAGAGCCCCCATCTCCTGTAAACTGATAGCTTTCCTGTGCTAACTCCTTCGCCTTCGCCAAATTCTATCAACACTGAATCCTGTGCCTCTGTCCCCTTCTCTCCAGAAGCTGATGCCCCCTTTTCTTCCATAACCCCAGTCCTTTGTCCTGTGCCCCCCCTCATCCTCCTAAATCGCTTTAAATCCATCTCTATCATATACAGAGCTTTGGGTCTCCTTCACCCTAAACAAGTGTTCATCTTCTGAATACTGTGCCTTGGCCCCCAATCCTCCTCTCCACCCTATTGCCAAAAACTTCCCACCCCTCCCCCAATTCTGTTGCTTCTTTCACCCCAAAATGCCGCCCCTCCCCTCCAAGTCCATTGCCTCCGTTCTTTCATTTCCTAAACTTATTTCTTCGTTCCAATACCCCCTCCCCTGTATCCTGAAATTCCTCATTCCTTCCATCTTCTCACAAATTTGTCGCTGACCCTTTTGCACTCGTCTCTTGCATCCCCAAACTATGCCCGCTGCATCCCTAAAACCCTCACCGCTTTAGTCTTCCGCTTCTGCGCACCACCCCGCCCCGTTCCTCAAATCCATCGCCTTCGATCCCCCGGCCCCATCTCCCTCCAACCCTGGCCGGTCACCTTCATATCAGCCCCCCATCTCCCCGTGGCACCCCGGCCCCCACACCTGGATGAGCAGCTTCACGTAGAGCAGCGGGTGGCTGAGCGCCGTCACTCCTGCACCAAGCGCCACGAAAAGAGCCTCGGTGGTCGGGGCGTTGTCCCCGGAGCCCAAGCCCCCGGACGCACCGTCCATCCTGCGGGCCGAGGGCTGCGCCGCCGGCCGAGGGTGGCGTGGGTGCGCGCGGTGTGCGGGCGGCGGGTCGCGAGCCCGGGCCTCGACCCCCGCCGCCGCCCCGCCGCGAGCTCCGGCTCCAGCTCCGGCTCCCGCCATCCCCGCGGCACCGCCGGGAGCCCAGGACGCCACTTCCGGGTCCGAAGCCCCCATTGCGCGGGGCGGCGAGGTCACTCCCCCGTCACGTGACGGGGTGGGAGCCACGCCCCCTCTGCGTCGTGCGTCAGGGGGCGGGCCCGGGCCGCGCCACTCAGGGTGGCGGGGCAGGCAGGCGTCTGGTGCGGGTGCTGTTAGCGCTGGATGTGGGACCCCCCCAACACACACACACACACCGGGCGGGGTTGGGCCCTAGCTCAGCGCCGAGCCGTGGGCTGAGGGTCAGTGGTCGCGGACGGCCGGCACCCTGGCCTCGGAGACTGTGAAGGCCTCCGCAGGCCTGGGCACGCCCCCAGAGCGGCGGGGGCGGGGCTCGGCGGTTCTGGAAGCCAGGCTCCCCCAATATGGTCTGAGGCGCTTCCAAGCTCCCCCCATCCCTGGCTTCGGGAGTCTTCTCCGGGGTTCTGGGCCCGCCCCTTTGCGGCCCGCATCCCGGGCCCCGCGGCCTGCGAGGACTCCTGTGGCAGGCCGAATCCCTTCGCTCTCCCCAGGCTTGTCACACCCCGCTGCCCTCCTCACTCGTCCAGACCCAGTTGGCCCCTCGGCGGTTGTGATCTTTCTCCTTGGCAGCGGTTGTGATCTTTCTCCTTGGCAGCTGAGCCTTCGTCAGCCTGCCTTCGAGTTCGCGGTTATACTGGTATTCTGCGCTAGAGTATGTGGAATTTCCTTTGTTGGGTCGGAAGGTTTTAATTAGTCCTTCAGTGTGAGCACCTGCAAGCATTCTCCTAGGAGCCGATAGTCTCACCTTTAGTTGATAAAAACAAGTCATAGGTGACTCTTAAATCGTACTTATTTGTGCCACTTTTTAAAGTGCTTTGAACAAGTTGACCCCAGTCCGAGCCTCTTGACAGTCCTGTGAGGGAGGTATTTATTCTAAGTGCCCTGTTCATGTTTGTAAGTGTGCACACTCCCTGCAACAACACGTAGAACCTGCTAGTTGTGGGGGTGCTCCAAGAAAGCTTCTGTTTAAAGGGAAAGAAATCAAGAATCCTAGAGTCGGCAGGGACACAGCAATGGGTGACCTGATCCCTTTGTACTTATCCTCTTTTCGTTGTGAGAAAGTTCTTGAGAATAGTCTCCTTTCTGAACTCTTGAGAATAGTCTCCTTTCTGAACTCTTGGTCCGAGTTTCCTGGAATCTGCCCTTCCTGACTCCCTTCCTGCCCTCTAAAAAGCCACATTTCCGCTGGCTGCTCCTGACAATAAGTTCTCCATACACTTTCCACGTCCCAATCCTATCAGGATGCATCCCTCGTTGCCCTCTCCTCCACGCTGACGTCTTCAGCCCAGGCTTGCTCTGGTCTGAATCGCTATAAAGCCTCCTCGTCCTCTCAGGTTACAGTGACATCGAACCTACCTCCCAACCCCAGGAGCACTTCAAAAGACTTCCTTTGGCCTGGTTTCTGATTTAACTTTCTTAACAGGGACCTTAAAGTCAGCTTCATTTAACGTTACAGCGCCTTACTAACTACACCCAGAAGGGGGGGTTTCCTTCCTTTTTTAGAAGGAACCCTTCACCTTCCTTCTGAAACTTCCTCACACAAATCTTCTGCTCCTTTGGGCTTTCCTCTCCATGTTTCTCCAATTCTCTGCTTTTCCTTCCTTTCTGACAGGAAAGGCCATTAGCCTTTTATCTGCCTTGGGTAGTCACCTTACTTTGGTGTGTGTTTGGTCCTATCAAACTGTGGTTCCCTGTAAGGCGGCTTTATTGTGTTGTCTTGTGTTGTTCTGTATCTTCCACAGTAAGTGTTCAGTGAATTGTTTTTAAGAAATTAAATAATTTCCTGGAAGAAATTGAAGTAAAAATAGGTCAGTTACAACCATTATACCCCTAGGGAACAGAGCGGAAGCAAATGTTAAAACTGCCCTGTAGCTAAATTACCACAACTTGGGGCTCATGGGGACACCAAAAGGAAGAGAAAACAAAAAAAAACCCTTCACAATAAAAATACTACAAGCCACTTGAAAAAAGGTCCATACAGTCAAAGCTGTGGTTTTTCCAGTAGTCATGTATGGATGTGAAAGTTGGACCATAAAGAAGGCTGAGCACTGAAGAATTGATGCTTTTGAACTGTGGTGTTGAAGAAAACTCTTGGGAGTCCTTTGGACTGCAAGAAGGTCAAACCAGTCAAGCAGAAAAGAAATCAATCCTGGATATTTATCGGAGGGATTGATGCTGAAGCTCCAATACTTTGGCCACCTGATATGAAGAACCAACTCATTAGAAAAGACCCTGTTGCTGGGAAAGATTGAAGGCAGGAGAAGGGGATGACAGAGGATGAGATGATTGGATAGCAACACTGACTCAATGGACATGAGTTTGAAGAAGCTCTGGGAGATGTTGATGGACAGGGAAGCCTGGCGTGCTACAGTCCATGGGGTTGAAAAGAGTCGGACTCGACTGAGTGACTGAACAACAGCAACACTCAAAAACACATTCATTCCAACATGAAAATGAATGGGCAAAACAGGAGGATTAATACTCCCTGGAACTTGATGTAATAGATCTATCTGTTCAGGAAAATGGCAGTTTTCAAATGAAGGCAAAGAATGGAAAGAAAGAAAGAAAAAAAAGAACATGACATTGTGAGAAAAGAAGAGGTGTATTTGAAAAGGAATCAAAAGATCTAGAAATAATATACTCACCTGAAATGATTGAGTGAAAGAAAATCTTGCTCAGCATCACTCAACTGAGCAACCTGTCAGACTGTACTTCTAGCTCAGCTGGTTAGTGCCCTCCTGCGGTCCCTTGCCCTCCGTGACTGCCCCCTCACAGGGACATTACCTGTGGCATTACATTACCACACTGCCATATAGCTGCCTCTTTCCTCCCCTGTTAGACTGTAAGTTCTCTGGGCACACTGGACTGTCCTATTCATGGTTGGCACAGTGCCTGACACATGGTAAGAACCCAGTGAATATTCACTAGAAAATGAATGAATGAGCAAAAGTACTTTTAACCATTACAAAGTTATTTATGCTAGCACCACTTAAAGAATGAAAACTCTGAGAAGACCAATATGCCCCTAAAGCAGGATCAAATAAACAGCAGAAAATTAACAAGAAATACTGGGACTTCTCTGGTGGTCCATCGGTTAAGACTCCACGCTTCCACTGTAGGGGGCTCGGGTTTGATCCTTGGTCAAGAAACTTAAGATCTGGCATGCCATGTCATATGGCCCCCAAAAAGAGAAAAAATACATAATACTCTTGTAGACCTTGAGAATGGTCAGGTATGTAGATTAGCAGTCCCTGGGATCATGTGGGGAACTACCATTAGAATGAAAAGACAGAATACAAAATAGTAATCTTTCATTATTGCAACCAAGTTGATGTCATGCTAACCAGGTCAGGAAGCAACCTGAGGTGATGCCAAAGCCAGAATGAGAATTCAGGCCTCACCCGGGGAGGGGTGAGCTATACCAGGTGTTAGAATTTATCCTGGTATAAAGAAGATGGGTTTGTCTGGATGCAGACTTCGTGTTTATTACTTTTGGGTGAAAACGTTCTGGCTGCTGCCTCTGTTCACCTGCTTGCCTGGAGTAGGGATGGGGAGCATGGGCTTTCCTTCTGTTCTGAATCCCTGGGGTTCCATACCTGCCTTAACTCAGGAAACACCTCTTGTTCTAATTAGGCTCGAAAAAGGTACATTGTAACTGGTACTGTCTCAGGAATTCTGGCAAATCAGGCAGGTCACTGGACATTTGTTATGTGAGATCACTAAGCCTTCCAGGAGAAACATGGAAGACAGCTATGAAACTAACATGTCCCAAGGCCTTGAGATGAAGCCTATAAGAGTGAAGAGGGGAAATGGGACCTCTTCACTCAGGGGAGAGTGGGCATGTCACAGTGAGCACAGCAATCACCCTAGAGTCGGAAAGGACCAGGCACCTAGTTGTTCTGTTCTATTATCCTCCTCTTGGTGGAGAAAGGTGAGTCTCTTGTGCCCAATGTCTGTTTGTCCTGAAAGGTGGGAAGAAGTTTTCTTCTCCTGCGGTAAAAATCAAACATTAATGGGCCCTTGCCCCGAGTCTGGGTGAGTATGGTGAATAAGACAACATCAGGACTTTTCATTCAATGGAAGGATACTCAGCACTGAAAAGACATTGATTTGGGCAATGACATGAATGAGTCTCAGAAATATTATTCTAAGTGAAATAATCCAGACCCACAGAACGCATGTATAATTCCATCTAAATGCAGTTGTAAAACAGGCGAAATGAATCTATGGGGTTAAAAATCAAAACAGTGGTTGCCTGTGGAGGAATGACTGAAAAGAGGCAGGACGTTTTGATGGGAATAAAAGCATTCTTCATCCTGACTGGGGTGGTGGTTACGTGAGTGGGTACACTAGTAAGATCTCACCAAATTGTATTCTTAAAATCTGGGCATTTTCTTGTAAGACCATTGTTCCTTAATTAAGGAAGAAATATTGGAGTAGGAGATGGCAAGCCACTCCAGTATTCTTGCCTGGAAAATTCCAGGGACAGAGGAGCCTGGCAGGCTATGGTCCACAGGCTCACAAAGAGTCGGAGACGACTGAGCACGAATGCATGCGAGGGAGAAATATTTTAGAACTAAGATTCTTCTTGTCTCCTTTTAGCAGGTATCTAAGGGTTTTAAAGGGAAGGTGCTGTCACAACATCTATTGCACACATTCATGTGAATTCTTACGTAACTAGAGAAACAAAACCATTCCTTTCTCCCTTGCTTCCCTACCAGCCCAGGCAGAGTCTAAATCCTGTGCAGGGCTGTCCTGATAAGTGTTTAAGAACTAGCTTTCTAGGAAAAGAAAAACCCGGTTTCATAGCACTTGCTGATGAATGTGGTGTAAATACCCTCACCAGGGCTGATTTCATTGCTGCTGATGTGATGTCAACAAGTGTGGACTTGGGAAGAAATGGGTACAGTTGAATTTCACAAGCCAGTAGGAGCCAGCTCCAGCACACCCCTGCAACAAGCCTTTATTGCAAAACTTCAGGGCAGTCTTGGCAACGCTGAGGGAGCAGCTGGTAAAAGTGGTGTGAGGCTCTGGGGCAAGCAGTCATTGTCTGTTAGCTTGAACATGAAGGATGGCAGGAGGAAGGGACACTGCACTAAAGTGGTGGTGTGAAAGACCGCCCACTTGTAAGAGCGGTCAGCCTTGCTAGATATGGTGGTTTAGCAGCCATGTAACCGGGGTTAGCAACCTGTTGGCAGCATCAGGATTTTTAAGTGAAAATATGGATTAATAGATAGCATCACTGACTCAGTGATGAATGAATTTGAGCAAACTCCAGGAGATCATGAAGGACAGGGAAGCCTGGCGTGCTACAGTCCATGGGGTGCCAAAGAGTCAGACATGACTGAGCGCCTGAACAGCAACAACGTGCGTTAGTTCATTTAAAGTTCCCTGAATTCTGATTTCTCTTTGGAAGAACAGAGAGCAATATCTGACACCATGGGGCTTGCATTCCCTCCTGAAAAGAACAGGTCATAACAGGGTAAAAGCTGCATCTCAGCAACATACCTACTGCAATCCAGCGTTTGCCTGCATGGCTCCAGTTGGCATGTGAGTTTGTAAATCCTGCTTTAGGTTGTGCCGCCTCTGAGAACTGGTTTGGTTTCTGGTAGAACTGTGTGTGTGTGATGGTTACCTGCTGGCTGAACAGAAGAATACCCATGCACAGCCACGGTTCTCCAGCTGGAGGATCTGGTACCCATGTTCACTCTGGGTGCTCTTGGAATACTAAGGAACACCAGCACCCGCCAGGGCGTTGCCTGCACCCCTCATTCTCTATTCTGGCAGAACATTAGAATCACTGAAGTTAAGTGAAGTCACTCAGTCATGTCAGATTCATTGCGACCCCATGGACTGTAGCCTACCAGGCTATTACTTGGATGGAGAATCACTGAAGGAGTTGTTTGTTTGTTGTTGTTGTTTTTTAAAAAAAGCTCAGCTCTCAGCCCAGACAGTTGCCTAAGAATCTCTGGGGATAGAGTCTGGAAATTTAAATGTTTTAGAGAAGCTCTGCAGACGATCATAATATGTTTTTTGTTTGTTTTGTTTTTAAGTAAGGCACCACGTAAAGGTGCTTTTTCCTTGAACCAAAGGAAGAATCACATGCAGCCTCCAGCTTACATTCTCTTTCCTCCCCAGGTTGTAGTTCCTGTTCCTTCCTCAAAGAGAGGGACAGGGCAGTAAGGGATGTGTGGCTTGCTCACCCCACCTCTGCGGGGAACCAGGTAGAAATTGTATCTTGTACAGAAGAGTAGGGCCAGGGTTCCAGCAGAACACAGAGGCAGAATGAACTTTGGCTCACAGTGAAGCTAGGTGCCCTGTGAGAGTTCAAGAGGGACAGAAAGTAAAAATGCCCCTTGAGTCCTTCAGCCAGTAGGTATAGAACACTTCCTGTGTGCCAAGCACTGTTGCAGATGCTGGAGATACAGCAGTAAGCAAAACAGACAAAAATGCCTGCCTTCATGGAACTGGCATTCTTGTTTATTTTTAATTTGGCTGCACTGGGTCTTTGTTGCAGGGCAAGGTCTCTTCATTGCTGCTCACAGGCTTTCTATAGTTGTGACGAGCAGGGGCTACTCTCTAGTTGCAGTGCATGGGCTTCTTGTTGCGATAGCTTCTTTTTTTTTTTTTTTGCAGAGCATATGAAATTAAAAGATGCTTGCTCCTTGGAAGAAAAGCTATGACCAACCTAGACAGCATATTAAAAAGCAGAGACATTACTTTGTCAACAATGGTCCATCTAGTCAAACCTATAGCTTTTCCACTAGTCTGCATGGATGTGAGAGTTGGACCATAAAAAAAGTTAAGTGCTGAAGAATTGATGCTTTTGAACTGTGGTGTTGGAGAAGACTCTTGAGAGTCCCTTTGACTGCAAGGAGACCAAACCAGTCAATCCTAAAGGAAATCAGTCCTGAATATTCATTGGAAGAACTGATGCTGAAGCTCTAATACCTTTGTTAGGACTGACTGAAACCACCCACCCTGGTCAGGCCCTTTAGGAATACGGAACTAATAAGCCACCACCAACCGGAAGAGTTCGGGAAAGGTCGAAAGGAGACAACACGTGTCTGTCCACTTCCCAGAATCCCTCTCGCTAGCATCCATCTTGGCTGAGCAATGCATGCACCACCAGGAAAGGCTCTGAATTAGAATGATTGGCCAAAGACAACCCGTAAACTAATCCCATCATCATAAAACCCGAGACTGAGAGCCACGTGGCAGAGCAGTTCTCCTGGTTTCCCTTACCCTACTGTTCTCCATCCGGGTGCCCTTTCCCAATAAAATCTGTTGCTTTGTCAGCACGTGTGTGTCCTCGGACAATTCATTTCTGACTGTTACACAAGAGCCCAGTTTCGGGCCCCGGAAGGGGTCCCCCTTCCTGCAACACTTTGGCCACCTGATGTGAAGAACTGACTCATTGGAAAAGACCCTGATGCTGGGAAAGATTGAAAGCAGGAGAAGGGGACAACAGAGGATGAGGTGGTTGGATGGCATCACCGATTTGATGGGCACGAGTTTGATCAAGCTCCAGGAGTTGGTAATGGATGGGGAAGCCTGACATGCTGCAGTCCGTGAGGTCACAGAGTTGACCACGACTGACTGAACAGGCTCTAGGGTGCTTGGGCTCGGTAGTCGTGGTACAGAATGCCAGCTCAGTAATTGTGGCACGTGGGCTTAGTTGCTCCACATGTGGGATCTTCTTGGACCAGGACTCAAGCCTGTGTCCCCTGTATTGGTAGATGGATTCTTAGCCACTGGACCACCAGGGAAATCCCAGAGCTGGCATTCTAAGCGGGAGGCAATAAACATCATTAGAAAATCAATATAACGGAAAGCAATAAGGGAGACAAATAAAGCAAGGGAGAGGGACTGGGAACACCCTGTGGTATTGCACTTTGGGGAGTATGTGGGAATGAGGAAAGGCCTTGGTGAGAAGGTAACACATAAGCAAATATGTAAAGGAGGTCAGAGGGTGAGCCAGACAGGTATATGGCAAAAGAAAGTTCTAGATAGGAAGAATGACACAGGCTTAGGCCCTAGGGGTGGAAGTTAGTCTGGAAGGTTGGAGGGAAAGAGGTCAGATGCCTAAAGCAGAGGGAGAGGAGGGAGAACAGTAGAAAGGAGGTCAGGGAGTTGAGCCTTGTAGGCTATTGGCTGTGGGCTTGGCTATGACACCCCAGGTGGTGCAGTGGTAAAAAATTTGCCTGTCAATGCAGGAGACTTAAGATCCCTGGGTCAAGAAGATCCCCTGGAGAAGGAAAAGGCAACCCACTCCAGTATTCTTGCCTGGAGAATCCCAGGGACAGAGGAGCCTGTTGAGCTGCAGTTCATGGGGCAGCAGAGCTGGACATGACTGAGCCCAGCACAGCAGCAGCAGAGACATACACTGGATATATCCCTAATGTAGACCAAAGGTGGCCCTTGAAAAGAGTGGGGAAACTGAGGCTAGAGTCATGGACATTCAGCCGGCTTTCTTTCCAGTTTGCCCTATAGCAATCAGAAGGGTCAGCTGGGACCGTATAGGGGGCTGGGACTGTGGTGGTGGCTTGCTGAGCCCTGAGATGGGTGGGAAACTGCAGGGTGGGTGTATGTGTAACCCTGAAGGGCGGGGCTTGACAGAGGAGGCTGGACAGGCTGGGGCTCCTTGGAAAGGAGGAAAGAGGACCCTCTACTCTCCCACAAGCACTTCCTACACTTCCAAGCGTCCTGCTTCCTATTCAGGAAAGATTAGTGGAGGGCCTACTCTGTGGTGGGAACTGTTTGAAAAGAGTGGGGAAACTGAGGCTAGAGTCATGGACATTCAGCCGGCTTTCTTTCCAGTTTGCCCTATAGCAATCAGAAGGGTCAGCTGGGACCGTATAGGGGGCTGGGACTGTGGTGGTGGCTTGCTGAGCCCTGAGATGGGTGGGAAACTGCAGGGTGGGTGTATGTGTAACCCTGAAGGGCGGGGCTTGACAGAGGAGGCTGGACAGGCTGGGGCTCCTTGGAAAGGAGGAAAGAGGACCCTCTACTCTCCCACAAGCACTTCCTACACTTCCAAGCGTCCTGCTTCCTATTCAGGAAAGATTAGTGGAGGGCCTACTCTGTGGTGGGAACTGTGCTACCTTCTGGGGATACAGAGACACAGAAGCCAAGATCCTGTCCCCCTGGGTCTTATAAGGACTAAAGCCTCTGGCGAGATTTAACAATGTCATTTGTGGGACTTCTCTAGTGGTCCAGAGGTTAAGAATCTGCATGTCGGTGCAGGGGATATGGGTTTGATTCCTGGTCCAGGAAGATCCCACACGCTGCAGAGCCACTAAGCCTATGTGTCACAGCTACTGAGTCTGCACTGTAGAGCCCCATGCTCTGCGACAAGAGAAGCCATCGCAATGAGAAGCCCGCCTATCACAGCTGGAGAGTAGCTCCTTCTCACCGCAACTAGAGAAAGCCCGAATGCAGCAGCAAACACCAGCACAGCCAAAAAGACTTTTTTATAAGCATCATTTGTTGCATTTCCTCGCATTCCTAGCACCGTGCCTATTTGTTAAAAGAAAAGAAGGAAGAGAGAATCCTGGTGGGAAGAAAGAAGAAATCACACAGCTCTTTGTTGGAAGGAGTGGATTTTAGTGGTTTGTTATGTAACTCTCCCAGAGTTACAGCTCTCCCAGAAAGAGGGAAAACAGGAGCTTTGTCGTGGAGAAGATGTGCTGATGGTGTATCTCAGATGGAGAATCACTGCTTCTTGGATGGAGGCTGGCATGGGGTTGTTGCAGGGAGGAAGCCAATTCTGACTCCATGTTGGAAACTGTTTCTTTGACTTGCTTTTCATCCTTTTATGGCTATAATCATACTCCATGGCTTGCCTGGAGGACCCTGCCTCTCTGCTTGACTATAAACTAAAGTGTCTTTGTTCAGCTCTTAGAGAGATGGTTTGTCCCTGCCCACCTGTGAATAGAAGAGATGAGCATATCCCTTCCAAAGGCTGGCCATTCCCTTAGAGATGTTTTGCAAGGCTGAAGACCCTTCACTTTACTTCCCCACTGCCTTTTGACTTTGGTTCCTCATTGCTTCTTTCTCTCTGATCTATAAAATAATCTGGCATCCAGACCCCAATAAGATGGTTATTTTAAGGCACTAGCCTGCCATCTTTTCAGAACCTGCCAGCTCCCCGTTTAAAGTCTCTTCCTTGCCTCAACACCTGTCTCAGATTCATCGGCCTATTGTGTGGCCAGCTGAGCGAGCTTGGACTTGGTAAACAGGAGGAGACGGCAGAGTAGTTCAGGCTGGGAAGTGCTCACGGGAGAAAGGTCATCGGGACAGGCAGGGCAGCCGGCTGCTTGGAAACAATCTGTCCTTTCTCCACTTGGAAACCTCCAGGCTGCTCATGTTTCTCCATGCGCTGCTGCGGAGGGCCCTTCGGGCCTCAAGAAAGGCCCATAGCTGTTTGGAGATAAAAGAGAGCCTGATCTGGGGCGTGAGGCCCCACCTGCCGGCCGTGTGCTCGCCCTCCGGGCGCCTGGGAAGGCGCCGCCTGGCACCGTTCCGGGGCTCAGGCCTTGCGTTGCTGGCTCCCATCTGGCGCCTCTCTGCCCAGACCCCTGCCTTGGCTCTGAGGGTGAGGGATGGGGGAGCTGTCCTCCCCAAGAAACATGAGCCCTCCCTCTGCTCCCGGCCGGCCCCCCTCTCCCAGGGGCTGGGGGTGTAGCTCAGCCTCCTGCTTGTTCCCTGTTAGGCCAGCCCCAACCCCGCTGCTGTTTCATGCAAGGCTCTCCATCATCGTTCCCAGGACACCACACTGGGCGCCCCCCCACCCCAGGCCAGCCTCTGGTGACCTTGAGGCCTTCTGGAATAAAGAAGGGGCGGGGCCCGGGCCTTGCACAAGCCTGGCCCAGTCCCCGGGAACTGCTGGCTTTGAAACTAGATCATTCGCACGCCAAAGAAGAGCTGTTTACGGTCCCCACTGACACCTCCGGGCCACCCGCGTCAGGACTGACACGCCTGCTGTCTCGTCTTTCAGGTCCCCGCACCCTCAGAGGGAGTCTCCCCCTGCGGAGGGCGGGTGCTTGGCCAGCCTGGGTCCCTCCAGGCGCCAGCTGGCTCTGGGAATAATCACATCCCGCCGACTGACAAGTTAGGAGCACTGGGAGCAGAAAGGGGCCGGGGCGCACAGAAGGGGAAATGTGGGGAGCGTCCTGGGGCCGTGAAGGGCAGAGGCAGGGCTGCCTGAGCCTGGCACTCACGCTGACGGGCAGCTGGCGGCACCAAGCCCTCCCAGGAAACGGGAAGATCAATATTGGAGGGACAGGATGGGAAATCCTGGCCGCTTGGAGGAGGGGACAGGAGAAACTGGTCTGCAAGGGAGGCGAGCTTTCTTCATTCCTCCTCCTCCAAAGCCAGGGGCTGGCGGGGAAGGCCCACCCCTCCACTGGCACCGGCGGTTGGCCTCCGCCCGTCACGTGACTACCCAGACAGCCCACCCCCTCACCCCCGTCTGGGCCGGTTATGGGAGGGGTGGAGAGGCGGCGGCTAGAAGACTGCAGGGGGGACGGGGAGGCTGTGAGGGGAGGAGGGGCAAGGGCAGCGCCGCAGGAGCAGGCTTCAGCCAGTTGCCTGAATCTCCTCTGGAGCCACGTCAGCCCCCACTCCCAGGTCTGACAGTTACAGGCGACTAAGCTCTTGGCAGGTGCTGGGCTTGACTGAGGCTGCAGGCCAGGTTGGGGGGCAAGGGGGTCCCAGGGATCACGCCAGCCTGTCCCCTCCGGGGCTTGGCTCATTGAGGATAAATGCTTTTCCAGAGGGTCCTCACTCACCCCTGAAAAACCCCTTCACAAAACCCTGAAGATCTCATGGTTATTTCTCTTGCTCTCTCTCATACAACACACACCATCCAGGTCCCAAATGTTGACATTTCCTCCCTAGCAGCCCCCAAGTGCCCTCTGAGGCCCCAGGACTGCCCGTGAGGAGCCCTCTGGGTGCCCCTGATCTGCACACAAAGCCGCCTCTGCATCCCAGGGCAGAGCTTTCTTGCCAGAAAGGCAGTTTGCCTGTCATGTGACTGCTCAGCCCTGCAGTTCCTGCTTGGGCACCCCTCCCTCCCTCCCTCTTTTCCCTGTGTGGGCTACAGGGAACTAAGTTCTTCCATCTTTCTTACGGCTTGAAAGCAGAACTAAGAAGAGAAAAAACCATGAGGCTTATCCATGCCAAGGACCCCCAAAAGCCCTGAAATGGATGCCCCCACACTCAGAGGGAGATGTGATCGTGACCATTGGATCAGAGCGTCCTGTGTATAAATGAAATTCTGGAGGAGAACCGGTCGGGGAGGGAGGAAGGGGGCACGATGGTGTTGGAAAGCACTATGGTTTGCATGGACAACAGTGAGTACATGTGGAACGGGGACTTCCTACCCACCTGGCTGCAGGCCCAACAGAATGTCATCAACATAGTCTGCCACTCCAAGACCCGCAGCAACCCCGAGAACAATTTAGGCCTCATCACACTGGCCAATGACTGTGAAGTGCTGACCACACTCACCCCAGACACTGGCCGCATCCTGTCTAAGCTTCACACTGTCCAGCCCAAGGGCAAGATCACCTTCTGCCCTGGCATCCGCGTGGCCCACCTGGCCCTGAAGCACTGGCAGGGCAAGAATCACAAGATGCGAATCATTGCTTTTGTGGGAAGCCCTGTGGAGGACAATGAGAAGGATCTGGTGAAACTGGCTGAACGCCTCAAGAAGGAGAAAGTAAATGTTGACATTATCAATTTTGGGGAAAAGGAGGTGAATACAGAAAAGCTGACCGCTTTTGTAAACTTGTTGAATGGCAAAGACAGAACCGGTTCTCACCTGGTGACAGTGCCTCCCGGGCCCAGCTTGGCCGATGCCCTCATCAGCTCACCCATTCTGGCTGGGGAAGGTGGTGCCATGCTGGGTCTTGGTGCCAGTGACGTTGAATTTGGAGTGGATCCCAGCGCTGATCCTGAGCTGGCCCTGGCCCTGCGTGTTTCTACGGAAGAGCAGCGGCAGCGGCAGAAGGAAGAGGCACAGCTGGCAGCTGCCGCCTCTGCCGCTGAGGCCGGAATTGCCACAGCCGGGACTGAAGACTCGGACGATGCCCTGCTGAAGATGACCATCAGCCAGCAGGAGTTTGGCCGCACTGGGCTCCCTGACCTAAGCAGTATGACTGAGGAGGAGCAGATTGCTTACGCCATGCAGATGTCCCTGCAGGGTGCAGAGTTTGGCCAGGCAGAGTCAGCTGACTTGGACGCCAGTTCAGCCATGGACACATCTGAGCCCACCAAGGAGGAGGAGGATTATGACGTGATGCAGGACCCTGAATTCCTCCAGAGTGTCTTGGAGAACCTTCCGGGCATGGATCCCAACATCGAGGCCATTCAACTTACTATGGGCCTCCCAGGCCACCAAAGACGGCAAGAAGGACAAGAAGGAGGAGGACAAGAAGTGAGACTGGAGGGAGGGGACGAGCCGGCCAGGGGCTCAAGCTGGGTGGGGTGGGGGGTAGGGTCGGAAGTGTTGTCTGTAACCACTGCGGCCTAAATAAAGCTTGGCAACTTTAAAAAAAAAAAAGAAAGAAATTCTGTATCCACTTCCCTTTAGCACCTTAGCTCAGCAGACAAAGCCTGCCAGGGCCAAGCTCCCGTGGACCCCTCCTCCCAGGTCCTGCCATTCCCCAGTCCCTAGACACCGCACTGTGCGGGACTCCCTGCTATTTTTCCTCATCTTGTCCTGGTCTCTCAAGCCCATATCTCTTCTGCTCTTAATGCCTTTCCCCACCTTGTCCACCCGGGGAGTATACTCATCTTTCAGGCTGCCTCTGCTGGAAGACTTCCTTGGTGGCACCCTCTGTGCTCTGCAGACTTCAGTGCCCCTTCTCTAAATGTTCGCAGCTCCCTGTTCAAAGCATTTCCCACATTGTATTTCAGTAGTTAACAGGCCCAGCTTCCTCATCAAGCTATGAGTTAAGGGGCAGTTTAATCCATAACCTCTACCTCAGGGTTGACAGTGTTTAATCCATAACCTCTACCGTAGTAAATGCTCAAGATACACTTGCCAACTGAATGCATGAATTTAATGAATGGGGCAGAAGAGATCACAGTGTACAGAGAGGAGCACCAGGTCTCTGAGCAGAGAAGGGAATTCCAGCAGTGGATATTAAGGAAGACTTCCTGGAGGAAGCAAACAAGTTATTTACTGGGTGGAGACATTCCAGGCTGAAGGAACAGATTAATCAAGAGTAGGGGAGTGGGGAAGACATAGAAGAGGTCTTCTGTCAGGAATAACATTCACTGAGTGCTTCCTCTGTACCAGGCCTTACTCTTAAACCCTCTTATTTAATAGTTACAAATAACCACAGGAGATTGGTACTATAAATATCACCATTTCACAGATAAGGAAAGTGAAGTTTAACTACTGGCCCAAGGTGTTGAGGTTAGATTTGATGAGAGAAGCAGATCAATCAGAAGTGATCAACAGAATATGGAATTTGACTTTATACAAGGGGCCAGGTACTGATGCTGGGACTTCCCTGGTAGTCCAGTGGTTAAGACTCTGTGTTCCCAATGGAGGTTGCTCTGGTTTGATCCCTAGTCAGGGAACTAGATCCCACAGGCCACAGCTAAGACCTGGCTCAGCCAAATAAATAATTAAAAAAAAAAAAAAAAGAATTGATGCTTCTGAGTCTAAAACCCTCATGAAAAGCAGTGGGGAAGGGAAGATGGATATGAAGTTCGGGGGGAACAAGAAGGAAGAAACAGTGAGAAAAGGCTAGGACTCTAGAGGATGAACAGGCAGCCACGTCAAGACAGCAACTTCAGGGACACAGGTGACCTACAGGAGAAGTTGGCATCCTTTATCCTGGAGCTAAACACACACCCGGCCCAGGACTAGACAAGCTGAAGGAAGTTCATAGAGAAGCCCCAGATCTCCATCAACACGCGTGAGCTGCAGCAGTGCTGGAGCCTTGCACCGACCACCACCGGAGCGAGCAAGGCTCCTGTGTCCCGTCCTGCCTCCATGGTCAGCTTACAGGAAAGGCAATCCTGGGACCATGGTTCAGCTGAGCTCAGCTGGCACAGCCCAGAGCTACCAGGTCAGGGTCCTGACGCAGACCTCATGTGTATAAGGAAGAAATGACTGGGAAGTCGGTCAGAGCCAAACCAGGAGGGTCTTGGCAGCATACGGAAGAGTTTGGGATTTCTTCCGTGTGATCACCGTGCTGGTTTTCGAGACTGTGTCGAACTGGAAGCGAAGGTGGGACGAGCCCTTAGTGATGGCCTAAAGGTGCTGGGCATACTCGGGCTGGGGTGGGAGGCAGAATGAGATGCCCATGGATCCCTGGGGTAGATTCTAAATTGGGTGGTAGAGGCTGCGCGTAAATGAGGGGGCCAGAACCTGAGCCTCAGGTGGTGCCTGCAGGCGAGAAGCAAGTCAGGCAGAAAGGCTGGCAGAATGGTACGCGCCAAGGTCAGGGAGGTGGGAGGACCCGGGAAGCAGGGCCCTGGAAAATCTGGGGGAGGCAAGGGCGTGGGGGCGTCTTGGATCCTCCTTCTTGGGCAGCTTGGATGGTGCCTGGGCCCTGTTTGGAGCTGGGCCAATTTAGTGTGGCCTCCTGCCGGTGCCCCGGCCCACTCTGCGCCCCCTTCCCCCCGCCCCTGTGTGAAGGGCAAGTTCAAATGTTCAGTCCTTGCTCTGGAAGCCCAAGGCCCTGGCAGCTGAAGGGTGAGATAAGTCTCTGGGCTCAGGGTGTGACGTTTGTCCTTCCTGCATGCCTCCTGAGGCCCCACTGCGTGCAGGACACTGGGCTTTGCTGGGGACGGGGCCCTGCCTGTCGGGAGCCTGGAAACAGTCTGGTGGGAGGCAGAGGAGGAAGCTGGGCACTGCTCTGAAGGGGAGAGGAACACCAAGGAGGGAGGCCTCCCCAGACGTGGGAGGAATCCAGGAAGAAGTGGTATTTACATATGTTTCCCATCAAGCCCCTAGATCTAACCACAGGGACAGGAGATTCAGGGGCCAGCTCTGCAGTCAGCAGACTGTGGGAGCCGTAGGCTCAGCGACCCAGCCAAATGGTGTGGGAAAACAGAAAGAACGAGGTGAACCTACGCGTGAAAAGAGAGTTGATAGACTCAACAGCCCGTTGTAACACATGGACCTTATTAGGATACTGATTTTTTTTTTTTAATGATGATCAGCTAGTCTACTCAGGCTACCATAACAAAATACCACAGACTGAGAAGCTTAAAAACAACAGAAATGTATTTCTCACAGTTCTGGAGGCTGGAAGTCCCAGATCGAGGTCTGGCGGTGTTCTGCTTCGGGTGAGGATGGTTTTCCTAGCTTGAAGACGACCACTTAGTCTCAGGTGGCCTTCCCTCGGAGTGTGCAGGGGTGGGTGTGGGAGTGGGGGAGTAGGGTGGGGAGAGAGAGGGCTCCTCCCCTTCTTGAAAGGCCACCAGTCCCATCAGATTCCAACCTCACTCTTNTGGATGGATGGATGGGTAGGTGGATGGAGGGGTGGGTGGATGGATGGATGGATGGAGGGGTGGGTGGATGGAGGGGTGGATGGATGGGGGGTGGATGAGTCAGCAAAACACACCAAGTGGGCTGTTTGCTGCCACATTTCCTTTTAGTTTTTTTTTTTTTTTTTTTAGTGCACACTTTGTGGGATCTTAGTTCTCCAACCAGGGATTGAACCCATGCCCCTGAAGTAGAAGCACAAAGCCCTGACCTCCAGACCACCGAGGAGGTCCCTGCTTATAGTTCAAAGGGCCTGCCTATGGTTGCTCAATGGTCCCCGCTTAGCATCCTTCTCTGTGAACAGCAGCAATGCGGCGGCTGAGCTGACCGAGTCCGTGGAAGTCCTGCTCCTGCCTTTTCCCAGGTCCCCCGCCCACCTCTGTCCCTCTGCAGGCAGAGGCCGCTCACCCGCAGATGGTCGTTAAAGCCCGTTTCCACCTCCACGTCTTTAAATTATGAATGGAGCCCAGGAGCTTTTATTCCAGTCACACAGCCATTTAGAGAGTTGAAAGAGCAGGGCTCGTCCTCTATTTAAAATTCCTTATAAATGAAGGCTGGACACGGTTCACTTCGAGATGTTATATCTCTCTGGGGCTTTCGAGGCTGTTTCCTGTGTTCACGTTCCCCGACTCTAATACGAGTAATTGATGCAATGGCGAGTTGCTTTGGTTTCTGTCTGGCTGTGTCTTAATTTACGTTGATTTTCCTGTTCATGGGCTGCTATAACGTCTGGCTCTGTATTTCTGGCTTCGCTTTACAATGTCGATTCAGGCTTTAATTAGGACCCCTGTTGGTGAACTGGCCCAAGCCTGCCCAGAAAGATTTGGGAAAAAACAAAGGAAGCTTTCCAAAGAGCAAGACCATTTTATTGCTTATTAATGAGTCCCTGCCAAACGGAGACAGAAGCTGGGAGGGGGAAGGCGACCTGGAGGTCAGTGCCTCGGGCTGCGTGGGGTGTGGGCAGGTATTTTTTTGTGCGGGGGGAGGTGCAGCCAGGGCTTTCCAAAGACTTGGAAATAAAGGACATGAGGTTGTTGCTGAGAGTTAAGCTATGAACTTTAACTCTCAGTGGGGAAGGAATTGAACCCTAAAACCATTCGCTTAAGCGATTATGTGGAAAATGGACTAACGTGCTTTTTCCAATCAAATGACCGGGGCCTCTCCCTTCAAGTTTTGTTCATTTTGCTGGAGCGGCACCATCACTTGAGGCACTCTGCTTGGGGCTGGAGTGACCCCTTGAAGCCCTCTCCTCATAGAACCTGCAGTCCAGGGAGGAACCCAGAGTTCCTTTTTTTAAAATAAATATTCAGGTATTTATTTATTTGGCTGCTCTGGGTCTTAGTCGCAGCATGCAACCAAGACGTTCTCGTGGCATGTGGGATCTAGTGAACCCTTGTGGGAGCTTCCCTGGTGGCTTGGTGGTAAAGAACCCGCCTGCCAGTGCAGGGGACACAGGTTCAATCCCTGGGTCAGGAAGATCCCCTAGAGGAGGAATGGCAGCCCACTCCACGATTCTTTCCTGGAGAATCCCATGGACAGAAGAGCCTGGCGGGCTGCAGTCCACAGGGTCACAGAGGGTCAGAGCCTTGGCCTCTGGACCACCAGGGAGGGCCCGCAGAGTCACGTCCGTGCACAGGAACGTGCCGTAGCGTTTCCCAGAGGGTGGTATGAGCGTATTCAAGGAGAGACCACTCTCAGCACAGTTGGTAGGTAAAACCAGGCAAGCAGAGTGGCATCCACCCGGGACAAGTGCTTTGGGCACCGCCTGGGTGTATCAGTCAGTTGGGGCTGCTGTAACAAATGCAACCGAACGGGTGCTTTAACAACAGACATTTATTTCTCACAGTTCCAGAAGCCGGGAAGTCCAAGACCCAGGTGCCAGCCGGGTCAGGCTCTGGTGAGGCCCCTCTTCCGGGCTGGCAGATGGCTGCCTTCTCACTGTGTCTTCACTCAGAGCAGAGGAAAAACTCTTCCTTTTCTGGTGTGCTTAGGCACTCAGTCACATCCAACTCTTTGCGACCCTGTGGACTGTAGCCCGCCAGGCTCCTCTGTCCACAGGATTCTCCAGGCAAGAATACTGGAGTGAGTTGCCTTTTCCTTCTCCAGGGGATCTTCCCAACCCAGGATCGAACCTGGGTCTCCCTTGTTGCAGGCAGATTCTTTACCAGCTGAGCCACAAGGGAAGCCCCCTCATGACCTCATCTAAAGGGAATTACCTCTACAAGGCCCCACCTCCAGATACAATGACTCTGGGGGAAGGGCGTCCACATACCTGTTTTTGGAGGACACAAACGTTCGGTGCAAGCACCTGGCAAGAAGGTATGGTGGTCACTGCTGCCTTGGCATTCTAGACCCCCTGGCAAAGGTCAGCTCACAGTGGGGAAAAGTCCCCTAGGTTTCGCTACTGTTTCCTATTTAGTTGCTAAGTTGTGTCCGACTCTTTGTGGTTCCATGGACTGTAGCCCACTAGGCCCCTCTGTCCATGGGGATTCTCCAGGCAAAAGTACTGGAGTGGTGGCCATTCCCTTCTCCAGGGGATCTTTGCGACCCAGGGATTAAACCCATGTCTCCTGCATTGGCAGGCGGGTTCTTTACCACTGAGCCGCCTGGGCAGCCGAGGTTTAGCGACCAAGGACCCTTGCTGTGGCCTACACGAACTCTCTGTGCTCGTTAGCTCCACACCCCTCGAGGAAACTCTGGACTCTGGTTTCCCGTGTTCAGGGAGAAGACACACCAGCCCTGCTGACATTGGTTCCTCTGTCTGCCCTTCGACGTCGGCTGGGAAATGGGCATCTGGGGTCGCTCACGCGTGAGGTGTGGCTGTGAGTCGAGCCGGCAGGGTGGGCAGCAGCGGGTGTAAGTCCCAGACCAGTGCCTGGTATCTGGGTGATTTTAGGGTCGTCCCTTCTGTGGACCAGCCCAGCTGCTGGGCTCCTTCCGGGTGGGAAGGGACACAGGAAGAATGTGGAATTTGGGGTGTGGACAGGCCTGTGTGCAAATTCTAGCTCTGTCCTTTCCCAAGTGTAGGGATCTCCAGTCTTTATTTTTTTTTTAAAATTTAAAAAATATATTCATGTTTAATTGGAGGATAATTGCTTTACAATGCTGTGTTGGTTTCTGCCAACCGTCAACATGAATCAGCCATCAGTTATACATACGCCCCCTCCCTCTGGAGCCTCCCTTCCACGTCCAACCCTGTTTGTTTTTCTTTTTTAATGTTTACTTTTATTGATGTGTTTATTTGACTGTGCCAGGCCTTGGTTGCGTTGTGGGATCTTGGTTCCCTGAGCGGAGATCGAGCCCATGCCCTCTGCACGTGGAGTGCAGAGTCTTAGCCACTGGGCCATCAGGGAGTTCTGGGTCTACAGTCTTTGATGTGAAACAGGGATTAGATGGAGCAAGACGCATCTGTGTTCATGCCAGCTGCAGAGTCTTGGGAGAGTCACTTAGACTCTCTGCTTTACGCTCCTTACCTGTAAAATGGAATTCTGATGATTTGAAATGATATATGTAATATGATTAGAGCAATAGCCACTGATAAATGGCAGCTGTGTGTTTTGTGGGGTTTTTTGGCATGTGGGAAGTCCCTTACTTCCCCGACCAGGGACTGAACGCGAGCCCCCTGCATTGAAAGCTTGGAGTCCTAACCACTGGGCAACCAGGGAAGGCCCAATGGAGGCTCTTTCTAGTATCAGAAGAGAAACGTATATCAAGTCAGTGGATTTTTTTTTTTAATTGGGCTTCCCTGGTGGCTGAGACGATAAAGACTCTTCCTGCAATGCAGGAGACCTGGGCTTGATTCCTGGGTGGGAAAGACCCCCTGGAGAAGGAAATGACTGGCTACCCACTCCACTGTTCTTGCCTGGAAAATTCCATGAGAGGAGCCTGGTGGGTTATGGTCCATGAGGTTGCACAGAGTCGAATGTGACTGAGAGACAAGCACTCATTGAAGAGCCGGGCACGACTTAGCACGCACACACACACACACACACACACGCACACACGCACACGCACACGTGGAGTCTGAAATATGACACAAATGCCCCATCTGAGAAAACAGCAACAGACTCAGACATAGAGAACAGGCTGGATGTTTACACTCTGGTCTCAGCCTCTGTGTCACATTTTTGAGGAGCGCTTGCTGGAATTACCCACCCCCAAGCCGGAACCACGTGCAGCCCGGGGGCAGTGACCGACCTTCTGCTGTTACACGCTGTTCTGCAGCCCCTGTCCCGGTTCATCGCCATGTGACAGCGGGACTCCCGCAGCCCCAGCACAGAAAGGTGCCGCTGCGGCTCGTGAACCTGACTCTAGAGAGGCCTCGTCTTTGGTTTGGCTTTCTGGGCCATTTAAGCCAATATTTCAGGCTGCAGGTTACAGTGGGTGGTAAGCCCCTTGCCTTTCTGGGATTATATCACTGTAGCTTGAGACTCAGGGGGAAGAAAGAGCTATTCCTCTCTCTCTGGGTCAGTAAATTCCAGGTTTGGGGGGCTTCCCTGGTGGCTCAGTGGTAAAGAATCCACCTGCCAATTCAGGAGACACAGGTTCAATCCTTGGTCAGGCAGATCCCACATGCCGTGGAGCAACTCAGCCCATGCACCCCAACTACAGAGCATGAGCTTTCCAGCCCAGGAGCAGGATTACTGAAGCCCATGTGCCTTAGACCCGCGGGCGGGTGGCGATGCTCTGAGAGAAGCTGGTGCCTGGGAGTCTGTGCTCCACAACAAGAGAAGCCACCCTAGTGAGAAGCCCTCCCACAGCAGCGAGAGAAAAAGCTGGTCCTGCAGTGAAGACCCAGCAGTGCCCAAAGTAAATAAATAAAATACATATAAATAGAATACTATCTCTGAACAAAATATATTAAGAAAAAGAATTTGGAAAAAAAGGGAAAAGAGAAGAAGAGTCCAGGTTTGGGTTCTGAATTGCCATGCTCGGGTCATGGGTCTGACCGTTAGGAGGGTCTGTGCTGCTCTGCTGGGCCCAGGTCTGGGTGGGTGGGTGTGGGGCCAGGGAGCAGGCGTCCTCAACCCCAGGGAACCCCCGTTAGCAAGTGCCTAGGTGCTGTCAGACCACTGTGTGCATTCAGGCACGAGGAAGCTTCCCAAGCCCAGAAGTCAGAGTGAAGATCACCCTTCTGGGGAGTAAGAGCCTCTGTGGCAAGGGCTTCCCTGGTGGCCCAGTGGTGAAGAATTTGCCTGCCAGCTCAGGAGATGCGGGTTCGATCCCTGGGTCGGGAAGATCCCCTGGAGAAGGGAGTGGCAACCCGCTCCAGTGTTCTCGCCTGGAGAATCCCATGGATGGTGGAGCCAGGTGTCCATGAAGCCCCAAAGAGTGGGGCACGACTGAGCGACTCTCACTGGCTGTTGTGACAGTGGTGGGCTTTGAAGGTTAGGTCGGAACCCGGAAGGGTGGGAAGAGAGTCCGGGTGTGCAGGGTGAGCTCCAGCCGAGGGGGTGTGGGCTGGCGAGCTGCCTGCAGTGGAAGGGAGGCCGAGGCAGGGCTGGGAGGTGCCCCAGGACCCCGTCCTGCTGGGTGAGCTTCGGGGATCTGTAGTGTGGTGTGATCGTTGCCAGGAGCTGAGTAACCAAGCCCCGCAAACTGAGTGGCTTAAAACACCAGAAATGCCTTGTCTCGCGGTTCAGAAGGCTGGACACTGGGGTGAAGGAGCTTGCAGGGCCTCGCCCCTCTGAAGGTGTAGAGGATGCCCCTCCTTGCCTCCCCGCCTCCCAGCGGCCGCTGGCGTCCCGAGCAGGTGTGATCCAGCCACGACCCGCGGGCAGGTGTGATGCTCTGAGAGAAGCTGGTCCTTGCGAACCGCTGGGAGCCCGGCAGTCAAGGGAGGGCAGGGAGGCAACTTCCAGCCACAACAGATGGAGGTTCAGGAGGGAGGTGATGACTGGGTATGAAGGCAGAGCCGAGGCCCCGCGCTCCCCGGGGGCAGAGGGCAGCCGCACCCAGCACACGGACCCCATGGTGCGGGAGCCCCTGCCCTCATTCCGCCAGGTGGAGGCATCGCTCGCCCGCTTGAAGAGCGTGGCCGCAGGCCCAGGCCAGTGCTTCAGACGGCACAGCTGGAGCCTCACAGGGCACGTCTCTGCCCCCTCGGGCTGCTGTCCCTTCTTTCCCGTGTGCCCCCGTGAAACGTGGTGTCCGGGAATCCCCCAGCTTCTGGAGCCGAGGCCTGGCCTGTTTAGCAAGACTCACCGTGTTCATGAAAGCAGAGAGGGCGGGGACATCACCCACTCTGCACGCGCTGGGTGCTGCCCACCGTGTGCCGGGCTGGGGGCCCAAAGGGGAGGCTGCTGTCCCACCACCTCGGCCCGGGTGCTGACCTGCTGAGTCATAGGCCGTCCCCAAAGTCAGCGGCTCGCAACAGCCACCACCTGATCGTAGCTCGTGATGCCGGGGGTCAGACGTTCAAGCATCTCTTGAGTGGGCAGTTCTTTTCCGCCTTGTGTTGACTGAGGCCACTCTGGGGAGATTCAGCGGGCAGACGGCTGGGCTGGGAGGTCCAGCTGGCCTCGCTCAAACGCGTGGTGTTTAGACGCTGATGACCTCAGCTGGGGTCGTGGACCACAGCAGCTATGACCGTCCGTCCGTCCGGCAGTCTCGGGGTACTCGATTTCTCGCATGGCAGACAACGTCTTCATCACCCGATCAGCACAGAACTTGGCTTTACGTGTGTTTCTGTTTAAAGACATCTCGTTTAATACATGCGTCAAAGTCGCTCGGTCGTACCTGACTCTTTTTGACCCCATGGACTGCAGCCCACCAGGCCTCTCTGTCCATGGGATTCTCCAGGCAAGAATACTGGAGTGGGCTGCCATGCCCTCCTTCAGGGGTTCTTCCCGACCCAGGGATCAAACCCAGGCCTCATGTACTGCAGGCAGATTCTTTACTATCTGAGCCACCGGGGCTTCCCTGCAGAGCAGGAGATCTGGGTTTGATCCCTGGGTCGGGAAGATCCCCTGATAAAGGGCAGGGCAACCCACCCCAGTATTCTTGCCTGGAGAATTCCATGGATAGAGGAGCCTGGCTCTTTCTCCATAGAGGCTACAGTCCATGAGATTCCAAAGAGTCAGACATGACTGGGTGACTTATTTAATATATATATATATATATATATGTATATTTGATTCATCAACATTGAACTGAAGGTCAACAGCACCATACTTATTGCTGAATGAAGCTTGTCTGACACATGTATTTTCTCCATAAGGCCCATCACAGCCTTCTCAAGCTTCGACACGCTGGCCAGACCTTGAGTATCGTGCTTGGGATTGTTTTAAACAGGAAAATCATCAACAGAAAGAAAGCAGTTGCAAACACCATGGCATTGAATTGCCTGTGACAGGAGGACACTTGCTTGGCATGTGAGAGCCATGGGTATTGATTTTGGGGTTACAGAAAGTTCGAGCAGGTGAATTCAAAATATACAGTCTACAGACAAAGGGGATATACAGTCCGTTCAATATGTTGGATTAAATCTATTTGAATTAGCTGTGTGACCTTGGATTAATCACGTTATCTCTGTGGGCATCATTTTCTTTTTCGGGGAGGCCACGTTGCAAGGCTTGTAGAGTCTTAGTTCCCCAGCCAGGGACTGAAGCCATGTTGCTTGCAAGCAAGCAAGGAATCTTAACCACTGGACCACCAGGAAAATACCAGTGGACTTCATTCTTTGTTGTTGTTCAACTGCTCAGTCGTGTCCCACTCTCTGCGACCCCATGGACTGCAGCACCCCAGGCTCCTCTGTCCTCTGCTGTCTCCTGGCGTTGCTCAAATTCATGTCCATTGAGTTGGTGATGCCATCCAACCATCTCACCTCTGTTTCCCCCTTCTCCTCCTGCCCTCAATCTTTCCCAGCATCAGGGTCTTTTCCAAGGAGTCAGCTCTTCACATCAGGTGGCCAAAGTATTGGAGCATCAGCTTCAGCATCAGTCCTTCCAATGAACACCCAGGACTGATCTCCTTTAGAATGGACTGGTTGGATCTCCTTGCAGTCCAAGGGACTCTCAAGAGTCTTCTCCAACACCACAGTTCGAAAGCATCAGTTCTTCAGAGCTCAGCTTTCTTTATAGTCCAACTCTCACATCCATACATGACCACTGGAAAAACCATAGCCTTGACTAGATGGACCTTTGTCGGCAAAGTGATGTCTCTGCTTTTTAATATGCTGTGTAGGTTTGTTGTCTTCTTTACCCACCCCACACCTGGATATCTTGGCGCTCCTCCCCAGCACCAGGGCCCTGGGAACTGAGTGGGAGGTGGCTGCTGTGGCTCTCTGTGTCTGGATACCCTCATCACTCTCCTCTCCCCTAGGTTTGTGGATTTCCATGCAGCGGCCTCCACCTGCTCGCCTTCCCGGGCGGCCCTGCTCACTGGCCGGCTGGGCCTCCGCAACGGGGTCACTCACAACTTTGCAGTCACGTCCGTGGGGGGCCTTCCACTCAACGAGACCACCTTGGCCGAAGTGCTGCGGGGGGCTGGCTACGTCACGGGGATGATCGGTAATGTGACCTCCGCCGCCTGGACCCCCGTCCCCTGTGCTAACTGTGGTGGCTGCTTCCTTCACGTCTGCAGAGCCATCTCTTCTGCTTGAGTCCGCCTGTGTGTTCATTTCTTGCTGTGGAAGCTAGAAATGCTTCAGCTCTCAGTGTCAATAATTGGAAAGACCCAACAGCAGACTGGGGCTTCCCAGGCGCTGCTAGTGGTAAAAACTCCTCCTGCCAGTGCAGGAGAGCCAGGAGTTTCAGGTTGATCCCTGGGTCGGGAGGAGGAAAGGGGAACCCGCTCCAGTGTTCTTGCCTGGGGACTCACATGGGCAGAGGAGCCTGGTGGGCTCCAGGCCGTGGGGTGGCAAAGAGTCGGACGTGGGTTAGCGGCTGAGCACGACTGTGGACTAAACCACGGGCAGAACTAGTTCTCCCGCCCCTTTCAACAGCAGCCAAGACAGCCCAGCATCCCAGGGGCGTCCTCAGCCCACCTGCGCTTTTTTTTTAATTGGAGGACAATTGCTTTACAATGCTGTGGCGGTCTCTGCTGTACATGGGCTCGAGTCAGTCACAATTACACATATACCCCCTCCCTCTTGAGCACCCCCCCACCATCCCGCCCCTCGAGGTCATCACAGCGCGGAGGGGAGCTCCTGAGCTGCACAGCGGCTTCCCACTGGCTCTCTGTCACACGCGGCCGTGTGTGTGTCCATGCTGGCTTCTCAGTGGTCCCTCGCCTCCTTCCCCTCCTCTGTCCACCAGTCTGCTCTCCATCTCTGCGTCTCCATTTCTTCTCTGTAAATAAGAACCTCGAGCCCGTCGTACAGAGTGAAGTCAGGAAAATAAATACCGTTTGTTAACGCCTGTGCTTTTTCTCCTAACTCTCCGAGAGCAGGTCCCGCAGGATTCCCGCCGCCCTCCCAGCCTCCGCACAGTGATGTGGCAATGAGGGTCCCATGGGGACGTCGTTGGGGCCTGCAGGAAGCAGGCGTTTCTGTGTCCGCTCGACCCTCGCTCTGGGTCAAGGAGCCTGACATATGCTTCAGACCATCAGACTAGAGGGGTGGTCTGCATTGCCCATGAGGATGAGCCCCAGTCCGCAGGAGGCGGGACCGTTAAGGTCCCAACCTGCTCTCCTTTCGGCCTCTTGTCTCCATGCCTGGAGGCACAGATCCAGTGAGGCTCTCAGTGTGGGCTGAGCGTCCTTGGAGCCGATCCTTGCATCCACGTGACCCCCAGCCGGGGGAAGGGCTTTGGTCCCTAGGCTCTCTGACCCTAAGAGTGGGGTGGGGGGTGGGGTGGGTTCTTCTCAAGCTGAATTGGATCGCACTTGCCCCTCCCTCTTCAAGCCTTTCAACCCCAGGAAGGCAATCGATTACAGATCAACTCACCCCTCACTATACCTTCTTTTATTTTTTTCTGGGACAAGATACCAAAGCATATCTCCTTGTTGAGACTATGACTTTCCCAGAAGCACACTTACAGGGGGAATTAAAAGCCTGCTGAAGGAATATGGGGTCCACTGCCACTACTCTCTCTTTGCTTATAATCTTATTACCTTTTCATTTATTTGGCTCTATCGGGTCTTAGTTGCAGCATGCAAGATCCTTAGTTGTGGCATGCAGACTCTTAACTGGCCTGTGAGGTCTTCGTTCCCTCACCAGGCACTGACCTCGAGCCCCCTGCTCGAAGTCTTAGCCACGGAACCACCAGGAAAGCCCCTGTCTGCTTCTACCCTTGACCTGTGTTAGTGGGTTTTCCCCTAGTTGTATACTTACCATTCGGTCCTACTTTTCTGCCTTTCCTATTATTTTACATTTCCCGGTGGTGTAATTTTACATATTTATTATCATTTTAGAAAGAATTTTAAAATTGTACTGTATTTTTATATTTCTACATCATACTGAATCTAAGTAGTCCATCCAATGCTTAATTCACTTCCCTTAACTTCGTATCGCATATTTTCCCCCGAACCTATAGGCCAGTTGCAAGAAGGGCCTCCTCCAGCCCCTCCGCGCCGCGCCCCCACGCGCCCCCGCCCGTACCCAATTTGTGTAAATGCAGCAGCTCTTTATTTGGGCCGCGGGCATTCGTCTAAAGAAGATGGGTCGGGAGCATTTCATGGAGGCCACGTGGGAGCCTGTACTGAGCCAGACTCCTGCGGGTGCCTGTTCATCTCCGCCCTTCAGGCTGCT
>SJXQ01009791.1:88426-99811 GCA_006408695.1 Aepyceros melampus | reverse complement strand
CTCTTGCTGGCTTCCTGGGAAGCCAGCTCTTCAAGCTAAACCTCTATTTCTTATCTCCCCTTCAGATGGGAAGTTTCTTGAGGGCAGAATGTCTTCTTTTATCCCTCAAAGTGTCGTGCAGCTCGTAGATTTGCCCCAGAGATTCCTGCTGTGTCCAGGACAGCACTGGGCATGCTAGGAGTCCAGGAATTCTCCCCGCTTCCTTCCCTTTCGGGTTAACTCTAATCACAAGATGTTTTGCAAATCTAGTCTTGCGGCCAGGAGCCAGCAACGTGTTTTCCTTGCATACTTACCGAGGGATATTCATCAAATCCTCTTTTAATTACACACTCATAACTGCAGAATTAAATCATGGAAAATTAAATTTCTGTCCTGGGTGTGAGAACGCAGGCCCCCAGTCTAACCGGCGCTTCTGTTCCAGGCTTTGACTACTACTTTGGGGTCCCGTACAGCCACGACATGGGCTGCACTGACACCCCTGGCTACAACCACCCCCCCTGCCCGGCGTGTCCCCGGGGCGAGAGACCACCCAGGTAATTCTGGCCAAGGTGTTGGCTCTGGGTGTCAGAGCTTGCAAGGGGAAGTCCCGGGGGTGTGGTCCATCTGGAGGAGACCAGAGAGGTCGAGGAGGACCGGTAACCGCAGCAAAGAAAGGTCGTGTACCTTCAGTGCAGATTTTAAATGCATTATGTGCGTGGCGGGCAAGAACACTTTCTGTGGAGATGCGGGGACAGCACTCTTTTAGTTGGAATTTTCCAGTTTCCTTGGACTGTTGAGCTCCGTGGGGGGAGGGGGTGCTACCAGGTCTCAGGCGGACGACCTCCCTTCTCTTGTCCTGGACCACGCACCTGTCCTGCCAGAGGACATGAGGGAGATGGAGGAAAAGCCCGCAGGGCTCCTGGCGCGCCCCACCCCCGCCCGCAATAAGCTGGTGCATCCCAGCGTTAGAATGCCACGCAGGCACTCAACAGGATGCTTTCAAAACGTATTCAGTGAAATGGGGAAGTGCTCACAATAGAATAGTGAGTGGAAAAAGCAGGAAACAAATCATCAACACGGATCTGAACTACGTCTGTATTTACACCTCTAATAGCCCCAAAGGAAATACGCCAGGATAGCAACCAAGGTTCATTCACTGCGGTTGTGCCATTAAGCAGTTTTCTTTTTTTTCCCCTCTCTCGTATTTTTCCAATATTCTGTAATGAGCACGCAATACGTTTCCTATCAGAAAAAGGCGGTATACCATAGCCAGGTGATAAAGCCGGGGGCTCTGCTTGTTCAGAGCATGTACAGCGGTTATTTGCAAGGTTTGCAGGTGTCTGAGCCGCTTGGGGCAAGTGAGTCTCAGGTGGCTTATTAATAAGGCAGTAGTTAGTGTAATAACGGCCATTTACTGAGACGCTGTTACGTTCTAAGCTCCCTGCGTGCTGATCTGTGGTCTGCATGACCATGGACCGAAGCAAGTGTTGCTCCTGCTTGGCCAGGGAACGGCGCTTACCTGGTGGCCCAGGTCACGGGGGAGCCCTGACGGGGAGCTGGAGAGGCCACCTGGGTCTCCCTGAGTTGGGAGGGTGGAGTCCATGGGAAAAGTCAAGGCTACTGATTGGCTCTGGGACTCTTCTTGAGTATCTCAGTTTGTTTAGATCTCAGTTTCTCTCCCAGCAAAATAAGAATAATAACATCCTGGCTCAAAAAAGTCGTTGGGAGCCTCATACAGCAGCCAGGCTTGCCCAAGAAGTGCACACTTCTGCTGGAAGGCAGTGGGTGGACGCATTATATCGGTTTTATACTCAGAGGAAGTGGGAGGCTGGACAAACCACCTGGGCCAGGCTGCTGTTTTGCATTCACGGGCATCGCCACATCACGGCGTTTTGTCTGACTCCATGACTCCCAGGTCGTGGGAATGAGCGCTGTACCATCTGTGGTTTCCACACAGGAACCCTGAGCGGGACTGCTACTCTGACGTGGCCCTTCCTCTGTACGAAAACCTCAACATCGTGGAGCAGCCCGTGAACTTGAGCGCCCTTGCACAGAAGTACGCCGAGAAGGCCACCCAGTTCATCCAGCAGGCGAGGTGAGGGGCCTGGCATCCACCCCGTGTCCCCTGCGCCCAGGCGGGCTCAGAGCCGCGGCAGAGTCCCATTGCCCAACAAAGACGCCTGCGTGCCTCCTGGGAGAGTTGCTCCTGGAAAAGACCCTGATGCTCAGAAAGACTGAGGGCAGGAGGAGAAGGGGGCGATGGAGGATGAGATGGTTGGATGGCATCACTGACTCAGTGGACATGAGTTTGAGCAATCTCCAGGAGTTGGTGATGGACAGGGGAAGCCTGGCGTGCTGCAGCCCATGGGGTCACAAAGAGTTGGACACAGCTGAGCGACTGAGCAACAGCAAATAAAGCTGGAACCAGCCCGTCCTGGGTCACCTGGCCAGGCCCGGGTGAGCAGGGCTGCAGGTGCAGCTCCCTTCCCAGGGTCCCCCTCGGGCCACGCCTTAGTGCGTGCTCGCTGCAGCGTGTCAGCCCTCGAGGCCAGGGCCCATCTGCTGCGCTCTGTGCATTCGGAGCGTTTGTTGGGCTCGTTAGTTGGCAGGGCACGCTCGCTGCTGTCACAGGCTTACCCCCAGCTTATTGGCTGAAACAACAGCAGTTTACTCTCCTGCAGACCTGGAGAGCAGACGTCTGAAATGCACCTTATGGGGGCTCAAGTCCAGGTGTCAGCAGGCCTGTTTCCTTCTCAAGTCTCCAGGGAGAATCGTTTCTTTTTCTTTTATTAAAAAGTATTCTTTCATTTTTTTTGGCTGTGCCGGGCTTAGTTGCAGAACGTGCGACCTGGCTCCTTGACCAGGGGTTGAGCCTGAGCCCCCTGGGTGGGAGGGTGGAGTCTTAGCCCCTGGACCGCCTGGGAAGTCCCGAGCATCGTTTCTCGTGTCTCCCAGCTTCTGGCGGCTGTTGACATTTCTTGGCTCTGGTCGAATCGTTCTGGTTTTTTTTTTTTTTTTTGGCCTCACCAAGGGGCTTGCAGGATCTTAGTTCCCCCACTAGGGATGGAACCCAGACCCTGGGCTGTGGAAATGTGGCGTGCTGACCACTGGGCCGCCAGGGAATTCCTGGCCCCGTCCTTCTGGTCTCTGCTTCTGTGGGCTTCTTGCCCTCTCCTCTTCTGTAGTCAAGGACCTCCCCCTGCCTCCCTCTTAGGAGGACATTTGTGATTTGTTTAGGGTCTACTGGGCTTCTCTGGTGGCTTAGACAGTAAAAAATCTGCCTGCAATGAGGGAGACCTGGGTTTGATCCCCGCATCAACAAGATCCCCTGGAGAAGGAAAAGGCTGCCCACTCCAGTATTCTTGCCTGGAGAATCCCCATGGGCAGAGAAGCCTGGCGGACTACAGTCCATAGAGGCGCAAAGAGTCAGCCATGACTGAAGTGACTAACACTTTCACACTTAGGGTCTCCTAAGACAGTCTAAGAAAAGCCTCTGATCTCAAGACCCTTAGCTTCATTGCATCGACAAAGTGCCCTTGGTCGTACAAGGTAACAGAGATTCTAGGAATTAGACCCTGGATATCTTTGGGGGCCGGTATTCAATGGGTCCGTTTTGCTTGATCACACCACCTGCTTAGGACCCAGATTCTGAGAGCAATGCCTTAGGCTTTAGAGATGGCATCTTATGAGTTTTTCGGGCCTTTCTGAGAAACACTGTTTTGCTGGTCTGCTTGTTTCTGTAGTTTTCAGACGGTTGGTATGAAGAGGGAAAAGCCCCTTCTCCCACCCGGGCGCTGTGCTGGCTTCACGTGCCCTGGGGTGGGCGGCCAGTCCGTGGCTGTGGGGCCCGTCCCCCGTTACGTTCACAGTGGGGTCTCAGTGCTCCTGGGGGTTTCGGGGAGCAGCAGCTGGCTGAGGGCTGACGGAGGCGCTGAAGAGGGCACGGTGCTGTTTGAACCAGTTAACGGACAAGCACATCAGCAAACAAACTCTGTCGTAGGAAGGAGGCAAAGCATTTGTGAGTTTATTAATTCGTTATTGAGTGAAAAGTCACATGAATCCTGTTGGCTTTTAACTTGGTGGAGAGTAATCCTCAGGCACCTGGGCTCTGTAGGACTTGACCTGCCAGGTCGCCCGTGGTTTCTGAAGAGTCAGCACACACGAGGCCCCATCTGTGTTCCTTTCTTCTCTGTGACCCCGACCCACCTGGACTTGTTTGTCAAAACCACTGGGGGGAGGTCACTGGACTGTGCTTCCTGCCCGTGCTCAGCAAGGGCCTCACCCCAGGACTTTGAACATTTTTCCTTGGGTCTTTACTTGAATTTAGATTCCTGACCTAGCAGGAATGCTAAAGGCTGATTCTTTCTTGTTGTTGTTTTTAAATGAAAGCATAATTTACAGTGTTGTGTTAATTTTTACTGTGTAGCAAAGTGATTCCGATATACATTCTTTTTTATATGCTTTTCCACTCTAGTTTATCACAGGACATTGACTACAGTTCCCTATAGTCATACGGAACCATATAGTCATAGCTAAGCGGTAGGACCTTCTTGTTTATCCACCTACTTACAATAATCTGCATCTGCGAATCCCCGAATCCCAGTCCTCCTCCTCCACCCCCCAACCCCGCCAGCCTTGGCAACAACACGTCTGTTCCCTGTCTGTGAGTCTGCTTCTGTTTCTTAGGTAAGTTCATTTGTGTCGTATTGTAGATTCCACACGGAAGAGATGTTCTTTGTTGTTCAGACGCTAAGCCACGTCTGATTCTTTGTGACCCCGTGGCCTGTACCCGCCAGGCTCCTCTGCCCACAGGGTTCTCCAGGCAAGAACACTGGAGTGGGGTGCCATCTCCTTCTCTGGGGGATCTTAAAGGCTCCCGTTTATTCAGTGCTTACTCTGGGCAGTTAATACTCACAGCTCTGCCAGGGAGGCTTGGCACTCCCCACTGAGCTGACAACCACGGTTAAGTGAACGGCCCAGGGCCATCCATACACCTCTAGAAACTTTCCCGAACTGAAACCCTGTCCCCATGAAACGCCAGCTCCCTGTCTTCCCTTCCCCGCAGCCCCTGACAACCACCATCCTGCTTCCCGTCTGCCTGAAGCTGACCGCCCGGGTACCTCCTGTGAGTGGGGTCTGGCCGTGCTGGGCCTTGGGCGATGGCTCGTTCATGGAGCATAATGTCTGCAAGGCCCGTCCCTTGCACGTGAGACGCTGCATTCTTTTATTTCATTTTCATGAGTCGAAATAGCCACACATGGTGTGGCTACAGCATGGACAACAAAACTATAGAAATGTAGCAAGGAGATTGTTGATTTTTTAAAAAATTTATTTTTTGGAGCATAATTGCATTACAATATTGTATCAGTTTCTTCTGTACAGCAAAGTGAATCAGCTGTACCTGTAGATATATCCTCTCCTTTTTGGATTTCCTTCCCATGTAGGTCACCACAGAATGTCAAGTAGAGTTCTCTGGGCTATACAGTAGGTTCTGTTAGTTGTCTTTTTTTTTTTTTTAAGTATTCATCTCTTGTTAATCACTCAGTTGTGTCCAACTCTTTGCGACCTCATGAACTATAGCCCGCCAGGCTCCTCTGTCCATGGGATTCTCCAGGCAAGAACACTGGAGTGGGTGCCATTTCTTTCTCCAGGGGATCTTCCCGACCCAGGGATTGAACCCATTTCTCCTGTGTCTGCTGCATTGGCAGGTGGGTTCTTTACCACTAGTGCCACCTGGGAAGCCATCTGTTCTATACATAGTGTGAAACAGAAATTGTCGATTAAAATGGGGAAGAGGAGGTCCATATCCAGGATGTCTGTCCTTCAAAGAGAGCTGAGTCCACCCAGTCCCAATCAGGGGACCCCGGGAGTCGGGATGCAGGAAGTCTCCAGGTTTGAGGCAGAGCTGAGCCTGGGGGGACTCAGAGAGCGCGACGTGGTGGGGGGTGTGAACCAAGGTGAGCCGGGAAACCTCAGGCCTGTTTGAAAGTTAAGTGCCAGGTTCAGTTCAGTTCAGTTGCTCAGTTGTGTCTGACTCTTTTCGACCCCATGGACCGCAGCACGCCAGGCCTCCCTGTCCATCACTAACTCTCAGAGTTTACTGAAACTCGTGTCCATCGCATTGGTGACGCCATCCAACCATCTCATCCTCTGTCATCCCCTTCTCTTCCCACCTTCAATCTTTCCCCTTCCCTGAGTCAGTTCTTTGCATCAGGTGGCCAAAGTATTGGAGTTTCAGCTTCAGTATCCGTCCTTCCAATGAATACTCAGGGCTGATCTCCTTTAGGATGGACTGGGGATCTCCTTGAAGTCCAAGGGACTCTCAAGAGTCTTCTCCAACACCACAGTTCAAAAGCATCAATTCTTCGGCACTCAGCCTCATTTACAGTCCAACCGGTGACAGAACAGCCAGGCCTCTGTCCCTCTGGGAGCCTGCCTGAGGCCTCCCCGCCCCTCACCGTGTCTTCTGAAAGCCCATCCCTCCACAGGCATGGGCTGTGGGAAGGGCTCCCCGAGGGTCCCTGCTGCTGCCCTTGACCCTGCCCCCCCCCCGGGAATGCAGGTGGCGGTGGGCAGGAAGCAGAGCCCCCAAGGACCCTGCAGGATCAGCAGAGGGGCGGCCGGACGCCAGGCCTCCAGCAGGACCATGGTCTGGACGTTCCTGGCTGTGTCCTTGGAATTCCCTGTGGTCACCTTGACTCATCCGTTTACCCCCGAGAAAGGCCCGAGGCTGGGAATGGACATGGTGGCCTGGATGCTCTGACAGAGCAGATAAAGCCTGAAAGCACGTGTGTGTTGGGCGTTAGCATGAGCAGCTCAGGGCTGGCACAGTGCTCCCAGCAGCTCTGAGTCTGAACCCGAATGTGGTTGCTTACGAACCTCGGGTCTGTCTCTCAGTCTCCCTGAGCCCCTGACACGTCATCTGGAACAGGGAACTTGGGCGATCTCACGGGGGTGAATTCAGACTCCGTGAGTCAGGTTTGCAATGTGTTGAAGGGCGGTTGTGATGCTGACCGTGCCTCGCAGACTAGGACCCGCTGACCGGGGCGTGTGCTCGTCGTCTCTGTAGGCTGCAGGCAGACGCGTGCTTCCTGGGCCGCGGGGGTTCCGGGGTCTCCGCTGGGCCCCGGGGCCCTTCCGGGGGGTCACGGTCCGGCTCTCTCGTTTCAGCGCCAGCGGGAGACCCTTCCTGCTGTACGTGGGCCTGGCACACATGCACGTGCCACTGCTGTCAGCAGGACCCAGGGGTCACAGGCCATACAGCGCGGGCCTGCAGGAGATGGACCACCTTGTGGGCCGGATCAAGGACACAGTTGACTCGCGGGGAAAAACAACACGCTCCTCTGGTTTACAGGTGAGTAGAAAACCACAGCCAGCCTCCCTCGGGTCTAACGGGCGACCCTGCACGCGCCCCCACAGCCAGCCTCCCTCGGGTCTAACGGGCGACCCTGCACGCGCCCCCAGAGGAGCAGCATCTCAGCGAGTGACCCTCTGCACCGTGGCAGGGGCTTGCCTTGAGCGTGGGGCCCCACTGGTGTTCACAGGCCTGTGTGCTGAGCGCCTGTCTGTGGAGTTCCCTGAGGCCGCACCCCCAGACAGGCTTGCACGGAGAGCTTGGTTCCCCCGTGGCCCCGTGGGTGCCGGTCAGCGTCACCTGGGCACTGCTCCTAATTGTTAACGCGTGACGTTGGCCTCACGAGCCTGTGGCCCCCGCTTCACTGCCCTCCCCAGCCCTGGCGTCGCCACTGGGCGCTGTTCATGTCTCCTGGCTGATCAGACCTGCATGGTGGGCTGTTTCAGGGACCCACTCAGGAACGGTGGGTCGGGGGTCCCTGTCTGGCGCGAGGGCTGTGGACACTGGTGTTTGAACCTCTGCGTTGAGAAAGTTCCGTTAGCCCCTCTGAGCCCCCCTTTCCTCCTTGGCAGAGTCGAGCCTCTTCCACCGCAGGTTGGAGGGTCAGGAGGTGACGTGTGGGAGCACTGGGTCATCACAGGTGCTCAGGAAGAAGTTGCTGAGGACTTCCCTGGTGGCCCAGTGGATAGGACTCCACATTCCCAGTGTACGGGGGTCAGGGAACTAAGACCCCACAGGCTGTGCGGCCGAAACAGAAACAGCAAACAGTTGCTGAGCTGAAGACGCTGGTAACGGGACTGCTGAGTCCACAGCCAGAGGCCAGAGCTCCAGCGTGCGGCGAGCCCGGGGCGGGGACAGCCCACGTCTCTGCGGGCCGTGGGAGGCAGACGCCCTCCCCGCAAAAGGTGGCCCTCCAAGGGTCGCGGTCACACTTGTTTTCACAAGTCCTTTTCTCCAGGCGGTGCCAGGACAGGGCTGTGGGGCCAAGCTGGCAGCGTCCTGCAGCTCATTGACTCTGCGCTGCCTTTCTTGGTTTCTAGGGGACAACGGCCCATGGGCTCAGAAGTGCGAGCTGGCCGGGAGTGTGGGGCCCTTCACCGGATCATGGCAGGCTCGTCGAGGTACAGTCTCCGCCAGGGGTGGGGACAAGAGGCGCGGCCTCTGGGAGGACCAGTTTCTCTCCTGGCCTTGGGGCATCTTTGTGACACAGGAATGGATTACTCACAGCCACCATTTCCCAGAAAAGAAACAGTTTGGGGCGGAGAAAGTCGGTGTGCGTTTGGTCATCCCTTCCTTTCCTCCAGGGCGTCAGCCCTGCCCCCAGAGGCCAGGCTGAGGACCGTCCAGCAAACACGCTTGTCTTTGTCTTCATCCTGGCGACCTTGCTCTTTCCTCTTGCTTTCTTTTCTTTCCTTGTTTACAGTCATCCCTTCATCCATGATCCACACTGCCTGTCTTTATTTAAACATCCTTCACTCTCAGCTCAGTGCCCATTTGCTCTGGGATGGTCTCCCCACAGGGACCTCACCCTCTGAAAGGACCTCACCCTCTGAAAGGCAGTCATGCCGGGGATAATTCGACAGTACGGATGAAAGGCTTAAACAATGTGCATGACTGATGGTGGTTTAATTCCTCAAAGAATTTGTTTTCAAGAAATAGTTAGCCAAGTGCGCAACAATGTATGTAAAAGAATGCTCATTGCTGTAGATTAAAAACAAACAAGCAAACACATAACCCAAGTGTCCAGCAGGACAGGAGTGCTCCAAGAAATTACGGTACGTGCATCTCAAGAAACACGCGGGAACCACTGAAAATGGTGCCTATGACTCACCTGGAAACAGTTACATAAAATACTTTCCAGTGAATAAGGCAGGTCACAAAACCATATGTACAGTATGAGCTTATTGTGTAATACTAAGTGTATGTGGTCTCAGAAAAGTCTTGACAGGCAACAAAAAGTGAGGCAGTGGTTACCTCTGGGTGGTGGAGGAAGGGTTTTTAAAAAGTATTTTATGCGTTTGCTTATTTCTGTCTGTGCTGGGTCTTCGTTGCTGAGCAGGCTTTCTCTGGCTGCAGTGCGTGACCTTCTCACCACTGGCTTCTCTTGTCGCAGAGCCTGGGCTCCAAGTCACGTGGGCTCCAGAGCGCAGACTGGGTAGTTGGGGCGTACAGTCTCTGTTGCTCCAAGGCCTGTGGGACCTTCCCGGACCAGGGATCGAACCCGTGTCTCCTGCATTGGCAGGCAGATTCTTTACCACTGAGCTACCTGGGAAGGCCAAGGAAGGGTTTAAGTGTAGTTTTCCCTACCTTCATTTGTCAAATAAATTGGTATTATTTTATAATACCAAATATAATATTTATTAATATTAGTATATTATTTTATAATAACTATACTTTATAAAATTAAAAATTATAAAATTTTAGAAAGTACCTGTGTCCAAGGGGTTCAGAGGTGGGCTTGGCAAGATTATCCTCTGGGGCTGGGTTCGCCCTGTCGTCCTACTGGCTGGCTGGCCTGACCCGTGGCCCCCAGCTGTCTCCAGGTCAGAGGACACAAACCCCCTTTCCCATTAGTCTGGCAGGAAGTTCATAGCTACCTAGAAGCTGGAACATCCCTGTGTCCCATGACCAGTGGTGAGAAGGAAGGGCTTTAATCTGGCGTCCCTGGCTCAGATCCCTCGAGAACTTTACAGGCGAGCAGCTGCTGGACCCTGACCATGCCTCCTGTCTGGACACAAGTGATGGGAGTCAGGAGAACTCGGTGCCGCCTCCTGCAACCTGTGCAGTGACCAGGTGACTTCACGCATGAGTCGCATTGGCCCTGCCTATTCAAGAGTGCTATGCTTGAGTCCTGGTTCCTGGACAGCTGGACCAGGAAGAGATGTCACACCCAGACTGGTGGAAATGGGTCGGGTAGCTGCGGCCAGGGTGTGTGCATTAGTCGCTCAGTCGTGTCTGACTCTGCGACCCCATGGACTGTAGCCCGCCAGGCTCCTCTGTCCACCGGATTCTCCAGGCAAGAATACTGGATGGATTGCCGTTTCCTTCTCCAGCAGGTCTTCCTGACCCAGGGTTTGAACCCAGGCCTCCTACGCTGCAGGCAGATTCTTTAATCTGCAGCCGTCCCCTAGAGAAATTCAGTGCCACCCGGAGTGGTTTTCTGTACTCACTGGTTGCAGTTCCTCTCCTCTGCGCCTGGCGAGCCCTCGGGCCAGGTTCCATCCGCAGTACTCATTTAGAGGGGCCTGGGATCAGTTTTACTCTCCAGGGTGAAAATTCTGAAGGCGTGGAGGCCAAGGTTGAGGGGACACAACTGTCAGGAGGGGGCCCCTCTCTGGGGAGCTTTCTGTTCCCTAAGAAGGTGACCTCTGACCTCCTATCTGAGGACCTGTCTCATCTTGTCTCTTAGGAGGCAGTTGTAAACTAGTGAACCAGGCTTGCAAGTATGTTGTAGGGAAGAGAGAGGAGGAACTTATAAATGGAAAGAGAAGAGACACGTGAGCCCAGTGCAGTGTGGAGCGGACTCAGAATCATCCTTAGAACAAACTGTGCATGCTAAGTCACTCCAGCCGCGCGGACTCCTCGCGACCCCAGGGGCTGTGCCCGCCAGGCCCCTCTGTCCATGGGATTCTCCAGGCAAGAGCACTGCTTCCCCACGCAGGAATCAAACCCGCGTCTCCTGCACTGGCTGGCGAGTTCTTGACCGCTGAGCCGCCAGGGAGTGTCCACTGTCCATGAATGGATGGGGAGGGTGTGGTGTGTACGGATATGTACATTGCCCGGCACTTGAGCGTCTGGTGGGGCCGGGCGCCTCTGCTTTTCCTGGGGGGTCACGCAGGCGCCCCTGGCCGCGGGCTGAGCTCTGCCCCGACCTCGACCTCCGCACTGGCTCCGCGCCACCCTGGCGGCAGCGGCCTCCCTCCCCTCTGCCCGGGACGCTGCGGGGGGCTCCGGGGGGCCAGGCCAGGGCCCAGAGGAGGGGCGTGGCCCGGGCCCCGCTGGGCAGGCCCTCAGGCAGGTGCCTGTGTGTCCTGCTGGGAGCGGGCCCGGTC
>SJXQ01009791.1:77411-87585 GCA_006408695.1 Aepyceros melampus | reverse complement strand
AGGGCATGCGGGGTGGGGAGGATGCTGGCAGCTAGCCCCGCTGGGGGCAGGGTCCGCTGATGGGACCAGTGGGAGTCAAGTGACGTCCCTTCGGGCCACCGGCCTCCAGGCTCGGAACGCCCGCGCCCCGCCCACGGCCACCCAGGCCAGCTGGAGTCCTTGGCCCCACCAGAGGCCTGGCTTCCGTGTGTTTCTAGAAAACTAGTGTGTGAGCTCCGGGCATCCTTGGCAAAGGCACATGTTTATATTTAGAAACGAAGCCTGCTTCTTTAGAAGGTTATAGAGTGTGGGCTCCTCAGAACAGGCGCGTTCTTCTGCCCCGAGACACTCATATAGCAGCTTGAGGGGCAAGCAGGTCGTTCAAATGAATACGTGCTTGTTTCCGTCCGTTGTGGACAGGACTAGGGACTCGGTCAGTGGGACAGAGGGCTCCCGTCTAATGACATTCAGATTCAGTTTAAACACAGAGTCCGCTTCGCGCCAAGGCACACTGTCGAGCCTGAATTCAGTGCGCGGGCTGCCAGGGGGTAGCTTCGGCCCGTTTCTGTCTGTAGGGGATTTTGTTGTGCCTTTTTTTTTTTTTACTATTTATTTTTATTTATTTATTTTATTTTTTAATTTTTATTTTATTTTTGTACTTTACAATACTGTATTGGTTTTGCCCTACATTGACATGAATCCGCCACAGGTGTACATGAATTCCCAACCCTGAGCCCCCCTCCCACCACCCTCCCCATATCATCTCTCTGGGTCATCCCAGGGCACCAGCCCCAAGCGTCCTGTATCCTGTATCGAACCTAGACTAGCTTTTCGTTCTTGTGCCTTTGTTTTGTTTGGGTTTTTTGGGACCGCATTTGTTGGCCACTCCCGTGGCAGGCACCGTGCCCGAGGGCCTTGCTCAGAGCCTTACATACATTGTCGGATGTCAACTTTCCAGCGTCCATGAGACCAGTGCAGTCACTTTCCCCCTTCACAGCTGAGAAGGAGGAGACAGAGGGACGTTAAGATTTCTGCCTGGACGTCCCTGGCGGTCTAGTGGTTAAGACTCTGCACTTGCAATGCAGGGGCCATGGGTTCGATCCCTGGTGAGAGAACTCAGATCCCATGTGCCGCCCGAGATCTCACAATGAGAAGGCCTTCTCCTGTTTACCTTACTGCTTTTTCTCAGCCTCTGGTCCCCAGAGACTGCTGTCAGAGTGACCTGGAATGACAGCCCCACCCGAGACTTACAAAACCAGCATCTCCAGGGGTCCTTTGGTGGCTCCGTGTGCTGACAGGCTTGCCAGCCTCTGTGAGCAGCCCCGCCCTTCTGACTCAGGGAGCCGTGGCGTTTGGGAGGGACCCTTTCTGGGACGCGCCCGTGTGTCTGAACGTGGACCGTGGTGGGGCTTCCTCCATACATCATGGAGCAGCCTCTCCTTGCACAGCCAGGGAGGAGGAAGTAAGCACTTCTGCTCATGTTTTGGTTGCTGAGGCTAAATATTTATTGCTTTAAGTAAGAGCTTCGGCCTTAATTAAGTCGTCACTAACCACAAGTGCATCGAAGTGCACTCTCGTGGCGTCAAACATGGCTTCTCAGCAGAAAGCCAAATTCGACAAATGCTTTGGATATGCCAGTGCGGACTGGTCCAAGTGTGAAGGTTGCTGTCCACGAAGAAGGAGCTTTTGAAAGTAAGAACTGCACATCTTCCTTTACAGGCTGGACGCAACTGTTGTTCTTACTCACTGTGACGGAGAAGGTCACATTTGTTCTCCGGGGTGTAAAGGTGTAAAGGCGCAGGCCACCTGAAACCTGTCATTAGACACACGCTATGTTTAGTTTCGAGATGCATCATGTCCCCTTTCTTACTGCCCTGGAACTGGCGCGCTCTATGTGAACTCACCAGGAGAGCTTGACAGGCCTTTCCTGGTGTCTGGACCCCAGCTCAGGTCAATTAACTCACAATTTCTGGGAAATGGATCTTTGCATGCATGTTTCTCCAAAGCTCCCCTAGTGACTCAAGTCTGCATACGGGGATGGGAACCACAGTCCTAGAAGGTCCTAGAAGTTCTTAATGACAGAGGGTGCTGGCCGTGTAGTCAGCCTTGGACTCAGATCCTGACTTGACTGTTTCCTTGCTGTGTGACCTTGGGCAAATTATTTAAGGTCTCTGAGCTTTGACTTCTGCATCTGAAAAGTGAAGAGTCACAGTGTCCTAAGGGCTAAGGGAGGTGGTTCAGGGAAGCCCTCGGCACTGCAGGCAGGCGCGCTCAACTTGGTGCTTGGGAGGGGCTCAGTTAACTGGAGAAATTACTGTCACTCGTGTATATGTGCCAAGTCGATTCCGTCATCCCCAACTCTGCGACCCCATGGACTGCAGCCCGCCGGGCTCCTCTGTCCATGGGATTCTCCAGGCAAGAACACTGGAGATGGTTGCCATGCTGTCCTCGCGGGGATCTTCGTTACCCAGGGACTGAAACCATGTCTCTTGTGTTGGCAGACAGGTTCTTTACCACTAGTGCTACCTGGGAAGCCCAGGGGCCAGGGCACCCTTTTGGAACATCTTGGAGGCAGAGATACAACTCTGGTGCTGACCCTGGTGCCCACAGTCCCATCACAGTGCAAAGCCCCAGCTTGGGCCTTCCGGTTGACCCGCAGAACCATTGACTGGTTTCTTGGAATTGAAGCCTTCACTTTTCCTTAGCGCCTGGCCTCAGAGGCTAAGCAAGTTCATCGGGATACTGTGTTCCATGGCTTGCAAATAAATGGACTCCATATTCTCACCCACCTATTTCCCAAGCGTCCCTAGAAACGCCCCTCATGGGTGGGGGGTGAATGTGTGCAGGGCTTGCGCGCATGCGATGCTCCCACCCTCTCTTGGCCCAGAGCAGAGGCATAAGTCATGCATTCCGCAGCCACGTGGGAGTGTGATTTATGCCCCAGCAGCCCCGGCTTCTCTGCTGCATGTGGGTGAATAATGGGAGTGGGCTCTGGGCCCTTCTGGGCAGCGGGACTAAGACATCCCAGGCCAGGCCACAGAGTTTCCCACCCGGCCCACTTGGTTCCGAGAGCCCCACACCCCTACACAGGAACTGTCCACACGGACGCAAGTTGGTGTGTGTTTTGTTTCTTACTTCAACACTTGGGGGGACTCCAGAGCTGGTTATGAGAAAATTCCAAGAATGCTGGGCACTTCCGGTGTTGGGAGCTGGCCCGGGACTTCAAAGGTTGCCTTCGCTGCGGGGTGGGCGCTGCAGAGTGCCGGCAGCCTGGTCTTCTCCCCAAACCCCGTTCACGGCAGCCACACATAAGGCCGTCGCATGACCACGGCCTGTGTGAGGCACACACAGCCTTCGCCTTGGAAGGCCTCTGACACGCGAACTGTGTGGAATTCCTGGCTCAGCTGGGCTGAAGCCGGGGTGTGTGTGGGAGTGGTGGGGATGGTCATGGCTAATTCAACGCGACGTGTATTCAGGATGTTTCCATAAGGCATGACCTCATCCCTTCCAGCCCGCTGGTCACTGTTACACTGCTGGTCACTTTTGACTCCGTAGTTAGAAAAAGAATTCCTTTAATTACCCGTGGAAATTCGTAGATTGCACATAGATTGTTCTTACCTCCCTGAAAGAGGTAAGAGGTCAGAGCTATTATGAATGCTGTCTCCACAACATTGGAACAACTCATTCATTCAAAAATAAAGGCAGACAAAAGGGGGGTAAAAAGTGAGGCAAAGGGAAAATACAACAAAATCTATGCCAGGTCAGTTGTTGGCATCAGACAGATCAAATAGCTGGGGGGAATTTCTGCCTTTAGTCAAATAATTGTCTTTCCCATCCTGAACATGACCTGTAGGGAGGCACATTCGTTCATGCGTTTGTTTGACAGGTATTTGTTGAGCGCCTACTATGTCTCACCTGTGTTCCCTGGTGGCTCAGAGGTTAAAGTGTCTGCCTCCAATGCGGGAGACCTGGATTCGATCCCTGGGTCGGGCAGATCCCCTGGAGAAGGAAATGGTAACCCACTCCAGTACTCTTGCCTGGAGAATCCCATGGGTGGAGAAGCCTGGTGGGCGAATCCCATGGACGGAGAAGCCTGGTGGGCTACTGTCCACGGGTCGCAAAGAGTCGGACGCGACTGAGCAACTCCACTTTCTTTCACTTTGGTGTGTTTCAGGTGCACAGGAGGTTTGCCTGGTCGTGCTGCGCAGGTACTCAGGAAGCCAGTCAGTAAAGAAGCCAGGCAGGCTGATGGTCATAAGAGGGAATTAGGTGACGTGATTCCATGACGAGGGACAGAGGCAGCGATTCACACCTTTATCCAGTAAAATAAAAAGCACATATTGAAGGAGATTGGACTTCCCAGGTGGCTCAATGAGTAAAGGATCTGCCTGCCAACGCAGGAGACGTGGGTTTGATCCTTGGGTCAGGAAGGTCCCCTGGAGAAGGAAATGGCCATCCACTCCAGTGTTCTTGCCTGGAGAATCCCGTGCACCAAGTAGCTTGGCGGGCTACAGCCCATGGGGTTGCAAGAGTCGGACTGAACATACACACATTGAAAGAGATTAACTAGATGGATAACAATGGCTGATTACCAAGGGAAGTCGGCCTTTGCTGGAATTATTGGGAGCTCTCAGAGCATCCCCGTCAGGAACGACTGCTCTTCCCAGAGAACCGACTGCCTCCTTGTCTTGTAGGGGGAAGTCCCGCCAAGCAGACCACCTGGGAAGGAGGGCACCGTGTCCCGGCCCTGGCTTACTGGCCTGGCAGGGTCCCCGTCAACGTCACCAACGCAGCTCTGCTGAGGTACGACCCCCGCCGTTTCCTTGAGATGCAAGGAGAAGGTGTGTGCTCGAGGGGCTGGAGAACTCCCGTCGCCGACCCTGGGCAGGCGTCCACAGGGCCTTCCCAGACTCAGACCGCAGCTGCGCGGAGCTGCCTGCAGGCTGTGGGCCCCTCCCTTACAGCAGGGGCACAGGCGGCTCTGCAGGCCCTCCTCCGGGGGGACCGTCTCTGGGAATTGGGTGCCGGGCGGGCTGCACGGCCATCAGCGCTGGTTGCAGTGGTGTCTGCAGGAGCGTCATCACCACTTTCGGCTTGGGCTAAGCTTCCTTGGCAGCTCAGACGGGAAGGAATCTGCGTGCAATGCGGGAGACCTGGGTTCGATCCCTGGGTCAGGAAGATCCTCTGGAGAAGGGAATGGCAACCCACTCCAGGCTTCTTGCCTAGAGAATCCCATGGACACAGGAGCCTGGCGGGCTAAGGTCCATGGGGTTGCAAATAGTCGGACACGACTGAAATGACAGCATGCACTCATGCCAGCTGGTGGTGGGGAGTGGGGGAGAACAGATCACTGAACCCGGATGATTCCCCCCATAGGGGTAGGGCAGGTGTCCGAGGGGGGTCACTCAGACGGAAGGCCCTGAGGGAGGGGTCTAGGCATTCACATGCCCTGGAGGGGAGAGAAGGAAGGAGGGTCCCCCTGGCTGGGGAGGAAAGGCTGAATCCTTGGCTGAGGACCTTCTTCCTGCCTCTGCCTAAGAGGCTCCAAAAAGAAGCGCCCCTTTCTTCGCAGGACAACTGTCGGTGTGATCACATGTCAGATCATGCCGATCTCCTTATCGAGGCTACCCAGAGGCCACGTCCTGGCACAGAGCTCGGCCGTGGTGAACATCCTGACCGCAACGCCACACGGCCCTGACTCCTAACGAGGCGGGCGTCCTCCTCGTGGTCTGCCCCATGGGCAGGGGCGCCCAGGTGCCTGCTCACACGCTCAGAGGCTTTGTTCTGGTTAAAGACTAATTTTCTACTTCCAAAGGTCCTTCACCGTCAACCAGCTGGGTTCTGGACTAGAGAACACAGCCCAGGGGAGGAGCGCAGGTCTCATAGGTGTCCTCCAGCGTCCCAGGGGGAGGGATGGGGTGGGGGGACTGAAGCCAGGGGTTGGAAGGGCAACCAGCCGTGATGCCAGAGCAGCGGGTGGCCAGGCCCTGTCCCTGGCACCCTCTGGGCCCCCAGGAGCCCGCCGTCAGCCCAGTGCCGTTGGGGAGGGGCTGCCCAGCAGGTATGAAAACAGCAGCTCGGGCTGGACTTCAGGCGGCCGGGAAGTGGGCCGGGCGGCTGCTTTTCCTGGGCCCGACTCTGTGTAGTCAGGCCAGGGTTCACAGGCCGGGCTGGACGTGCACAGGGAACTCGTCCACCTCGCGGGTGACGTCACCAGGAGCCAAGCACTCTGTTGTGAGTTGAGAATGGCATCTGTGCCTGCCGACGGTCACCGTGCTGTGATGGAGCGGCATCCCTGTGCTCACTATTTCAGGCTTCAGAGGTGACAGCTGACTCAGGGGCTCGCTGGTGAGTGTCCCAAGAAAGCCTGTCTTGGGGACCTCCCTGGTGGTCCAGTGGTTAAGCCTTTGCCTTCCAATGCAGGCGGCGCAAGTTCAATCCCTGGTCGGGGAGCTAGGATCCCCCGTGCCCAAAACCAAAGCATAAAATTCTTCAGGGAAGATGGATCGTTGTGTCCAATATGGATCAGGCATGGCTCCAGGGACCGGATGTTGGAACAGGCTCATCAGACTGATGGAGAAGGAAATGGCAACCTACTCCAGTATTCTTGCCTGGAGAATCCCAGGGACAGAGGTCCTGGTGGGCTGCGTCTGTGGGATCGCACAGAGTCGGACACGACTGACACGACTTAGCAGCAGCAGCAACAGAGTCAGACCGAAAGCTGCTGCTGTTTTGGAGCCGATGTCCCTTCGGGAGGGCGGGGCTTGGCAGCACATGCCGAAAGGGCCCTGTGGTCTGACCCTAAAGCCCTGAAGCAGAGTATCTCTACCTTGGTGCTGTTGACGTTTGGGGCTGGACTGTTCTCTGTGGTGGAGGGTGTCCCAGGCATTTGAGGATGTTTGCTAGAATCCCTGATCTCTAGATACCAATGGCTCCCCCAGCCCCAGCTGTGACAACCGGGACATCCCGAGGCAGCTCCACAAGCCCCTTGCGAGGACAGACTTGTGCCGGTTGAGTCAGAGCTCTCGTGCGATACCCTGGGCTGTGTGCAGAAAGGGGTGGGTCTGCTTACACCTGAGCTGGGAGCCACGTCTCTGTCCAGAACTGAGGACCACTGTCGTGGGGACTCCTGGGCCAAGTCCACAGCGACGATCGGGGCAGGAAGGACGTGAAATAACCTCATGTGAAAAACAGCTAAGGGTCTGTTTTGCCAGAAAAGCGGATAGTTCCCCGGGTGAGGGGAGTGCGGCTGTCTCCCCAGATTGGAAAGGCAGGCCACTGTGTGCAGGGGGCGCGGCTGTCTCAAGGCAGAGGGTCCGGAAGAAGGAGCCACAAGCAGGCAGTGCCCTTCAGGGGGTCCCGTGGGCTAGGCGCCACCCTCCCCGGCAAGGCCCAGCCACGCCTCCCCTTTCAAGACTCTGTCCCTGTTGCTGTGTTTGGCAGTGGGCTCCAGGGGGATGGGTGGTCCTGACGACCCCTCTCCAGGCTGCGTTCTCCTCGGTCACGGACGTGCGCGCTTCGGTGTGGGGTTTTCCTGGCGCTCTGGGAGCTCTCTGCTCCTTGGAAGGTGCTGATGGAACTGCTGGTCTCTCAGAGGGACCTGGAGATGCTGGGGCAGCTGCAGCCTCTCCAGCCTCCCCCACGGGACCTGGGCCAGGAAGGGGGCACCTAGATTCCCCCGGGGGTAACGCGAGCGAACCCCACACGGGAAGGATGTCAGCTAAGAGATGCTGAAGAGCGTGCTCCCCTTGCCCTGGGCTGGTTCGCGCTTCTCCACAGTTCAGAGGGGGTTCTGCCGGCCCCTCCCTCGCTCCAGACCCAGAATTCAGGCCTGTGCACCCCAACTGACCTGCCAGAGCCCCTACTTCTCACTGCCTGCCTACAGATCACACCTGCCCCGAGGTCATGTCCTCACTTCTAGGAAGCAGCCTCCCCCATGCCCTCCTTCACCCCCTCCCCACCCTACTCTGGACTGGCTTCTGGACTGCGCTGTACTCCACGAGGTCTTGCTGCCCTTCCTGCCTCCGCACATGTGTGGGGTGCCAGCTCCTGGAAGGAGCATCGCGGGAGATAAGCCACCGGCCCTGTGGACTCTGGAGGCTAAAGGGAGAGCAGAGACCCCTGTTCCAAGTCAAGGGGGAGGGTCTGCTGTGGGCAGAGCCCTGGGCCAGAGGAGGGGAGCAATGGCCAGGTCCCTCCTGAGACCCCTTCCTGGAGCGTGAGGCTCCCAGACCCTGGGCTGGGGGAGCCAGAGCCTATCCTCTCCGAGGCACGTCCAGCCTCACGTGGCCAGGCCCTTGGGTCTCCATCGAGTCCCACCGACTCTTGGTGGGCCTGGCCCTCAGATTCACAGCTCTGTTCCTGCTGGAACTTTTTTTTCTGACCAGAATGCAGGAGGGAGATGTGCCCTGGTGTGGAGGCAAATGGCAGCACGTGACTTCAGAGAAAATCAGACGAGGAACACCTGCCCTCGTGGCTGCCTTCGGGTGGAGGGGCTGTGGGCGCGGTGCTCCTTCACGTCGCTGCGCGTTCCTTTTCTCCCGCCCTCAGCACAGACCAGGGCTTCCCAGGTGGCCCACGCAGTAAAGAAGCCGCCTGCCGATGCAGGAGAAGAAGAGACGTGGGTTCGATTCCAGAGTCGGGAAGCTTTTCTGGAGGAGGAAGTGGCAACCAGCTCCAGTATTCTTGCCTGGGAAATCCCATGCACAGAGGAGCCTGGCGGGCTACAGTCCACGGGGTCGCACAGAGTCAGACACGACTGAGCACCTCCCCCGCTGCCCCCAAACATGGACTAGTTTGTGAAAGGAATAAAAGGGCTGAATGAAAGGGGATGGCATGTGTGTGTCACCCATGACCACGTTCTAAACACACGCGAGCTCGTTGCAGCATGGAGACCCAGGGAGGGAAATGAAGTGAATGTCCCCCTGCAGACGCCGCTCACACACTGCTCCCGCCCGGCGGGCGGTGGTGGCCCACGCGGTGACAGGCAGAGCCTCTCGTTCTCTTTTATTTTTGAAAATGAATTTTCATCGGAGTCTGATGTTGTGTCAGTCTCTGCTGTACAGCAAAGTGAACGTGATGCACACACGTCAGTTCAGTTCAGTTCCGCCGCTCAGCCGGGTCCGACTCTGTGCGACCCCATGGGCTGCAGCCCGCCAGGCTCCTCTGTCCATGGGATGCTCCAGGCAAGAACGCTGGAGCGGGTTGCCATTTCCTCCTCCAGGGATCTTCCTGACCCAGGGACTGACCCCGGGGCAGAGAGACGGCCCGTGCTGGGGGCCTCCAGGAGGGTCTTGCCCGAGGATGCCCGGGGAGAGGGCCTGGGGACCCTGGGGCTGACTTCGCCTGGTCTTCCCGCAGCGTGCTGGATGTCTTCCCCACCGTGCTGGCCCTGGCCGGGGCCCCCCTGCCCCGAGGCCGACGCTTTGATGGTCTGGACGTCTCGCAGGTGCTGTTCGGCCAGGCGCAGATGGGACACAGGGTGAGTGGAAGAGGTGCGTGCCCTCCCGGGCTCGTCCGGAGGCTGGCCTGCCGCCCCCATCCGGGTCTGCCGGCGTGTGTGCAGACAGACCCGTCCTCAGAAGATGCCCACCAGTGGCCGCTGGAGGTCCAGCGTGTCAGACCCCGAGGAGGGGACTCCTTTGAGAGGAACCTCTTTCCACTCCCTGCTCTGCTTCCTGAGTCAGTCCAGCTCATCACCCAGATTTCTAGGTAGTTTGTCCTAGAGCGGGTTACTTATTCCCTGTAACGTGATTCTTTTTTTCTCACCGTCATTTAATTTTCTGACATGACGTAGGCAGAAGGCACAGGTTTTCGCTGGATGGGATGTGTGAGCATTGTGCTTTATGGGGATCCCTGCCTCCCCCCTCCACTGACCCCGCCAGAGCGAAAGCTCCCCAAGGGCAGCAATCTCATCGTGGAATTCTCAGTAGCTTAACACAAGGTCTGGCACCCAGCCAGCATGCAATAAATGAGAATTGGATGAATGACTGGATGACTGAAAAGATGGATGAATGAGTGAGCTGATGGATGGATGATGTCCTGGGGGCGGGGGCCCTGACCTCTCCCGGCTCCGGAGTGCTCAGCGCACACAGCCCTCCAGCCCCCAGGCCCCTCTCGGGTGTTCCCGGAAGCATTCGGTGGCTGTCTCTCTCTCTCTCTCTGTTTTACTTTTGCCAAAAGGAAGAGGAAGTGG
>SJXQ01009791.1:0-75170 GCA_006408695.1 Aepyceros melampus | reverse complement strand
GTTGCGGCACCGTGGCTGGCCACGTCTTATCCCCACCCCAGGCTGACACCTCCAAGCCCGAGAACTGTCAGCCAATTGAAGGCTTCCGTAGCAGCTCTGCACCTGCCCTAACCCTGACCGACCTGGGGCCGTGTGGCCACGCAATGCCCAGCCATCCCTGGAGACCACACGTCGGAAAACCAGCTAAGTCCTTAGTCTCTGGACCACTGATCGATCACCTCTCTTAAGGAGAAGAGAGGCCCCTAGTGGTCAGAGACGCTGTCCAGAGCGGCTGGCACAAGGCTGACCACTTTTGGAGATGGGGGTCTGAGCGCCCGCATCCGAAGGGCTGGGAGCCCTCCTTGCTTTCCGAGGATGTCACCTAGGCACCGGCCTCCAAGGCTTAAAGTAAGGAGGTGCCTCCTGCTTGAAAAACGGCGATCGGATAGAATAAAGCGAACAGGTATGAAAAGCCACCAAGAAGATGCAAGTGTTTGCAGAAGATAAAGTTATCTTTGAAATTTGGACTGCGTGTCCCCTGGGGAGGAAATGTCTCCAGCTATGGTTCGTGTGTAAACTCGCCAGCCTCCTTCCTCTGTTGATGTAAACCAGAGTGCCGTGGTTGGTCGGCTCAGAGGGGAGAGCAGGGCAGTACAGGGTTCTCCAAACCCATCCACGGGCCTGAGGGCCAGCCACCCTGCTTCCTCTTGGATTTCGGAAGCGGCGCCTGGCAACGCGAGTAAACATCCTGTCCACGGCAGTCCGCCCGTGCGGAGAGTCACACGGTGTCAAGGATTCTAACCCGCAGACCAGGGCTCCCGTCTCCTGGGTGTCTGAGTAACGTTGCAGCTCCGCTGACAATAGTTTTTCCAAGCGCCGCCCCCCCACTTCCTGTCCTCTCCAGAAGGAAACAACACAGCCTCCTGCGGTGAGAGGCTTGGCTTCCTTGGGCTGGAAGGGGTGAGGGTTCTGAGTTATCCTCTTCCTGTTTGGACGGGGCCTGCTATCATCACGCCGCTGGGATCGCGGGCGCTGTCACGAGAGCTCGGAAGAGCAGGTGTTGGGGGGGGCCCCACCCTTCCACCCTCGCTGGCAGCCGCTCAGGGCCGGGAAACTCGGGGGGACAGCTGTTTACCGCTCCAACAGATGTTTCTCATTTTTTTTTTAGCTCCATGGAAACTTTGAATCACATAAGCGCCTTTCCAGTGATAGATATCGGTCATGATTCATAGCAGGGCGGTCTCACGCTTCCAGCCCAAAGCCCCCAGCTTTCCAAGGATGCTGGTCATTTATTTCCTACCAGATCTTGCTCTTGGAAACCCTGAACTCCACTCTGGGTCTCTCCATTCTGGAGGGTGATTCTTTTTTCTTTTCCTTTTTGCAGGGTAGGGGGAACCATAACCCTGTGGCCTGTAGGATTTAGAAACCCTCCCCACAACCCCCACAGGTATCGAACCCATGTCCCTGGCATGCCCTGGCCACCTTGAAAACTGTAATTTGGGGGCCGGGGGTAGTAAGTAAAATAAAATAGTTATTCTTAAAATGTTATTTTAGGGGACTCCTCTGGTGGAACAGTGGCTAAGACTCTGCTCCCTGTGCAGGGGGCCCGGGTTTGATCCCTGGTCAGGGAACTAGATCCCACGTGCCCCAGGTAAGACCTGGGGCAGCCAAATAGATAAAAATGAAATCATGGGGAAATACTGAAGTAGAGTTGGTTACAACACTGTATTAATTCCTACTGCATAGCAAAGTGGCCCAGTTATACACACGTGTACATTAGCTTCCTATTCTCCACCGTGGTTTACCACAGGACAATGAGCACAAGCCCTGGTGCTGGCCGTCGACATTCTCGATCTGGGGACAAGGTTTGTCTCGTCGTCATTTCGCACTAGACCCTGCAGATGACCTGACTAGCTCTGGGCTTGGAATCCAGCCAGACCTGTGACCCACTCGGATGAACTGACCCGGAGACGCGCCGTCTGCTTAGGCTCCCTGGAATAGGCCGTGTGGACCGGAGGCCTGTGTCTGCCGCGTTTGGGGCGGGGTGGGCTCGGCGGTGATGGGGAGCAGGGACACGACAAGGACGCTCCTGCTGTCCAGGGAGGGTGTCGGACGCTTCACCAGGAAGCCCTGTCCCCCTTCCCCAGGTGCTGTTCCACCCCAACAGCGGGGCTGCCGGAGAGGACGGAGCACTTCAGACCGTCCGCCTGGAGCGGTACAAGGCCTTCTACGTCACCGGTGAGTGGGGGGGGCGCCCCGCGGACCCCTGCTTAGGCCCCATGGCGAGGGCGCATGCCCTCCTTCGGGGACGTGGCGGCATCTCTGACGGCCCCAGATCCGGTCCCAGAGGCCCCGCCACACCCACAAATACACAAACAAGGTCTTTCCGCTCTTCCCCGAGCTCCCCAGCCAGCTCGGAGCTGGCCCAGCGCGTCTACACTGCCCTTTCTCTCACGAAGAAACGCTTCACCCGTGGTTCTACTTGCGGGGCCCATGTGACTGAATGTTCAGTAGAGGCTTGGAGAGACTTTAAAGTGTAATTTGCCTGACAAGAGACTGTTTGAGAAAGCAGTTGTAGAAGGTCTGTTTAGCAAGCTGAGGTTTCCTGCTTCGTGGCTCACCCTGTGGGTGTCTCAAATGCTAACGTATTTTAGAAACCTGGTACCCGATCAGGGATGGTTCTTAAAACCTTCCAGTGGCTTCTTGCTTCCAACTGATTTCAAATTCCCTCCATCCTGGGTCCCTGCACATTTTTTTTTCTGGCTGCAGAGCATGGGGATCTTAGTTCCCCAACGGGGGATCGAGCCCGCGCCTCCTTTAGTGGGAGCAAAGAGTCTTAACCACTGGGCCACCAGGATGTCCTGCATTTTCATTTCTTTTTTAAAGTTTTATTTATCTGTGGCTGTGCTGGGTCCTCACATCACCGGTGAGTGGGGGGGGGCGCCCCGCGGACCCCCGCTTAGGCCTCATGGCGAGGGCGCATGCCCTCCTTCGGGGACGTGGCGGCATCTCTGACGGCCCCAGTGCCGGCGCGTGGTCGTTCACAGTTGCCGCGAGCAGGGGCTGCTGTTCGTTGCGGTGCCGGGCTTCTCACTGGACGGCTTCTCTGGTTTCAGAGCGCAGGCTCTAGGGCACAGGGGCTTCGGTAACTGTGGACATGGCCTTGTTTGCCTTGCGGCATGTGGGATCCGCGCGGACCAGGGACCAGACCTGCACTGGCAGGCGAATTCTTATCCACCGGACCACCAGGGGAGCCCGTCCTGTGCTCGTCTAGCCTTAGTTCCCCAAGAGCAATGACCCTCCTTGGCCTCCAGATTAAAATCCCTCTCAGCGTTTAAGGCCACCTGGATGGCAGAATGCCTTTTCATCTTCCCAGCTGGTAGGATGTGGAGAACTCTGATATTTACCACATTTTACCATATGTGCCAGTTATTTAAGTACATCTTTTATTTCTCCTACTAGTTTTAAGCCCTCTAAACTCAACGGCCAGTGGTGCTAGTGGTAAGGAACCTGCCTGCCAGTGCCGGAGACAGAAGAATCACGGGTTTGATCCTGGACCAGGAACATCCCTGGAGGAGGAAATGGCAATTCACTCCAGTGTTCTTGCTGCGAGCCTTGTGGGTTACAGTCCATGGGGTCACAAGGAGTCGGACACGACTGAGTGTCTAACCACAAACTCAACTCTGTAAGCTCTTTAATCTTTGTCCTCTTGATGTGCCTCGCACAGAATCTTGGATCTGGTAGGAACTCTAACACTTTTTTGTAATGAATGAAAAACAAGACCTCTCCCCACCCCATGCAAAAAAAAAATGCCCTTTCAAATCTGGGATCTGATACGGATTCCAATTTGATTCAGTTATTTGAGGTTAGAGCTTTCCAAAGAATTATATAATAAAGAACAAACATTATTTGCCTTGAGCATGAATAAGTGACCCCAAAGAAAATGTGTCATAAAAGCAAAACCAGTTCTTTTGAGTTCATCACTTGAGGAATATTAAAACTGCCACAGGAATGCACGACTCTCCTAGACCTAAAATGCAAACCAGTCAGATATTTGTTATGCTTTCAGATGTGAAGCTCTAGATTACAGCCCTTACATTACTCTATCGAAGAGGTATGTTTCTCCAGGCTGAGTTAATTTCAGAAGTCATAACTCAGCCAGAAAGCCCTTGGCACCACAATGCCGGATCATAGGACGTAATAAGACTGTTGGAAATGATCACAATCAGAAAGGAATTATGACACCCAGGGGAGGTCTGCTCTTCTCTACAGTCACCCAGCTCCCAAGAGAGTTAGCAAAGGGAGAAGGGAGATGTCAACAGATGGGGTGAAAACTGTGAACAGGATGAAAGAGGATGCAGCCTGAGGGAGCTCTGAGTCCTTCTTCTCTCACCTCCAATCCTTGAAACTCTGCATCCAAAACTTAAACCTCCTTTGTGATGAGACAAATTGACACCTGCTACTTTAGACTGCTGTTGCTGCTGCTAAGTCGCGTCAGCGGTGTCCGACTCTGTGCGACCCCGTAGACGGCAGCCCACGAGGCTCCCCCGTCCCTGGGATTCTCCAGGCAAGAACACTGGAGTGGGTGCCATTTCCTTCTCCAATGCATGAAAGTGAGAAGTGAGAGTGAAGCCGCTCAGTCGTGTCTGACTCCTAGCGACCCCATGGACTGCAGCCCACCAGGCTCCTCCGTCCATGGGATTTTCCAGGCAAGAGCACTGGAGTGGGGTACTCCATTAGACTAGAGAAAGACATATGTGTCCTGTGACAAGGCTGCGATTTTAGGCTTTTCGGTGAACTAGGTTGCTTTGTCTGACTCCTAGCGACCCCATGGACTGCAGCCCACCAGGCTCCTCCGTCCATGGGATTTTCCAGGCAAGAGCACTGGAGTGGGGTACTCCATTAGACTAGAGAAAGACATATGTGTCCTGTGACAAGGCTGCGATTTTAGGCTTTTCGGTGAACTAGGTTGCTGTTTAGGCCTTGTCACGTGTGAGTCTGTTCTGTGAGCCCATGGACTTAGCCCACAGGATCCCCGGTCCATGGGGTTCTCCAAGCAAGAATACTGGACTGGGCTGCCATTGCCTTCTCCAGAGAATCTTCCCCATCCAGGGATCAAATCCGAGTCTTCTGCATTGGAAAGGGGATTCTTTACACTGAGCCACCGGGTAGCCCCCTCACGGGCTGTTAATTACCACCTAATCTCCTTAAACTCGAGGAGGCTGGCTTTTGTACTTTGTTAGAACTGGGGTCTGTTGAATTTTGTCCTTAATCTTAGGAAAATGTCTCCATCCTGGGACACAGTCTTCGCTCCTAGCATGAACATTTAAGGACTTCAGTGGAAAACACCAAGTGTTTATCAGGCCTGTCTAGCTTAATAGCATTCGCACTGTGAGCTCCGCGTCCCTTCCTTGCTGAGCCCTTCAGACTCGTGTGGGTGAGCCGGTCTCTCCGCTGCACGCCGGCTCTGGGCTCCCTCCAGCGAGCACTTAGCATTCATCGGGGTGCTCTGCACACCTCGGGCGACGCTGGGCTGACGGGTGTCTGCCGTCCCCTCCGCAGGCGGAGCCCGAGCCTGCGACGGGAGCGTCGGCGCCGAGGTGCACCACGAGCGCCCCCTCATCTTCGACCTGGAAGCGGACCGCGCGGAGGCCGCGCCCCTGGACCAGGGCGGCGCGGAGTACCGGGCGGTGCTGCCCAGGGTCGCGGCGGCTCTCGCGGGCGTCCTCGCCGACATCGCGCGCGACCGCGTCTCGCGGGCGGATTACAGCCAGGACCCTTCCGCGGGGCCGTGCTGCGACCCCCGCCGCCCCGCCTGCCGCTGCCGCGCCGCGTGAGGGGCACGCTGTGCCGGGACGTCCCGGGTGCTTTGCAGACAAGGCTCAGGGCCGTCTTGCCGTCACCGCTCTGCGTCCCGGTTGAGAGCGCGCCGCGCCCGCGCTGTGAGCAAAGGCAGCGAGTCAGCAGGCAGACCAGCCTCTGAACTTGGGCGAGTATGTAACCGGACTCGCAGGCTGACGCTGAAGGAGGACCAGGAGAGACGTGAAGACGCCTGCTTGGAACAGGACGTGACCCCGAGCGGCGCATAGCACGCTGAAGTTCCTTTTTCTTTTTTAAAATGTACCCAGTTTTCTGGTCCTTTGAACGGGAGGCCCGTGCCCTCTGGCGTCTCCAGCAGCCCCGCCCCGCCTTTCCTGCGCCCCGCAGGCCCCCTGGGAGCTTGTGACCGCGCTGATTGCGACCAGGCAGCGGGGGTGCGGACCGGAGATGCTCCCGGGCTGGGAGGCTCCCCCAGGAACGCTGGGGCAGGGTGGACACAGACAAGCGTAGGTCCGCTTGTCTCTGAGCGGAAGGGCCACGGAAGCCTCCCCACCTCCCTCCAACCCTTCCACAGGCAAATGTCTGTACTTGGTAGATTTTAGGCATTCTTCCTGCTTCCTCAAACCACAAAGTAAAATTTTAAAGCCTCAAAAGTGCGTTGCCGTGATTTTATTATTAGTGTCCTAAATAGGACTGTAAGGTCATAAATGGTTTATTCCGGTCAAACACCTTTGGCCTGGCTACAACAGCCTCTCTGAGTCACACACAAGGAATACACTTCCGAGAGGTGTTCCTACAGGTGCATTTTATACACAGCACACATGTTCAAAAGGATGCCCGCGTTAATGTGAAAGTCGGGTTGTCGACGGATACGGTTCGTTCCCATGGACGCTGCAGCTGGGACACACTTTCCAGGGCAGGAGGTGGGCGCGTGCCGGCCCCGCGCCCGCCGGCCCGTGCCTGCCGGCTGAGAACCGCGCCCCAGGGCTTCTGTCCCCCACCCCCCTGCTGCTCACTCAGCCGCCTGCCTTTCGTCCATCTTCCTCATTTGCTCTAAAACCACCTGGTCGGGGCGGCCCTGCTGCCCGTCAGGACGGTGTGGCTTTGTCCTGCTGATCTCACGGCACGAAGTGATCTGCCAAAATCAAAACAGAGCGGCCTTACCCTTTCTGGGGGGTGCTGGCAGGCAGGCAGCGTGCCGGCGGGTCAGTGTCCACACGGGGCGGTGGAGGTTCCCCATCTGTCAGTCCACAGACCGACCTGTCTTCTTCAGGTGCAGAAAATACTATTTGTAAAAAAATATGTGTGTGCAAGTGTGTGCATGCTCGGTTGTCTCTGACTCTGCGACCCCATAGACTGCAGCCCACCAGGCCCCTCTGTCCATGGGATTCTCCAGGCAAGAACCCTGGAGTGGGTTGCCATTTCCTCCCCCAGGGGATCGTACCCACCCAGGGATTGAACCAGGTCTCCTGCACTGCAAGCCGATATTTTTTACCATCTGAGCTACCAGGGAAGCCCAAAATATATATGCATATTGATATGTATCTGTGTATTTTCTTTAAAGGCTACCTTACTTGTAAACACAGACTGCTAAGTCACTGTGAAAAAGTCAGTAAACACCCTTGGTCCCAGTTCCTTCACTCCTGCTCCCAAGAGTAAGACGAACATCAGAAAATACACAGACTTGTTACTGACCCAAAGCTGCTCCCTTCCCAAATTCAGCATCTTTCCGAGGGACCGGAAACGATCGGTCCCCTCTTCTCTCACTGTGCTCAGAGCAAAGTAAATCCCGAGGGAAGCGGGATGGTGCCCAGGCGAGTGTCAGCTGTTTGAAGAGGAAGCTCAGCAGTGACTACACAGGGGCCCCTCGGGATTATCCGGGGAAACCTCTGCTCCTGTCTGTGAGCTGCTGAGACACTGACCCCAGGAAGTGTCAGGATCCTGGGGCACCTTTAGCAATGTGGGTAGAGATGAGACTTCAGGTCGGTGTTTGTAACGGACCTGGCATTTCACGACAGGCAGAGAGAGAAGTGTCTAGATTCTCAGGGGATAATCACAGCCAGCAAGGGCGTGACTGAGACAGTCCCTCTCATGAGAACGTACCAGACATCTGACCCTCTCGGCTGAGACAGAGAAGCCTGCGATTACCCGTTGCTGTGCCTGTAGCTTCAGGGGAGCGCTGGGGTCCGATGGCCCCTGCGAGTCCTCCCGCCGTCTCTGCACAATTTTGGGGGCTGCTTCAAAATCACTACGGCCTGACGAGCATTCCAGGGAACTTCTTTCAGTGACGGACACTCCCACTCGTGTATAAATAAGAAGCCCCAATGCAATTTAAAGCAGTTTCCACTCATCTGGTCCTGACGCTGGAGACGGGACAACTGGCTCTGCCCAGGCTCCCTGGCATGGCCTAAGCAGACAGGCCTCCCATTTTGTCATTAATTGTTAAGCATCTCCAGTTTTTTGCTTTTTACTCCAAATGTATCAAATAACAGGTACACCAAATAACATGGGGTACCTTTAATTTGATACAAGTTTTCTTTGGCAAGAGATCACCTCTGAATGCCAATACCCAAGGTAATCCGGTTCTGTAAATATAAGAGGTTTCCAGGTCTGCTCTGGTTACAGCGGAGAGTCTCACAATCCAATCATTTTTTAGAGCAGCCCCAGACTTTTACAACTGCTGAAGTGGGATCTGATGACGGGTAGGAAGGTCCTATAAGCCACTGTGTCTGACGTGCTCTGGGTTCCAAGGATGCAACTTCAGGACCCAGATGCCAAGTTTTGGGGAACAGAAAAGCTCCCTCTGTAGTGAAGAGGGGTGAGAGAACCTCCAAAGCAAAACAACTGCCCTACTGGGAGGCGTTGAGCCAACAAATGTTTTTAAATGCACAGCTTTAACGATGACTGCTTTCTGCCCCTGAAATGTCAACTTCACTTGTTGGCACTGTGTGTGACGATCTATAAAAAGCCAAAAATGTCCCTCTCACGCAGCACCCTGTGGAATATTTTGGGAAATGACAAATGTGGCCTTTCAGCCCCTGCAGGAAGGGCCATGGCAGCTTTTTGTTTTGTATTTTTTGGCCGTAACGTGTGGCATATGAGATCTTAATTCCTCGACCGGAGATCACACCTGCACCCCTGTGTGAGAAGCGTGGAGTCTTAACACTGGACCACCAGGAGGGCCCCCTCCCTTTCTTTCCTCTGCTTACTGTCCTACAGATCAATGCAAGAGAGAAGCCAGACCTGCCCTCCATCCTCCTGCAGATGGAATCCACCTGGCACGNTTTGCTATCCTATCATTTTGCCTTTTCATACTGTTCATGGGGTTCTCAAGGCAAGAATACTGAAGTGGCTTGCCATTCCGCCGCACTTGAGCGCAGGCGGCGGGGGCGGCCGCCGCACTTGAGCGCGGCCGAGAGCTACCGACATTGCCGGGAGAAGCCACCTCGCCCCCAGGCCAGGAGCGGCAGCTGAGACGAGCCACCCAAGCCCGAGGCCAGGGCAGGCGGCCTGGAGGAGCAACCCGAGGAGTGGTGGCTGGGCAGGCACAGGAGGCCCTAGAGGAGCTATCCTACGTTGAAGGTCAGGAACGGTGGCGGTAAGGAGATACCCCTCGTCAAAGGTAAGGTGCAGTGGCTCTGCTGGAGCAGTCGTGAAGAGATATCCCACGCCCAAGGTATGAGAAACCCAAGTAAGATGGTAGGTATTGCAAGAGGGAATCAGAGGGCAGACACACTGAAACCATACTCACAGAAAACTAGTCAATCTAATCACACTAGGACCACACCCTTGTCTAACTCAAGAGGAGCAACCCGAGGAGTGGTGGCTGGGCAGGCACAGGAGGCCCTAGAGGAGCTATCCTACGTTGAAGGTCAGGAACGGTGGCGGTAAGGAGATACCCCTCGTCAAAGGTAAGGTGCAGTGGCTCTGCTGGAGCAGTCGTGAAGAGATATCCCACGCCCAAGGTATGAGAAACCCAAGTAAGATGGTAGGTATTGCAAGAGGGAATCAGAGGGCAGACACACTGAAACCATACTCACAGAAAACTAGTCAATCTAATCACACTAGGACCACACCCTTGTCTAACTCAGTGAAACCAAGCCATGCCTGCAGGACAACCCAAGATGGGAGGGTCATGGTGGAGAGGTCTGAAAGAATGTGGTCCACTTTCATCAAGAGGCTCTTTAGATCTTCACTTTCTGCCATAAGGGTGGTATCATCTACATATCTGAGTTTATCGATATTTCTCTGGCAATCTTGATTTCAGATTGTGCTTCTTCCGGCCCAGCGTTTCTGATGATGTACTATCCATGTCCAGTTCTAACTGTTGCTTCCTGACCTGCCTACAGGTTTCTCAAGAGGCAGGTCAGGTGGTCTGGCATTCCCATCTCTTTCAGAATTTTCCAGTTTCTTGTGATCCACACAGTCAAAGGCTTTGGCAGAGTCAATAAAGCAGAGATAGACGTTTTTCTGGAACTCTCTTGCTTTTTCAATGATCCAATCAGTCCAGTTCAGTCTCTCAGTAGTGTCTGACTCTTAGAGACCCCATGAATTGCAGCATGCCAGGCCTCCCTGTCCATCACCAACTACCAGAGTTCACTCAGACTCAAGTCCATCGAGTCAGTGATGCCATCCAGCCATCTCATCTTCTGTCATCCCCGTTTTCTCCTGCCCTCAATCCCTCCCAGCATCAGAGTCTTTTCCAATGAGTCAACTCTTCGCATGAGGTGGCCAAAGTACTGAGGTTTCAGCTTTAGCATCATTCCTTCCAAAGAGCACCCAGCTCATTAGAACTGATTCAAATGTATTCTTTTTAATTGTTGAGTAATACTCCATTGTGTACATGTACCATAGCTTTCTTATCCATTCATCTGCTGATGAGCATCTAGGTTGTTTCCATGTCCTCGCTATTATAAACAATGCTGCGATGAACATTGGGCTACACATTGGTTCTAATGAGGTGTATGAAACTGGACCTGATTATACGAGTGAAGTAAGCCAGAAAGAAAAACACCAATACAGTATACTAATGCATATATATGGGATTTAGAAAGATGGTAATGATAATCCTGTATCAGTTCAGTTCACTCCAGTTCAGTCACTCAGTCATGTCCGACTCTTTGCATATGTGAGACAGCAAAAGAGACACAGATGTATAGAACAGTCTTTTGGACTCTGTGGGAGAGGGAGAGAGTGGGATGATTTGGGAGAATGGCATGGAAACATGTGCAATATCATATAAGAAATGAATTGCCAGTCTAGGTTCAATGCAGGATACAAGATCCTTGGGACTGGTGCACTGGCATGACCCAGAGGGATGCTATGGGGAGGAAGGTGGGAGGGGTTTCAGAATTGGAAACACGTGTACAACTGTGGCGGATTCATGTTCATGTATGGCAAAATCAATACAATATTATAAAGTAATTAGCCTCCAATTAAAATAAATAAATTTAAATTTTAAAAAAAAAGAAGAAGAACACCCATGGCTGATCTCCTTTAGAATGGACTTGTTGGATCTCCTTGCAGTCCAAGGGACTCTCAAGAGTATTCTTCAACACCGCAGTACAAAAGCATCAATTGTTTTGGCCTCAGTTTTCTTCACAGTCCAACTCCCACATCCATACATGACCACAGGAAAAACCCTAGCCTTGACTAGACAGACCTTTGTTGTCAAAGTAATGTCTCTGGTTTTTAATATGCTACATAGGTTGGTCACAATTTTCCTTCCAAGGAGTAAGCATCTTTTAATTTCATGGCTGCAATCACCATCTTCAGTGATTTTGGAGCCCAGAAAAATAAAGTCTGACACTGTTTCCCCATCTATTTCCCATGAAGTGATGGGACCAGATGCCATGATTGTCATTTTCTGAATGTTGAGCTTTAAGCCAACTTTTTCACTTTCCTCTTTCACTTTCATCAAGAGGCTCTTTAGTTCATCTTCACTTTCTGCCATAAGGGTGGTGTCATCTGAATATCTGAGGTTATTGATATTTCTCCTGGCAATCTTGTTCCAGCTTGTGTTTCTTCTAGCCCAGCGTTTCTCATTATGTACTCTGCAGATGTTGGTAATTTGATCTCTGGTTCCTCTACCTTTTCTAAAACCAACTTGAACATCTGGAAGTTCACAGTTCACATATTACTAAGCCTGGTTTGGAGAATTTTAAGTATTACTTTACTAACGTGTGAGATGAGTGCAATTGTGCAGTAGTTTGAGCATTCTTTGGCATTGCCTTTCTTTGAGATTAGAATGAAAACTGACCTTTTCCAGTCCTGTGGCCACTGCTGAGTTTCCCAAATTTGCCTGCAAATTGAGTGCAGCACTTTCACAGCATCATCTTTCAGGATTTGAACTAGCTCAACTGGAATTCCATTACCTTCACTAGCTTTGTTTGTAGTAATGCTTCCTGAGACCCACTTGACTTCATATTCCAGGATGTCTGGCTCTAGGTGAGTGATCACACCATCGTGATTATCTTGAGGTCATTTTTGTACAGTTCTTCTGTGTATTCCTACCACCTCTTCTTAGTATCTTCTGCTTTTGTTAGGTCCATACCATTTCTGTCCTTTTTCGAGCCCATCTTTGCATGAAATGTTCCCTTGGTATCTCTAGTTTTCTTGAAGAGATCTCTAGTCTTTCCCATTCTGTTTTTTTCCTCTATTTCTTTGCATTGATCGCTGAGGAAGGCTTTCTTATCTCATCTTGCTATTCTTTGGAAGTCTGCATTCAAATGGGTATATTTTTCCTTTTCTCCTTTGCCTTTTGCTTCCCTTATTTTCACAGCTATTTGTAAGGCCTCCTCAGACAGCCACTTTGCTTTTTTGCACTTCTTTTTCTTGGGGATGTCTGATTCCTGTTGCCTGTACAATGTCAGGAACCTCTGACCATAGTTCATCAGGCACTCTATCAGATCTAATCCCTTAAATCTATTTCTCACTTCCACTGTATAGTCATAAGGGATTTGATTTAGGTCATACCTGAATGGTCTAGTGGTTTTCTCCACTTTCTTCAATTTCAGTCTGAATTTGGCAAGAGGAGTTCATGATCTGAGCCAAGTGCTTCCTAAATGTATAATTTACTATATTCTAAATCTTCACAGTAAATTTCTATGATAAACAGATATTAAATTAGAAATATATACAAACTAGTATTAAAAAAAGAGAAGGCAATGGCAACCTACTCCAGTACTCTTGCCTGGAAAATCCCATGGACGGAGGAGCCTGGTGGGCTGCAGTCCATGGGGTCGCAAAGAGTCAGACATGACTGAGCAAAGTTTCTTTCACTTTTCACTTTCATGCATTGGAGAAGGAAATGGCAACCCACTCCAGTGTTCTTGCCTGGAGAATCTCAGGTGGAGCCTGGTGGGCTGCCGTCTATGGGGTCACACAGAGTCGGACACTACTAAAGTGACTTAGCAGCAGCAGCAGCACCATTAAAAAATAAAAATTCCATTCATTTATAACATGACTTTTCTTTCAATTCCTTTAAATGGAAAGTTGAAAAAATAATTTGTATATAGTATTTCACTAGATTTTGAGCAGTATCAATATTTCAGTTACCAAGAAATATCATAACTCTCTGGACTTGAGACCCAGGAACTAATCATTGGACTATAAAATGCTTCCCCTATCTCAAGCCATACCACTATATCAAGAGGGAGCTTGTACTTTCTACTCAATTTTTCTGCACATCTGAAACCTCTTTTTAAAATAAGACAAGTATATTAATTGTACACAAAACAACAACTTCTTGTGCTTTAATTAAAAAGAAATGTTTAGGAAGGCAGAAGAGGATCTGTACGAAAAGTTCAGCTATGGATATACCTATTAAACATATTAACATTAACGTAATATGTAGAGAAAGGGCTACACGTGACAACACAAACTGAATACTTTATCTTAACATTCTCTCTGAAATATAAACATAGTGATAAACTTTTATCTTGTTAAAGGATTGATGTAACTCATACATGTTTACCCAGATATTAAGTAGCAAAGTTGGGAATTAATTTAAAATTGTCTGACATGAAATCCCAGTTCTTTATAATAGTTTATAGATTTCAAAGAGAAACATAGTATCTAAGATTCATTCTTAATATCTGAAACATTTTCAGATATTTCCAGTTCAAATTAGCACAAAGGATATTCCCAAATAATATGTGTCCTTGTATGTGCAAATACATGCTTCTTTTTTCCTGTCTCCTATACACACATTTCAAAGGCTATAAAAGAACATTGTTTGTGTACTTTTAATGTATTTCATTGCCCATTAGCTATAAATAAAAGGGTATATAAAAATCATTTTATTCTATCTGAATATAGAAATTCTGAAAATATGAAGTTAAAATTAGGTTTTTAGTAATAATTTAGAGATACTTTTGTTTGATTTCTCTATCTCCATTCAATAAAATATATTTTTAAAATTCCAAAAATAATGAAAATATTGAAGTTATTTGTTGTCTGTCCTTTGCTATTTTTCTGAGAAATGCTTTCATCAAAAAGCCAAATAGAGCACAATTATAGAACTTCAATGTAAATATTAAAATTGAAAGATTAAGTCAATAGCTCCTTTCATCAACCTGCTTATTTTAATGTAAAATAACTCTACCCTAGATGAATAATTACTATGAAAATACATGTTTTACCTAAAAATGTCATTGTAATACAACATATTTCCCAAAAGTCACTGCTACCTCTACATTTTTAAATTTCTCTATTTACTGAGAGACAGGGAAAAAAAAAAAAAAAAGAAATCAGGACAGAAAATAAACCAAAGAAGAATCCCCTGATCCTCAATTTAGCACACACAAAAAGAATCATTGTGATTTAAGGATAAATACTAAATTCATTCATGATTGAAAAATAAAAGTGGTTCTTTAGGAATAATGAACTGTACTCAAAGTTTTGGCAGTCCTATTTAACACCAAGAAAAACTGTTAAACCAGTTTAGGTCCTTTCAAAAGAAACTGAGATTAATAATGTGTATTAAGTCTTAAATATTTCTTTGTTGTGCTGAAGGAAAAGAAGAAGACACTTACTGGTCACAGACAGAATCTGGCTTATTTCTTAGCAGTTGTAATGAGCTAAAATAATTACTGAGTAGTAAATATTCCATAGAAGCAACTGGAGTATAAGATGTAGGCTTGTGAAGAGCTGCAGGATATCTGCCAATTAAAAAATTTAATTCAGCAGAGCATTTGGTCAAATTAAATGTTAAAGTATTAAACTAAAATGTGTAACAACAAAAGCTAACTAGAATTTTGCAGTCCAAAATAAAAGAAAATAGCATTCATCCATATTCTAGATGCTATGAGCTTTAAGAGTTGTAACTTGGCTTCCTAAAGGCCTCAAAAATATCTCCACTTATTTCTAGATTATTCTCTTTATTTTGAGAATTTGAGTGTCCTACATAAATCAGTCAGTCCTAAAGGAAATCAGTTCTGAATATTCATTGGAAGTACTGATGCTGAAGCTGAAACTCCAACACTTTGGCCACCTGATGGGAAGAACTGACTCATCAGAAAATATCCTGATAATGGGAAAGACTGAAGGCAAGAGGAGAAGGGTACAACAGAGGATGAGATGGTTGGATGGCATCACTGACTCGATGGACATGTTTGAGCAAGCTCCAGGATTTGGTGATGGACAGGGAAGCCTGGTGTGCTGCAGCTCATGGGGTCGCAGAATCAGACGCAATTGAGCGACTGAACTACCTGACTGAGACAAGCTTTGGATAAAAAAAGATACTTCATAGAAGTATGTACATGTGTACTCAATCATATCTGACTCTTTCTGACCCCATATACTGTATCCCACCAGGCTTCACTGAAAATCCATGGAATTTTCCAGGCAAGAAAACTGGAGTAGGCTGTCATTTCCTACTCCAGGGGTCTTCCTGCCCTAGGGATCCAACCTGCATCTTATCTCCTGCATTGGCAAGCAGATTCTTTACCACTGTGTCAACTGGGAAGCCCCCAAAATATAAAGCATTTTAAAAGCCCCCTAATATATTAAACAAAGATCTCCTAGAGACTTCAGGAATGATCAAAGTATAATCACAATTTTGAATCTTCTTGGCTCTTTCAAAATAAAAGGCACTTTAAATTTGAATTATAAAATACACCTGAAAGCAAACAAAAACACTTTTTTTTTTTTTTTTAGAATTTAACATCCTTGGGACTTTATTTATATTTATATAAAATTAGGCTTTGAGAGAGTGAGAAGAGGGCAATAACGAGTCTACTTATTTTAGTGTTTGAGTCCTACAATGTGAAGTGTTTCAGAGTGCTGCCCAATGTAAATCTGGTCCACTATGGAGGTCTCATACTTCCATTTACTCCTTATTTATACATACACATGTATGCACATACACACATACACATATCACATGAACACACACTGATGCTGCATAACTGGTTTGGAGTCCATGTTTTCACTTAAGGACCTTGTTGTACTACATTTTCTATAAACATTTACTATGGTTATCAATTGTGTTAGGCAAAAAGAGTATGTTAAGTTACATATACTGCTTATTTCCTAAAACTATAGGTTAAGAATTTATGAGTATCTTATTAAGTCAACTATTTCTGTTTCTGTGCATTGTATTAAAATATAAAGAGAATTGGCAAGACTTGACTCAGTCTTGATTTGTTCAAATCAAATTTCCTAAGAAGGATGTGGGCATCCTTGCTAATGAGGAGTGCATCAGTGGGGTGGCTTAACTCACTCCCATGAAGGCAGCCTTTGCTGGGTTAGTCTTTGTTTTCCTCTGGTCAATCATCCTGCTTTGTTTACCATATCTGATCTGACCCATGGCCCTCCTCCATACGTACACACATCTTTTAGCTAAGATGGATTTCAGCATGAGAGTCTCTGGGAGACTGAAGGCATATATTGTAAAATAGCTCTCCCTCAAAAAAGAAAAAAATAGTGCTCCCTCCCCTTTTGACCCCATGGAGCCTTTCTACACATGCACAGTTGGAGAGGCCTCCTTGATTTAAAAAATGATAGATGTGGTCATCTTATCTTTTACTCCAGCAGAGCTCAGCTCCTCTCTATTCCTGCTATTAACTTTTTCCTTGAAATGTCAGGAGAAGACAGGCTCCAATTTACTCAGCTTGAAAATTCCAGCTGCTCATCTCAGGAGCGTATCAACCTCCTACCTCAACCCAAGCTCTCTTCTGGAAATCCATGCTCTTCCAATAAGCATGAGAGAGATAACCTTTCAATAACCTTGAAAATATTTTTGTTTTACTTTGTTATAATCTCTACTTTAGTTTTTTTCAACTGTACTTTTTTTCCTCTCCCTTTGAGAGATAGGTGGAGGAATCTGTGTCTATGACTCTGAACCACAAATCTTCATTGGCCAAATTCTTATTTATAGAAATTCAATAAACTGCTTAGCAAAATCCTTTCTTTAAGTAAGATTTCACATAACTATTACTAAATAGTATATGTTGCCTTGTCTAACAGATTTTTGCAGTTTAAAACCCATTTCAATTCTTGAAACCTCTATGCACTATCAAGTGTCACTGAACTGAGTCACCTAAAAATATTTTCTTTCAGTGATGCATACTTAAGTAAATTTTTTAAAAAATGAATAAACATTCCATTTTCTTATGCACTAATATTTAAAATGGATGGCTTAGTGGTAAATAACATGCCTATCAATGCATGAGTCATGGGCTCAATCTCTGGGTAAGTAAGATCTCCTGAAGGAGGAAATGGCATCCCAATCCAGTATTCTGGCTTGGGAATCCCATGGACAGAGTAGCCGACAGGCTATAGTCCATGGGGTCACACATGTCAGATGTGATTTAGTGACTAAACAACAACAACAATATAGTGTGGAACTAAAAACATGATATAACAAATAATAAGTGAGTAAAACTATAGCTTCCATTTACTTGGTCCAAAAACAGGAAATAGTTATTACCACTCACTTGCCCAGGAAAAACAACTGGATAATGTAAAGAAAGTAAATAAGTATCAGGCAAATTTGAGTCTGAAAACCAACTCTATAATTAGAATCTTTGGGATTTAGCAATGTTAATTCCTCACCTGGACATGTTTTTTTTGATTACAGGATGACCATAAAGCTACCTCTTTTGAGGGCCAGAGAAAATAGCAAACAGAATCAAAATATACCAATAAACAACAAAAAGTTAAGTAAAATCAAAACATAATAGACACTGATGTCGATTGCTGACAGACAGGAAAGTCTTTGAATTCAATGAGAAGTAAAAAAAAAAAATTTTTTTTTTAATTTGTAGAGAAGAACTTAATGGAACATAAGTAGAGATGAACCAAAAGACTATTTGTTAGGTCTGAAGTGGCTCATACAGTAAAGAATTTGCTGGCAATGTGGGAGATCTGAGTTCGATCCCTGGATTGGGAAGATCCATTGGAGGAGAGCATGGCAACTCACTCCAGTATTCTTGCCTGGAGAATCCCCATGGACAGAGGAGTCTGGCAGGCTTACAGTCCATGGGGTTGCAAAGAGTTGGACACAACTGAGCAGCTAGGCACAGAGATAGAAAATCCAAAAAATAACAAGAAAAAGTTATCCAATGCTGTAATGAAGAAAAATTCCCTAACATGTAAGAATTATAATTTTATTATTTTTAAGAACCTTAATATTTTTTGGCTTGAATTGCTATTTTAATTTATGTATGGGAATTTTTAAGTGTTCTTTGAGTACTTGGGTACAATTTGGGTTAACCACCTGCCTTCTCCATATTTCAAGAATATATTTCTCATTTTATAATAAAAATTATTGTAAAATTTTAGTATAAAATTCATATTATTTCCATTATCTAGTGAAGTATTAATTTCATTGCATGTCTCCTCACCTAGACTCTAATAGCACATTAATTGGAAACAAAAAAAAGTAAGGAAAATAAAGATTTTGAATATTTTATTTATACACACATGCAGCTTTAAGACAGTTGGTCAGCTAGAGATTTTTAACTGTCCTGACTTATCTGCTGTGTTTCTTGGAAAGCACTTAGAGCCCAGAATGGGTTATAGCTGTCTACCCTATTAAACTGTGAGGTATTAAAGAAGGAATATATTATGATATTCTGTATCCTGCATATTTGGCATGATGCCTTCCAAAGAGTCTCTCATTAACTGGTAACTGAAATAAAAAACAAACAAACAAACAAAAAAAAAACAAACTATGTTTTGAAAATAAAGAAATGAAGAAGGAAAGAAGAATGAAGAGATGAGAATAAAAATTATATATTTTTAAATGCTGTTTTGAAATTATAAGAAAAATGCGTGGCATCAGTTTAGAACAGAGTTATGAATGTACCTAGTATATCTTTTTGTTCAATTCTTCAATTAAATGGCATTTCTTCAATGGATATTAATTGTGAACACAACCTGTTTCTTGCAATATTCTAGATGAGCAAATTTTTTTCCAAGACAACAAAAAACTCATGGAAGGAGTCTTAAAAAAAAAAAAAAGAATATTTACACTTTTAACACTTAAATATTAAATATTTACACATTTAACACTTTCCCTGCACAACTGAACACATAGTGAAATGAAGCAATGGTAGGATTTTTCATGAACAAAACTGAAAGTGTCAAAATTTTCTTTCCCATTTCCAGATGCAGTGTTCACAATAGTAGAATAAATTATGTCACCCTTTCTCAGGTTAAGAAATAGAAAAACAAGTAAACAAAACCTTGCTTAAATTATTCAATTATTCAACTGTAACGCAAGAGTGATATTGAATGGTTTGCCTTGGAAACGAACAGAGATCATTCTGTTGTTTTTGAGATTGCATCCAATTACTGCATTTCAGACTCTTTTGTTGACCATGATGGCTACTTGATTTCTTCTAAGGGATTCCTGCCCGTAATAGTAGATATAATGGTCATCTGAGTTAAATTCACCCATTCCAGTCCATTTTAGTTCGCTGATTCTTAGAATGTCGACGTTCACCCTTGCCGTCTCTTGTTTGACCACTTTCAATTTGCCTTGATTCATGGACCTGACATTCTAGGTTCCTATGCAATATTGCTCTTAACAGCATCAGACCTTGCTTCTATCACCAGCCACATCCACAACTGGGTATTGTTTTTGCTTTGGCTTCATCCCTTCATTCTTTCTGGAGTTATTTCTCCACTGATCTCCAGTAGCATATTGGGCACCTACTGACCCGGGGAGTTCTTCTTCAGTATGCTATCATTTTGCCTTTTCATACTGTTCATGGGGTTCTCAAGGCAAGAATAGTGAAGTGGTTTGCCATTCCCTTCTCCAGTGGATCACATTCTGTCATACCTCTCCACCATGACTGCCCATCTTGGGTGGCTTCAAAGGGCATGGCTTAGTTTCACTGAGTTACACAAGGCTGTGGTCCTAGTGTGATTAGATTGACTAGTTTTCTGTGATTATGGTTTCTGTGTGTCTGCCCTCTGATACCCTCTTGTAACACCTACCGTCTTACTTGGGTTTCTCTTACATGGGACATGGGGTATCTCTTTACGGCTGCTCCAGCAAAGTGCAGCCACTGCTCTTTACCTTGGACGAGGTTCCTTAACTTATGATTATACAGCGGAATGCAAAAAAGCAAAATGGCTGTCTGAAGTGCTCTCTTCCTCAGAGACATTCCTGTCTCTTCTTTTCACAGCTACAAATAGCTGTGAAAAGAAGAGAAGTGAAAAGCAAAGGAGAAAAGGAAAGATATAAGCAACTGAATGCAGAGTTCCAAAGAAAAGCAAGGAGAGATAAGAAAGCTTTCCTCAGTGATCAATGCAAAGAAATAGAGGAAAACAACAGAATGGAAAAGACTAGCGATCTCTTCAAAAAACTACAGATACCAAGGGAACATTTCATGCAAAGATGGGCTTGATAAAGGACAGAAATGGTATGGACCTAACAGAAGCAGAAGATATTAAGAAGAGGTGGCAGGAATACACAGAACTGTACAAAAAAGATCTTCATGACCCAGATAATCAAGATGGTGTGATCACTCACTTAGAGCCAGACATCCTGGAATGTGAAGTCAGGTGGGCCTTAGAAAGCATCACTACGAACAAAGCTAGTGGAGGTGATGGGATTCCGGTTGAGCTATTTCAAATCTTGAAAGATGATGCTGTGAAAGTGCTGCACTCAATATGTCAGAAAATTTGGAAGACTTAGCAGTGGCCACAGGACTGGAAAAGGTCAGTTTTCATTGTAATCCCAAAGAAAGACATGCCAGAGAATGGTCAAACTACCACACAATTGCACTCATCTCACAGACTAGTAAAGTAATGCTCAAAATTCTCCAAGCCAGGCTTCAGCAATATGTGAACTATGAACTTCCTGATGTTCAAGCTGGTTTTAGAAAAGGCAGAGAAATCAGAGACCAAATTGCCAACATCCACTGGATCATGGAAAAAGCAAGAGAGTTCCAGAAAAACATCTATTTCTGACTTATTCACTATGCCAATGCCTTTGACTGTGTGGATCACAATAAACTGTGGAAAATTCTGAAAGACATGGGAATACCAGACCACCTGACCTATATGCAGGTCAGGAAGCAACAGTTAGAACTGGACATGGGACAACAGACTGGTTCCAAATAGGAAAAGGAGTACGTCAAGGCTGTATAATGTCACCCTGCTTATTTAGCTTCTATGCAGAGTATATCATGAGAAATGCTGGACTGGAAGAAACACAAGCTGGAATCAAGATTTCTGGGAGAAATATCAATAACCTCATATATGTAGATGACACCACCCTTATGGCAGAAAGTGTAGAGGAACTAAAAAGCCTCTTGATGAAAGTGAAAGGGGAGAGTTAAAAAGTTGGCTTAAAGCTCAACATTCAGAAAACGAAGATCACGGCATCTGGTCTCATCACTTCATGGGAAATAGATGGGGAAACTGTGGAAAAAATGTCAGGCTTTTTTTTTGGGGGGGCTCCAAAATCACTGCAGATGGTGATTGCAGCTATGAAATTAGAAAATGCTTACTCCTTGGAAGGAAAGTTATGACCAACCTAGATAGCATATTGAAAAGCAGAGCCAACAAAGGTCTGTCTAGTCAAGGCTATGGTTTTTCCTGTGGTCATGTATGGATGTGAGAGTTGGACTGTGAAGAAAGCTGAACGCTGAAGAATTGATGCTTTTGAACTGTGGTGTTGGAGAAGGCTCTTGAGAGTCCCTTGAACTGCAAGGAAATCCAACCAGTCTATTCTCAAGGAGATCAGCCCAGGGATTTCTTTGGAAGGAATATGCTAAAGCTGAAACTCCAGTACTTTGGCCATCTCATGCAGAGAGTTGACTCATTGGAACAGACTCTGATGCTGGCAGGGATTGGGGGCTGGAGGAGAAGGGGACGACAAAGGATGAGAAGGCTGGATGGCATCACTGACTCAATGGATGCGAATCTGAGTGAACTCCGGGAGTTATTGATGGACAGGGAGGCCTGTCGTGCTGTGATTCATGGGGTCACAGAGTCAGACACAACTGAGCGACTGAACTGAAATGACTGAATGCAAGAATATAAGAAAGTATAAAAGGATGAAAACAGAGGGGAATAGAATAAAGAGAAATTCTGGAATCAATGACTTTGTGAAAATATACCTTTTCTGATATGAACCATAAAAATATACCGTATCAACTGGAGGAAAAATTTAAATGTTTAAGTACAAACTTTTATTTATTTGCAATAATTTTTTCCTGTAACCACAAATGTCAAACATAGGTGATTCATGATTATACCTCCCTTTCTCATTTCTTCTTTCAACATCCTACTCAGGCACACACCTGCCTTTGCATTTCTTCCCTAGGGCTAAATGTGAAGGACAACAGTGTCTTTCCCACAAACCTGTGCGCCACTCATCCATCAAACTTAAGAGGTTTGTGCGAAGTTTATAAATTCAGAGACCTTGTGGACCCATTTGCTCTCCAAATGTATTGATTGCCATCTGGCAACTGAAAAACATTTGTGCATCAGCTTGGGATCAATAGGGAGTTTGGAGCTAAATTTTTCCATAATATGGTAAAGGTAATTTTCAGATTTATAATAGCAATCCTGATCTTCAAGAAGCCTTATGGTAAGGAAAAGAAGAGGAGCAGAGAAAGGAAAAGGAATAAAACAAGGAATAGATAAACAGTGTAAGAAAATTACTAAACAAAAAGAATGACATGGTGAAAAGGAAGAAAGTCAGAGCAAACTCAATAGAAAATTAAAAGAAAGAAAAGGAATAGAAAGAGCAATACACAATGGAGGAAATATAGGCAACAAGCCAAGTTTTTTTCTTTTTCTTTTTTAATTCCAAAATGATAGCCATAAGTGTGGTTTTAAATAGAGGCAGGCAATGTTCTTTTTCCAGCTCTGCAGGCCTGCAGTTTTCAGAGCTTCACACAAAATTGACTCCAAACATTCAATTTAAAGGACAAATAAGAAAGCTTGAGGATTAAATTCAAAGACAAACCAAAAGGGGCATCTCATCATTAAAAAAAAAATAAAGTCTTCCAAATTTAAGGGCAATAGGTAAGGCTACTTAGGTCACCTTACCTGATTCTGCTGCAAGGCTATTTGTCAAAACACTTGATTTTCTGATCCTTTGCCCAGTAAAATAGACTGCAATCAGTGGGAAAGCATTGTGATGTTAAAAAAAAAAAAGTAGACTACTGCTTTTAAGCCTTTTGATGCTTATAAGAAACTACACAAATTCATTTTACAGACATGCTTTTATCTGTTTGTAATTGAATTGAAAATTGCAATGAGCTACTTAAAAGGAACCCTATTGAATGGATTGTGTTATATAATAGAGCAACTTTCAAGTGCGTCACTGTTTACTGGGGCTCCTACAAGCCTTTAGCATTGCAGATAATATACATGGAATCAGAGGTCAATATATGCTAAAAATATTTAAGAATATAGTTACTGAACAGCAATTACAGACATTGTACTTCTTAGTAAGACTGAAAAGAAGGAATATAATAAGCACTGTCCCTGGTCCCAAAGCATTTAAAATCAAATTACTTTGCTGGCAGTACAATATATCATCATAGTTGCCTTATTTAGGAGGTTCTGAGAAAACTGAAAAAAGAAAGGATAATGAGTCATATTTTAAAAGGTTCTACATCTTCCCTGGTAGCTCAGATGGTAAAAAATATGCCTGCAAGGTGGAAAACCTGGGTTTAATATCTAGGTTGGGAAGATCCCCTGGAGAAGGGGATAGCAACCCACTCCAGTATTCTTTCCTGGAGAATTCTGTGTAGAGAGAAGCCTGGGATTCAAGGGGTTGCAAAGAGTCAGATACGACTAGTAACTAACACTTTCACTTTCTACGGCATGTTTTGATGACCAAGCACACTGATATTCATACTAGAGAGACAGAGAGAGACACAAGGAGACAGAGATAGTCAGGGAGGGAGAGAGAGAGATAAAGCATTCATTTGAGGAATTGGCTCATACAATATTTTGTGGTACTGGCAAATGCAAAAGTTGTAGAGCAGGCCAGCATGCTGGAAGCTTAGAGAAGTGCTGCTAGCTTTCAGTCTTAAAGCAGAATAACTTCTTTAGGAAAACTGTCTTTGCTTTTAAGGCCTTCAGCTGATTGAGGCCAATTCACATTACAGAGGACAAGGCGCTTTGCTTAAAGTCAACTGATTCTAAATATTAATCACATATTTAAAAAAATACATTTTCTAGTGCACCAGCCCCAAACATCCTGTAGGGATGGTACAGAGAGGGAGGTGGGAGGATGGTTCAGGATGGGGAACATGTGTACACCCATGGCTGATTCATGTTGATGTATGGCAAAACCAATAAAATATTGTAAAGTAATTAGCATCCAATTAAAATAAATACATTTATATTTAAAAATTTTAAAAATAAATTTTAAAAATACACTTTCACAACAACATATATTTAATAAAACAACTGGCAAACTGCTAGTCAACTGACTAGCTTAACTAGGCTGACACATAAAAGCAACCATCAAAATACATCAAAGTCTCTCTAATCCAGGGCTTAATTTTTATAGAGAAGGAAGTTTCTTCAGAACTTTTGCTCAATTATGATAGTGAAGTTAGAAATTCTAAGTAGATATTTCTGTTATACTTATCACTTAAGACAAAGAGTCTAGAGAAAAAGATATGGGCAGGACAGTATGGGCTTCCCAGGCGGCATTGTGGTAAAGAATCTCCCTACCAATGCAGGAGACACAAGAAACATGGGTTCAACCCCTGGGTTGCGAAGATACCCTGGAGGAGAAAATGACAACCCACTCCAGTTCTATTGCCTGGGAAATTCCAAGGACACATGAGCCTGGTAGGCTACAGTCATGGGGTCACAAAGAGTGAGTACATGTGACTGAGCACATAACAGGAGAATACAAATGACATTTCAACTCAGATTTTCTGATCTTGCCTTACTCTTTGTTCACTTTATGTCATAATTTTACTTAGAGGGTGAACTTCTTCATAACTGCTTCATTTTATTTTTTTTTAACAACTCTGGTTCTGCACTGAAAATATGGCTTTTTAAGAAGATATGATGGACAGGTGTACTTAGATATAAGTTAGTTTTCTATAAGAAATCACAAAACAAGTAATTAAGTGTTTTCCATGAAAAGTTGTATACATTTTTGTTTATAAACACTCAGGTTATGTTGTCTCTTTTTGTGGTTAGTACTTTTATCTGAACACAAATGGATTAGCAGCCCTTCAAGTCAATTCATCTTCACAGCAACAAATAAGTTAGCCAACTCTCAGTTCAGTTCATTTCACTCCAGTTGCTGTCATGTCCAACTCTTTGCAGCCCCATGGACTGCAGCATGCCAGGCCTCCCTGTCCATCACCAACTCCCAGAGTTTACTCAAACTCATGTCCATTGAGTCAGTGATGCCATCCAACCATATCATCTTTCGTTGTCCTCTTCTCCCATCTTCAATCTTTCCCAGCATCAGGGTCTTTTCCAATGAGTCAGTTCTTCACAGCAGGTGGCCAAAGTATTGTAATTTCAGCTTCAGCATCAGTCCTTCCAATGAATATTCAGGACTCATTTCCTTTAGGATGGACAGGTTTGATCTCCTTGTAGTCCAAGGGACTCTCAAGAGTCTTCTCCAACACCACAGTTCAAAAGCACCAATTCTTCAGCACTCAGCTTTCTTTATAGTCCAACTCTCACATCCATACATGACTACTGGAAAAACCACAGCTTTGACTAGACAGAACTTTGTTGGCAAAGTGATGTCTCTGCTTTATAATATGCTATCTAGGTTGGTCATAACTTTTCTTCCAAGGAGCAAGCATCTTTTAATTTCATGGTTGTATTACCATTTGTAGTGATTTTGGAGCCCCTCAATAAAGTCTGTCACTTTTTCCATTGTTTCCCCATCTACTTGCCATGAAGTGATGAGACCAGAAGGCATGATCTTACTTTTCTGAATGTTGAGTTTTAAGTCAACTTTTTCACTTTCCTCTTTCACTTTCATCAAGAGGCTCCTTCTTACTTCTTTGCTTTCTGTCATAAGGGTGGTCTGATCTGTATATCTGAGTTTATTGATATTTCTCCTGGCAATCTTGATTCCAGCTTATGCTTCATCCAGTCCAGAGTTTCTCATGATTTTTCTCAGCCAACTCTGAAGAAGGCAATTTTCAACATGAATATTAAATCACCTACTATTATTTATTTACAAATATTTATAAATAAGAATTGCATGGCCTATAAACCTGGCATGCATTTTATTTATATTAGTCTTTCCTGGAGGTAGGTCTTTCTTTTTCAGGGCTTTTTGAAATTGAAGTATATGTGATTTATAATATTATAAAAATTTCAAGTGTATCACATAGTGATTCAATTTTTTAGAATATATTCAAATATAGGTTTTTATAAGTTCTTAAATATAATACCCTGTGCTATACATTAAATTATTTTTGTTTCTCTATTTTATGTATAGTAGTTTGTTAATTCTATACTCCTAATTTGTTCCAGCCCATCTCTCTCTTCCCTTTGGTAACCATAGGTTTGTTTTCTATGAGTCTGTTTCTCTTTTGTATGTAGATTCATTTGTATTATTATTTTTTTTAATTCCACATATAAGTGACATCATACATTATTTGTCTTTTTCCAACTTACTTCTCTAAACACAATATTTGCTAGGTCCATCCATGTTGCTGTAAATGAAAATATTTCTCTCTTGGGGCTGAGTAATATTCTACTGTATACATATAATATACATAATATATATAGTATATAAAATTATTTCTTAGCAAACCATTTGTTGATGGGCACCTGAGTCTCTCTCTCTCTCTCTCTCTCTCTCTATATATATATATATATATACACACACACACACATATATACATATCCTGGCTACAGTATTGGCTTCTGTGAACACAATAGTGCTTCTGTGAACATTAGGATACATGTATTTGAGAAACATAATTATCAGGCAGTAATCCCCATATAATCTAAACCATATTTATTCACATTTCTGATTGTACTCTACTGCATGGGCTTTGCCTAAGATGTAACTAACACATTCATGGGTAATTTCTACAAAAAAAAAAAAAAAAAAAAAAAACACTAAAATATACATAAAATAATATGACTACTTTGGTATAAATAATGTATTAATATTACATTTTTTGATTGAATAATGCATTTTTCTGATTAAAATAAGTTAAAACATTTGTCTGGGACCCTAAAAATTTTGTGGGCCCTACACACACTGTGCCTACTGTGATTAATAGGCAAGTTGGTCCTACCTTCTCCTGCTCTCTAGTGTCCAACTTTCTTCATCTATTCTCCAAGCAAGAATGCAGACCTTTCTGATCATGAGAGAATAGTAAATTATCCAACCTTAAAGTTCTATTTTTTGTGTGAGAACTTTTAACTTATAATTACATTACAATTTTTTTGAATTCTATGTGTTAAGGGGCCAGATCTCTTATTTGAACAGCAGAAGTACTTTTGCAAGTGGAAATAATCTAGCTTTTATCACTAGGATTTGTATTTTAAAATTTTAATTTTAAAAAGGCAATTTAATGTAATAAAAATGGATAAATTTATGATGTGACTCTGATGCTCGGAAAGATAAAAGGCAGGAGGATAAGGGGATAACAGAGGATGAGATGGTTGGGTGGCATCACCGACTCAATGGACATGATTTGAGCAAGCTCTGGGAGATGGTGAAGGACAAGGAAGCCTGGTGTAGTGCAGTTTATGGGGTCACAAAGTGTCAGATGCGATTGAGTGACTGAACAACAATAACCACCTACATTGCCTTGTACACCTTAAACTTACACAAAGTTATATGCCAGTTTTGTATCTCAGTAAAGCTGGAAAGATAAATTTCAGTATACTTAAAGTAAGTCTATGTTGTAGATCAGTTATACTTCAAAGAGAACAAACAAGCAAACTCATAGAAAAAGAAATCAGATTTGTGGTTCCCACAAGTCAGAGGAAGGGGGAGGAGAACTGGATAAAGATGGTCAAAAAGTACAAACTTCTAATTATAAGTATTGGGAATATAATGTTCATTAAGATTAATATATAGTAAGTAAAACTGTTGTACATTATTTTTTTTAATTGAAGGAAAATTGCTTTAAAATATTGTGTTAGTTTCTGCTGTACTGCAACTCAAATCAGTCATAAGTATATAGATAACCCCCTGCCTATTAAGCCTCCCTCCCCTCCCCTTATATCACCCCTCTAGATTATCACAGAGCTCCAGACTTGGCTCCTGGTGTTATACAGCAACTTCTCTCCAGCTATCTAATTTACACATAATAGTGTATATATGTTGATGCTGTTTCCTCCATTCATCTGACTCTCTCCTTCCCCCACTGTGTCCCACAAGTCTGTTCGCTACATCTGTGTCTATTCCTTCCCTGGAAATAGGTTCATCAGTACCATTTTTATAGATTCTATATATATGTGTTAATACACAATATTTGTTTCACTCTTTCTGACTTACTTCCCTCTGTATAACAGGCTCTAGGTTCATCCACCTCACTACAACTGACTCAAATCTGTTCTTTTTATGGCAGAGTAGTATTCCACTGTATACATGTACCACAACTTCTTTACATATTCATCTGTAGATGGACATCTATGTTGCTTCCATGCTCTGGCTACCATAAACATTGCTACAATGAAGATTGGGGTGCACATGTCATTTAGAATTGTGGTCTTCTCAGGGTATATGCCCAGTAGTGGGATTGATGAATCATATGGTAGATTTATCACTGTTGTTTTTTTAAGGAATCTCCATCTCTTCTTCATAATGGCTTACATTAGTTTACATTCCCACCAACATTTTAGAAGGGTACCTTTTCTTCACATCCTTTCCAGCATTTATTGTTTGTAGATTTTTGATGATGGCCATTCTAACTAGTGTCAGGTGATACCTCATTGTAGTTTTTATTGCATTTCTCTGATAATTAGTAATGTTGAGAATCTTTTAATGTATTTATTATCAATCTGTTTAAATCTGCCCATTTTGATTGAGCAGTTTGTCTTGCTGACATTGAGCTGCTTATATATTTGGAGATTAATCTTTTGTCAGTTGTGTCATTTGAAATTGTTTTCTTTCATTTTGAGGGTTGTCTTTTATTTTTGTCTATTGTTTCCTTTAATATTACTGTACACTAAATGTGAGAATTCTTGCAAGTAAATCCTGAGAGATTATCATCAAGAGGAATTTTTTTCTTTATTTTATATATATATATGAGGCAATAGATGTTCACTATGATCACTCACCTAGAGCCAGACATACTGGAATGTGAAGTCAAGTGGTCCTTAGAAAGTATCACTATGAACAAAGCTAGTGGAGGTGATGGAATTCCAGTTGAGCTATTTCAAATCCTGGAAGATCATGCTGTGAAAGTGCTGCACTCAATTTGCCAGCAAATTTGGAAAACTCAGCAGTGGCCACAGGACTGGAAAAGGTCAGTTTTCATTCCAATCCCAAAGAAAGGCAATGCCAAAGAATGCTCAAACTACCGCACAATTGCACTCATCTCACATGCTAGTAAAGTAATGCTCAAAATTCTCCAAGCCAGGCTTCAGCAATTCGTGAACTGTAAACTTCCAGATGTTCAAGCTGGTTTTAGAAAAGGCAGAGGAATCAGAGATCAAATTGCCAACATCCGCTGGATAATGGAAAAAGCAAGAGAGTTCTTAAAAAACATCAGCCACGAGTGTACATGAACTCCCTATCCTGACCCCCACCTCTCCCCTCCAGCCCCACACCATCTTTCTGGATTATCCCCGTGCCTCAGTCCCAAGCATCCTACATCCTGCATCGAACCTAGACCAGCGATTCATTTCACTTATGATATCATACATGTTGCACTGCCATTCTTCCAAATCATCCCTCCCTCTCCCTCTCCCACAGAGTCCAAAAGGCTGTTCTATACATCTGTGTCTCTTTTGCTGTCTTGTGTCAGGTTTATCATTACCATCTTTCTAAATTCCATATATATGTGTAAGTATACTGTATTGGTGTTTTTCTTTCTGAGTTACTTCACTCTGTATAATCGGCTCCAGCTTCATCCACCTCATTAGAACTGATTCAAATGTATTCTTTTTAATGGCTGAGTAATACTCCATTGTGTATATGTACCACAGCTTTCTTATCCATTCATCTGCTGATGGACATCTAGGTTGCTTCCATGTCCTGGCTATTATAAATAGTGCTGAGGTACCATTTCACACCAGTCAGAATGGCTGCGATCCAAAAGTCAACAAGCAATAAATGCTGGAGAGTGTGTGGAGAAAAGGGAACCCTCTTACACTGTTGGTGGGAATGCAAATTAGTACAGCCACTATGGAGAACAGTGTGGAGATTCCTTAAAAAATTGCAAATAAAACTGCCTTATGACCCAGCAATCCCACTGCTAGGCATACACACTGAGGAAACCAGAATTGAAAGAGACACATGTACCCCAATATTCATCGCAGCACTATTTATAATAGCCAGGACATGGAAGCAACATTGAATTCTTGGGCAACTTCTTAAGTAGTTGTAAGAGGATCAGCTTCAGTGATCCTCTCAGTTGCTTGTAAACTTCCAATGGCTGGCCTAATCTTCAAGGGTCTCATCTCCTTTGCAAACCTTCTTGAATCACCACTGCATTGTACACTCATTAGCATTACTAGGCCAAATGTGTTGATATTGCGAGTTGTCTCCACTGCTTTATCATATATTTTGAGCTCAAATAAGAAAACCACTCAAATTTCCTTTTTGTTAACATCATTTCCACAATCTAAAATACATATAAACAGCAAGCAATAATTACTAGTAAAAACCATAAAGCAAGACATGCTTATTAAAATGATGTAAAACATAACCACATTTATTTAAGAATATACCTCACGATCAAATAGCAAAATTCACCAATGCAAAACCATAATTACCTTTGCACCAACCTAATAACTGTTGCTTCTTGTCCTGCATACAGGTTTCCAGCATGCAGATAACGTAGTTTGGTATTCCCATTTCTTTAAAAAATTTCCCAGAAACCTAGCTTGAATGATTTTGAGTATAACCTAGATAGCATGTGAAACAAGAGCAATTGTGCAGTAGTCTGAACATTCTTTGGCATTGCCCTTCTTTGGGACTGGAATGAAAACTAATCTTATCCAGTTCTGTAGCCACTGCTGAGTTTTCCAAATTTGCTGACATAGTGAGTGCAACATTTTAACACCATCATTTTTTAGGATTTTAAATAGCTCAGCTGGAATTTGGTCACCTCCACTAGCTTTGTTTGTAATAATGCTTCTTATGGCTCACTTGACTATGCACTCCAGGATATTCAGCTTTAGATGACTGACCGCACCACCGTGGTTATCGGTATAAAAATATCTTTTTGTATAGTTCTTCTGTATATTCTTGCCACCTGTTCTTAATCTCTTCTGCTTCTATTATGCCCTTACTATTTCTGTCCTTTTTTTGTGCCCATTATTACATGAAATATTCCCATTATATCTCCAATTTTCTTGAAGAGATCTGTAGTTCAGATTCCTAAGATGTTGTTGTTCACTCTTGTCATTTCCTTCTTGACTATGTCCAATTTAAATTGATTAATGGACCTAACATTCCAGGTTCCTATGCAATATTGTTCATCATAGTATCAGACTTTAATTTCACCACCTGATACATCCAAAACTGAGGGTCATTTCTGCTTTGGCCTTGCTGCTTCATTCTTTCTAGAATGATTTGTAATTGCTATCTGTTTTCCCCACTAGCATATTGGACTCCTTCTGACCTGAGGGCCTTATCCTTTAGTGTCATATCTTTTTCCCTTTTCTCATTCTTCATGGGGTTCTCCAGGCAAGAATACTGTAGTGACTTTCCATTTCCTTCTCCAGTAGACCCATTTTGTCAGAACTCTTCATTCTGAACCATCCATCTTGAGTGACTTTGCATGGCATGCTTCATAGCTTCATTAAATTTTGCAAGCTTCTTTGCTATGTATGACAAGGCTGGATCCATGAAGGGATACATATATGAGTGTATATGTATTTTAAAAAAATAGAATGCATACATGAATATATATGTTGTCGTTCATCTACTTGAAATACAGTTTATATTTTAAATGTAGTTTAATATAATTTGGGATATCAAAAAATGATATATGATTTAATGCATTAATAATATGAAAAAATATATTTCAGTGACAAATATATTTGTCTTTATTGTATGTACAGAATTGATTTAAATATGCATAAATTTAAAGATGTGTGCAATTTAAAGTTTTTCTATATTTGAGATAGCTTCAGAAAAACAAGATTCACAAATTTTTAGAACTATTCATAGAGGTGTCATTTTCCTAATCATCTAAATCTTTTTGGATTTTGCAAAAACAAAGCTTTACAGAATATTATAAATGTGTTTGTTCTTGTTTTAAAAAGCACTTTTAAGCTACTTATAATGTTAATTATTCATTGCTTTCTTGTCTGGGAGAAAATAACATAATATCAATGATGCATTTGCTTTAATTTCTAAAGTCTAATCTGAGGGAACAAAATCTACTTCAGCATGAAAATATCTTTCCTTTTAAGATGCTTTTATTTTTAAACTCTGCTATTTGCCTATGAAAAGAAAACATGATTTGTATGATAGAAAACATGGAATTTCATTGTCTCAGTTCTTGCTAATATGAAAAGTCAACACAGAAAAATTCAATAAAAATAAAATTTTGTTGTCCAAATTTTCTTCAAGAAATGAATACTGGGAGAATTCAAAATCCAAATGCAAAATAATTAAATTAAGTACTTATTTTATACAATACACAAAAATCAACTCAAAATAGATGAAATATTTCAATTCAAGACCTGAAACTGTAGAACTCCTACAGGAAAACATAGAAGGAAGGTTTCTTTACATTGGCCTTGTCAAGGATTTCAAGGATAGATAATGAAAAGCACAGTCAATGAAAGCAAAAATAGGAGAGACTACATCAAAAAAGCTTCTGCACACAAAAGATTTGCAAACCATTGATGTCAAATATATGAGGTTGTTTTTCAAAATATATTAAGAACATTCTATAGCTCAACAGCAAAAAAAAAAAAAAAAAACTCTAATAACCCTATTAAAAAGTTGACTGAAGTCTTGAACAACCTTTCTTCAAAGAAGACATAATATATTAAATTGTTCAGTATCACCAATCATCACCAAAAAGGAAATCAAAACCACAATGATATATTGCAACACCCTACTAGGGTGGCTATTAACAAAAAACAGAAGATAAGTGTTAACAAGGCTGCAGAAAAATTGAAATGCTCCTACACTGTTGACAAGAATGCTAGTGCAATGGCTACAAAAGTTCCATATTGCTTTTAAATTAAAAAAAAAATAAATAACACCATGTAATCTGCTGAAACTCCAGTACTTTGGACACCTCATGTGAAGAGTTGACTCACTGGAAAAGACTCTGATGCTGGGAGGGATTGGGGGCAGGAGGAGAAGGGGACAACAGAGGATGAGATGGCTGGATGGCATCACGGACTCGATGGACGTGAGTCTGAGTGAACTCTGGTGATGGACAGGGAGGCCTGGCGTGTTGCAATTCATGGGGGTCGCAAAGAGTCGGACACGACTGAGCGACTGAACTGAACTGAATCTACCAATTCAACTATTTAGTATTCGTCCAAACAAATTGAAATCAGGATCTTGAAGAAAGATTAAATAGACTCCTTTGTTCACTGTGGCACACAATAGCCAAGATGTAATAGGGAGAACAAATCTGACTTCATATTATATCTTTCTTTTTTTTGTTTTCACTTAAACCTTTGTGTTTGTTGCCTATGCTTAGTCATGCTGACTCTGCACATTCTGTAAAAGAGTGTTACCTATAGTCTGAAATAAACACCATGATGTAATAAGGAGGACAAAATCTGACTCCATATTAGATTGTTCCTTTTAACCTTCAATGCTTTGTTTCATGTGCTTAGTTCTGCTGGCTGTGCACCTTCTGTAGAAGAATGATACTTTTTTGCTTGAAATAAACAGGATAGCCTATTCTTAAGGTCTGACCTTTAAGAGTCTGTTCATACAGAGAAAAAAAAAGTTGAAGAACAGAGAATAACATTTGTTTTGTTGGAGGATTACTTGACCTACACGGACAGATGATAAACAAAGGATTTGACACCAAGAAGTTTGCAGCAACTAACCATGCCCATACCTCAACCCTCCTTTAAAAATGTCTAGCTGAAACCATTTGAGGAGTTCAAGGCTTTTTGGGCACAGCCACCTGTCTTCTTGAAGGTCCTGAAATGAACCTTTCTCTTCCTCAAACTCCAAAGTTTTGGTATTATTTGGCCTTATTATGTATCAGGCACAGGAACTTACATTCCATAACAAAGATATGGAAACAATTTAAATGTCTATCAACAAATAAGTGAATAACAGAATTATATATGCATATAATGGAATATTATTCACCTTAAAAAAGAAAGGAAATCCAGAAATATGGAATAACAGAGATGAAACTTGAAGACATCAGACCAAGTGAAATAAGCCAGTTACAGAAGGACAAATACTAAATGATTCTACTTATATCAGGTATCTAGAAGTTAAACTCATAGTAGCAAAGAATGTAATTTTAGTTGGCAAGGGTTGGGGATAAGGGAACAGTGGGAGCTGCCTATCAATCAGTATAAAATTTTAGTTATACAAGATGATTAATCTTAGATATTTGCTGTATAACATTTTACCTATAGGTTACAATAGTATATCATACACTAAAAAAAATGTGATGAGGGAAATCTCATGTGAAGTCTTTTTTCTCAGTAAACCTTTTAAAAGTGAATTTTTCTAATACATAGGTTTTTTCTTCATGCATTTTTAGATATAAGCAAATCTCCACAGACATCAGTTAACACTGCCTACTTTTCTTACACACACACACACATACACTCAGAAGAAAGAAAGGAAGGAAAGGAGGAAGGGAAAGGGGAGGAGAAAATAAAAGAAATTTCGTAAGTTTATGAGTAAGGATTAGCCACAAGTCCAAACTAGCAACTTTAAGAACTAAATGAAATACAGATCACTCATGAACCAGCAAATTTTTAACTATTCATTTGCACTGACTAGTACTATTATCTGGCCAGCTTTTCTCAGTACGTTTACATAGTGCCAAAGGAACTGTTAGCTTTATCTAAAAGTGTTCATTTGCTACCCAGTGATGCTTTTGAACTGTGATGTTGGAGAAGACTCTTGAAACTTGGACTGCAAGGAGATCCAACCAGTCCATCCTAAAGGAGATCAGTCCTGGGTGTTCATTGGAAGGACTGATGTTGAAGCTGAAACTCCAATACTTTGGCCACCTGATGCAAAGAGCTGACTCATTGGAAAAGACTCTGATGCTGGGAGAGATTGAGAGCAGGAGAAAGGGACGAAAGAGGATGAGATGGTTGGATGGCATCACCGACTCAATGGACATGGGTTTGGGTGGACTGCGAGAGTTGGTAATGGACAGGGAGGGCTGACGTGTTGCGGTTCATGGGGTCGCAAAGAGTCGGACACGACTGAGTGACTGAACTGAACTGAACTGATGAGAATTAGTTATCTCCTCCTCTTTTACAGACTCTTAATCTTGAAACTGAAAATGTTATGAGCCAAATTCATAGACATCCTCATTTCAGACAAGAACATCAAATCCAGACGGTATGTCAAGTAATGATTATGCCAGCAAGCCAAGCCCATGACATAGAAAGTAAATAACACAGGAAAAATCCCAACCTAGGCAACAATGTCAAATGATGACTGCCAAGCCATGGTTGCTTGATCAAAGGCTAGGCTCCAGAGATGAGGTTAGAATTAAATGATTAACCCACAAGGTTGGAAGAGCTTTGATACCAGCTACAATCCCAGTGACCTAAAGGAATCCCCACAGACTGAAGCAGCTGCTGCTTCTGCTATAAAATTTGCTGCCAAAAAACAAAGGCTGCATTCACTTGAATTTCCTCAGCTTCTAAATAACATTGAAAATGTATTTTTTACACTGTATCCCATCAAAACATAGTCTAGACTGTTTCTTAACTTCCTAAAATGTCATCCTAAGTATGCTTCAAATTTTTCAATACAGTGCTCTCAATACACTAAATATTTCACCCATATGGAGAAAAATTAAGTAGCAAATTCAAGCTTCCCACTTAACACAGCTGAGCAAGCTGCACTCTGGGATCTTTTCCAGATACTTGTGCCCTCCTTCTAGCATTATAGATAAGCACCTTTCCTCCTTGCTCTGTAATTCTGTGACCTCTTGGAAGAGTATGGAGCATTGGACCTAATTTTTCCTTTCCCAAATTTCTCTACTCTGAGTAGCCCATCTTCTGCTATTCTTCCATTTCTTGTAATAAGACTGTTTTAGGCCTATCTAAAACTATATCCCTATATAGAACTTAACAGTTTTCAAAATGGTATCACCTTATTACCTCAGTACTGCTTTAGTTTTAAATCTGCTATAGAGAGTGGTTGTTGTTCTCACTGCAGATATAAGGATATAAAGTTCAAAGCACTAACAGATTTCCTTAATGACATGCAGTTAATAATATAGATGCAGTTTTGTGATCCCAAGGCTAGCATTTGCAACACTAGACTTATTCTTCCCTTCTCAATCCTCTGATAGCTTTGTGTAGTTAAAGTGTTTCCCATAATTCAGTATGGTATATGTAAAATGTGATCAATGATCTTCTGTAGATTGTCTGAAATACCATTCTTAAAATACTATCACAAGGGTAGAAAATCCATTCCTTTAGATTAATAAATATAAAATTTAAGTTCAAATCACTTAAGTGACTTTGATTAGAGAAAACCACAGTATCAATTTCAAAGAAACAGAGACCACTTTTTTTATATAGAAAATAAAAAAATCGTCAATGTTTTGATCCTTAGATTTCTGTAAAAACCAAATACCATCAGTAGAATGTCTTTATGTTCATTCATTCAGCAAGCATTTACCTAAGAATGCTAATAGATGTACATAAAATAAAGACCTGTGACACATGTGTCTACAATGATGAAGATTCAACAAAGAACAAATACTACTCCATCTCTTTGAGGAGTATAGGCTACTTTGAACTATGCACAAACACTAGAGCTAGTAAATATTACATATTTAATATACACAAGATACTATGTTGGTCCTACTTCATCTCACAGATGAAAAACCTGAGCACATAAAGTTTATCAGTGAGTCCAAATTTCCTAATGAGTAAGAATCAAAATAGATTCAAATAAAGGTATAAGGAAAGCAAAACAAAACTATGCAACCTGGCCAAGTATAACTTACTGGTTCCTTGGTTCAAGTTATTTACCTCTTTACTCCTTTCACATTGATTTCTGAAATAATGAATTCAAAACTAGTAAGAATCACTAAACTAGAGGAGCAACAGCTGGTCCCTAAATATGTATAAAAGAGAGAGATCTTTACTGGTGTTATTATATATGACAATCTGAAAGAACAAAACATAATTTGTAATGTGAAAGATACAGGAGAAAAAGAGAAAATACTCATTTCCTAATATCTCCAGTACATGCAATAAGGGTAATATTATGGCAAATAGTGGAGGATATAGAAAAGAGAGCAAAGATCTGCATAGAGATAAGGTAGAGAGGCCATCCAAGCAGCACCACCCCTAGAAGCTCTATATCTCTTTATTACAACACAGTACCCTTGTCATGACAATATCAATAGCTCTGTAGTTTCCACACGGAAACTACCAGTAATACAGCCATACTCTATTAATCCATAAAAGCATCTGCACCTATTGCTTATGTAGTGAATAATGATTTAGCATCTATGTCCTAGAATAAGGTTTTGTGATATTTAGAAAAACAGGGATAATTCACATATCATTCTGATAAAATTTCCAGTTTATCTGATTTATTTTTTGCCCTCTACAAATAAATACAAATGATCTCTGCTGAAGAAAACAAATAATGATTTTTTTTGCTTTAAGCAATGCCCATAACTGTTAATATTTTAGAGGCATATATTCGGTTAATCAATACATAGACATAAGGTATATTGCTTTTCAAAAGAACTTCTGTGAAAGGTTTTCATTTGGTTATAAATTTATATCAATTTAGAGTGACACTGCACTCCAGTACTCTGCCTGGAAAATCCCATGGACAGAGGAGCCTGGTGGGCTGCGGTCCATGGGGTCATGAAGAGTCAGACATGACTGAGCAGCTTCCCTTTCGCTTTTCACTTTAATGTATTGGAGAAGGAAATGGCAACCCACTCCAGTGTTCTTGCCTGGAGAATCCCAGGGATGGGGGAGCCTGGTGGGCTGCTGTCTGTGGGGTCACACAGAGTCGGACATGACTGAAGTGACAGCAGCAGCAGCAGCAGAGTTAACTAAGATGGAGACATAGGAGGCTCCTGAGCTCTTTTCCTCTCAGGGCTGCACCAAATTTACAGCTACACACAGAACAATTCTCTCTGAAAGAGACCCAATAAACTAACTGAGCAATTCTTACACATCAGATAAATGATAGGATATCCAAATAAAAATGAGTGCAAAAAAATGAAACTCATATCATAAGCCCCAACCTTAATACAGTACCATACAATCAGGAGGGAATTCCCACTCTGAGCTTCTCCCTGAGGAGTCACAGAATATCTAGCAAATTTTTAAACAAAGAAAGCCAATATATAATGATACAGGTATCAATTAATCAAAAGCATAAAACAATTATGACCATTTATATACTCCAAATAGGAACATTTAAACATAGAAAGTAAAATTAACAAATCTGAAGGAGGAAATAGTATAAATGATATAATGATACAGGTATCAATTAATCAAAAGCATAAAACAATTATGACCATTTATATATTCCAAATAGGAACATTTAAATATAGAAAGTAAAATTAACAAATCTGAAGGAGGAAATAGGCCACAGTAAAATAACAAAAGAGGACTTCAATAGGCACTTTCAATAACAGATAGATCATCTAGATAGAATATCAATAAGGAACCATCAGACTTAAGCTCATATTAAATCATATTCAGAGCATAAATATTAAATATATTCAGAGCATTCTATCCAACAGTAGCAGAATAAACCTTCTTCTCAAATGCACATGAAACATTTCCCAAGATAAATTATATGTTAGTCCACAAAGCAATCATAACAAACTTAAGAAGATGGAAATCCTATCAATCATCTTTTTAGGCTATGATGATAGGTAACTAGAAAACAATTATAAGAAAAAAATAGAAAAGTCACAAATATGACATGATTAAACAACATGCTACTGAACAATCAAGTCAAAGAAAAATCAAAGTGAAATAAAAAATTGTATTGAAGGAAATAGAAACAGAAACACACAGCTTATCAAAATCTTGGGGATACAGCACAAACAGTTCTAAAAGGGAAGCTCATTTTAACACCTACATTAATGAAAAAGGAAGATCTCCAACATCCTAACTTTACATCTTAAGAAACTAGATACAGAAAAGAAAAACTTAACCCAAAGTTAGAAGAAAGAGAAATAATGCATATTTGAACATAAATAAATAAAATATAGACCAAAAGACAATATAAAAAATCAATGAAACTAAGGGCTTTGTTTTTGAAAAGATAAAATACACAAATGAGACACAATATGACAAAAATAGAGAATATAGAAGTAAATAAAATTTATAAATTAAAAGAAAATATTACAGAGAATAACATAGAAATATTTAGGAACATAAATGACTAAAATGAAAACTTATACTTCAAGAAAAAAAGCAATCTATGAGAAATGGATATATTCTTAGAAACATACAAATTATTACCAGGAAGAAATAACAACTATGACTGGAATCAAGATGAATCAGTAATCAAAAACCTCATAACCAAGAAAAGTTCAAGACTAACTGGCTTCACTAGCAAATTCTACCAAACATTTAAAGAACTAATACCAATTCTTCTCAAACTCTTCCAAAAATAGGAGGAAACACATACAAACTCACTTTATAAGGGCAGCATCAACTGCATGCCAAAGTCAGACAGGGGCTTCCCTGGTGTCTCAGATGGTAAAGAATCTGCCTGCAATTCAGGATACTCAGGTTTGATCCTTGGGTTGGGAAGATCCCCTGGAGAAGGAAATAGCAACCCACTCCAGTAAGCTTGTCTGGGAAATCCCATGGACAGAGGAGCCTGCGGGCTATAGTCCGTGAAATTTCAAAGACTAGGCCACAACTGGGCAAATAACACTTATACATTTTCAAAGTCAGACAAGGACACTACAAGAAAAAAAAAGTATATATATATGCCAATATCCTGTATGAACATAGCTGCAAACATCCTCAATGAAACAGTAGGAATGAAATTTAAAAATATATTAATAAGCTCATGATCAAGTGAGATTTCTTTAAACTGAGATGCAATGCACAGATGGCTCAATATCTGTAAATGAATAAACCAAAATGAAGGATATGAAGGATAAATAACGTATAAACACCTCAGTAGATAGAAAAATATATATGACAATATTCAATAGCCTTTCATGATAACAATTTTCAATAAACTGGGTATAAAAAAAAGTTATCTCAAAATAATAAAGGTCACATATGACAAACTCACAGTTAATATCATACTCAACAGGGAAATGCTGAAAGCTTTCCTCTGAGGTCAGGAATATACAAGGATGCCCACTTTCATCACTTTCATAAACATAATGCTGGAAGTTCTAACAAGCAATTAGTAAAGAAATAGAAATCAGTTCAGTTGAGTCGCTCAGTCCTGTCCGACTCTTTGCGACCCCATGAATCACAGCACGCCAGGCCTCCCTGTCCATCACCAACTCCTGGAGTTCACTCAGACTCACATCCATCGAGTCCATGATGCCATCCAGCCATCTCATCCTCAGTCGTCCCCTTCTCCTCCTGCCCTCAATCCCTCCCAGCATCAGAGTCTTTTCCAAGGAGTCAACTCTTCACATGAGGTGGCCAAAGTACCGGAGCTTCAGCTTTAGCATCATTCCTTCCAAAGAAATCCCAGGGTTGATCTCCTTCAGAATGGACTGGTTGGATCTCCTTTCAGTCCAAGGGACTCTCAAGAGTCTTCTCCAATACCACAATTCAAAAGCATCAATTCTTCTGTGCTTCTTCACAGTCCAACTCTCACAGCCATACATGACCACAGGAAAAACCATAGCCTTGACTAGACGGACCCCAATAAAGCATCTAAATCATATAGGAAAAAGTAAAATTGTCTCTATTTGAAAATAACATCATACTATGTGCAGAACAGAGAAGGCAATGGCACCTCACTCCAGTACTCTTGCCTGGAAAATCCCATGGATGGAGGAGCCTGGTAGGCTGCAGACCATGGGGTCGCTAAGAGTCGACACGACTGAGCGACTTCACTTTCACTTTTCACTTTCATGCTTTGGAGAAGGAAATGGCAACCCACTCCAGTGTTCTTGCCTGGAGAATCCCAGGGACAGCGGAGCCTGGTAGGCTGCTGTCTATGGGGTCGCAGAGAGTTGGACACGACTGAAGTGACTTAGCAGCAGCAGCATGTGCAGAAAACACTAAAGACTCCACCAAAAGAGTTAGAACAAATAACTGAACTAAAAAACTTGCAGGAGCCAAAATTCAGTATAAAATACAATTGTGTTTCTATACATGAAAAAGATATCTGAGAGTTAAAAAAGTGAACCATCGTATTTATAAAAGCATCAAAAGATAAAATATGTAGAGAAAATTTTTTATCAAGGAGGTATAATATCTGTAACCTCAGATATCAATAACCTCAGATATGCAGATGACACCACCCTTATGGCAGAAACTGAGGAGGAGATAAAAAGCCTCTTGTTGAAAGTGAAAGAGGAGAGTAAAAAAGTTGGCTTAAAGCTCAACATTCAGAAAACAAAGATCATGGCATCTGGTCCCATCACTTCATAGGAAATAGATGAGGAAACAGTAGAAACAGTGTCAGACTTTATTTTTTTGGGCTCCAAAATCACTACAGATGGTGACTGCAGCCATGAAATTAAGAGACGCTTACTCCTTGGAAGAAAAGTTATGACCAACCTAGATAGTATATTCAAAAGCAGAGACATTACTTTGCCAACTTGAGAGTTGGACTGTGAAGAAGGCTGAGTGCCGAAGAATTGATGCTTTTGAACTGTGGTGTTGGAGAAGGCTCTTGAGAGTCCCTGGGACTGCAAGGCGATCCAACCAGTCCATTCTGAAGATCACCCTGGGATTTCTTTGGAAGGAATGATGCTAAAGCTGAAACTCCAGTACTTTGGCCACCTCATGCGAAGAGGTGACTCATTGGAAAAGACCCTGATGCTAGAAGGGATTGGGGGCAGGAGGAGAAGGGGACGACAGAGGATGAGATGGCTGGATGGCATCACGGAGTCAATGGATGTGAGTCTGAGTGAACTCCGGGAGATGGTGATAGACAGGGAGGCCTGGCGTACTGCGATTCATGGGGTCGCAAATAGTCGGACACGATTGAGCAACTGAACGGAATTGAACCGAACTGAATAATATCTGTACTGAAAAGCTGTCAGATATTGATAAAGAAACTGAAGAGGAATCATATAAAGGTGTTCTTTATTCATGGTTTGCAAGAATTAATATCTGAAAAATATAAAATAATATTCATACTGTCCAAAGCATTTCTACAGATTAAGTGAAATTTATACCAATATTTCAATGAAACTTTACAGAAATTAAAAAAAAAAATTCTTGAAAGCACAAAAGATCCTAAATACCCAAAGTAATACAGAGAAAGAAGAGCAAAGATGGAGGCACCATACTTCCTTATTTCAAACTATATTATAAAGCTATAGTAATCAAAATAGCATGGTATTGATATAAAACAGACAAGCAAATCAATGAAACAGAACCGAAAGCCCAGAAATAAACCCATGCATATAAAATCAATATATCTACAAGAAAAAAGGCAAAAATATGCAATGGGAAAAAATAGCCTCCTCAACTGATGGTGGTGGGAAAACTGGGTAGAAACATGCAAAAAGATGAACCTAGCCCCTTAGTTAAAGTATTCCAGTTTTAATGAAGAAAGAATTCCAGAGAATTAAAAATGCCTCATGTCATGCTATGTGTGTACAAGGGAACGAGAAATTGATATGATTCTAACTCATATAGCCTTCTTAATTTACTGAAACTATGTATTTTCCTATTTTTTTTTTTTTTTTTTTTAGATTTAGTAAAGTTCCCTATAGTCACTAAGATTCATTAGAATATTTTCACAGAAAAAGTGATCCACTTAGTTTGTGTTTTCTTGAATCTGATCATGAACCGGAGTTTTTTTTTTTTTTTCAAAATGAGTTTCATCTCTAAAAGAGAAATAGTCTTCCCCAAAACAGAGGAACTTTGAGAGAATAACATTTACCATTCTGGCATGAATGGTATGAACAAATCTGACAAAGAAGTGTAGTCTCTAAGTTACCTACTTTCCTGCCCAAGTGCCTCTATGGCATGGCGTCCTTACTCAAAGGGCATTGCCAATTTTATTTTGAAAAAAATAAGTCAATACAAGATGAAGTAAATCATCTCTGCAGAAGTAGAACTTGCATCGTAAAAAAAAAAAAAAGTGATTTTTATTTCAGTTGTGTTTACTTTCATTTTTGCTATTGCTTTTCTTTAGCCAGAGGATAGGAAAGGACATTTAAATGAATTCTCAAATAATATGGGAAGAAGAAAGATTCAAAACAAACAAACAAACAAAATCCTGTTATTTCCTTATTTAAACTGGCAATGTGTGAAATCACAAGCATAATTGTATTAACGAGAAGATCATTCTCAGCATCATCATCCACATTAAATAACTGGCTCTCCTTATAAAATACAAACCTTAAGAAGGAAGGAAATGAGAGTGAAATGAAGAGTTCTCAAACCTTGCTTCACAGAACATTTTACCATTAAGATTAAGCAATTTAAGAACATACTAGCAGTGTGCCTCTAAAGTCATCAACCAGCAGCCACTTCATCCAAATGAAATCACTTGAAGGACATCACCATCCAATCTAACATTAATAGAGCAATAAAAATGATCTCAACCACAAAACTTTTATATTATTTTCTTGAGCTTATATTTTAAGAAACTCAAGAAACCTGGATAAGATATAATGAACTATAATCCTTAGTAGGTCTTCAAATTTAATTGACTTTGTTTTCTTTGCTTTCAATGTATTTTCTATCTTCAAATAAACAATTGTATTAAAGTCAAATATATTCTTTCTATAGTAGAATATGTTTATGCTCATTTATAATTACAGAAAGTTGGCATTATTTCATAAAGTATCATTGATGCGAAACAAGGCTAATAATTTTCCCTACTAGTATTTGTTCTCAAGAGGTGTGGAAAGCTGTACAATAACTGCAGACCAACTGTTAGAGCTCTTACATTAAAATAATGCTGCCTATAGGAAAATGCCTAATGGCCTTTATATCAAGAATATAAATTGAAAGAAAAAATATTTTTTACTTCCCTCATGATGTGCAATTTTCTTGAAAAATTTTGTGTGTTTCCACAAGGTAAATATATTGGTGATATCTTACTCAGATATTCCAACACAAAATTTTGAAACTTATTCTCTTTGCCTAATGCAACTAAATAATATCTAATCAGCTACGTAACATACTTTATACGAAGTTCTATGTAGATATCATTTAACAAATATATCTAAACCTTTAGATCTTTTTGTCAAAGAAGTTTTATTATAAACTGGAAAATTCCTAAAGAACCCTTTCACATTCTGGGTCAGTCCATACATCCATTCATCCACCTATGCATCCATCCATCCATTCACTTCACATTAAATTAAACCCTAGTTCCAGGGATAGTGATGTGCATATTAATAGCAAGCAGAACTCATTTATACACTGATGAGAATGACAGAGCGAAAGCATGGTGACCCAAGAGGGTTCAGGGAGATTGTTTAAAAAGAAACTAAATTAATGAGATGTATATGAGTGTGTTCCAGAACCCAAGGGCTTCCCTGCTGGCTCAGACAGCAAAGAGATTGCCTGCAATGCGGGAGACTTGGGTTCTATCCCTGGACCTGGAAGACCCCCTGGAGGAGGAAATGGCAACCTACTCTAGTATTCTTGCCTGGAAAATCCCATGGACAGAGGAGCCTAGCAGGCTACAGTCCATTGGGTCACAAAGAGTCGTATACGATTGAGTGAAACCAAGGGCAAAATTGTGGAAATCCTTTTTTCTCTATTTTACAATGGTTTTCTTCCCATTGTAAAAGGAGGACAAGAAATGATGATAGCACTGATATTATTGTTTTATATTAACAGATTTGACTATGAAGAGTTAAGCACTTGTATAATGTCTTTTGTTTGTTCAATGCAGTATGATGTGAGGGCATCAACTGAAAAGTGACATAGGACAAGAGGCAAGAGTTTTAGAGAGTGAAGACAAGTTATGAAAAAGTCTTGTGATGAGAAGAAGAGCTCATTTACTATAGAAAAATAATGGGATCTAAGAGCTGTATTAAGGATCCATTTGCATTATCAGTATGAAGTCATAATCATTCACCTTCCTGTTTGTGTGATTTTTCTGTAACTTCTTGGCAGCTGGTTTCATTAGTTTAGGTTTCTGTCAAGTAGGTGCAAAAGAGTTGAGAAGGAGCTATAATAGCTCCTTTGTAGTAATCAATTAGAAAATCTAGACTAGATTTAAAAAGGAATAAAGACAGGAAATAAGAGGGTTTGGTGAATGTTGTATAATATTTACAATGTCCCTACATCACAGTAAACCTTGCATAATAATGCAAAATGTATTACTTCATACTCTATTTCTACCTCAAGTTCAGTATCAATCAGCTTTTGCATGTATTAAAGAGCAATACAGGTATGCTTTCAGGCAAGAAGTCAATTGTCTATCCATAACTGGGGGCTTTAAGGAGCTATAAAACTGCATGAATCTGTGTTTATGTGTGTGTCTTCATGTGTTTTCATTTCACTCTCTGCATGGCATAGCATTTGTTCTAGACTGATATCCAAGGAAATGATAGCTGGCTATGATGCAGTATTCATGAAACTATATATTTGGAGTAAAATTATAAAATGGAGTTAAATTCACAAACCATTTTTAACGTATCTCAAATTTGAACATAAAGTTCATAAATTATCTATGATAAAGTCCAATATGGTGAATGGTCAAGTCACTCAGTCGTGTCTGACTCTTGGCGACCTTGTGGACTGTAACTTACTAGACTTCTCAGTCCATGGGATTCTCCAGGCAAGAATACTGGAGTGGATTGCCATTTCCTTCTCCAGAGGATCTTCCCAACCCAGGATCGAACCTGGGTCTCCCACATTGGAGGCAGACGCTTTAACCTCTGAGCCACCAGGGAAGCCAGTATAAATATACATTTTTACTCTAAAAGTTTATAAAACTGTTCTTCATTCAATTCCACAAATGTAACAACTGTGAAAAAAATTATTTGAAAATTACATATGACAAACATTAATTCAAAGAAATTAATTCTTCTCAGATGAACAGGCTCTTGCAACAGTCTTTCACTTTATCGTAGTTATTTAATAATTTTGCACATCATAATAAAAAATCTCCCCCATAAATAAAGGACAATAAATTAACGGAAGAAGAGAGGACACTATTTCAGTCTCTTGAAATGCAGTTGCCCTATAGTGAAATATGGTAACTTCTCAGGACATACACTTTAGCTTTTATCATAAACTCTCTGGAGAAGTTCATTTGAAAATGTTCTTATACTACAGTATCAAATTTATTTCGACACAATATTTTTAAACTATTACAAGAAATATTGCTGTGTATATGAAGAACTTTTGTAAAGAATGGAAAACTATAATAAAAAACCATTTTCAATAGATTTTTCATCTCCCTAATTTGAAAATCAGTCTCAAAATACTAAAGACCTAAATATAACTGTATTTCAAATAATATACTTCCTTGGTGGCTCAGACGGTAAAGCGTCTGTCTACAACGCAGGAGACCCGGGTTTGATCCCTGGGTCGGGAAGACCCCCTGGAGAAGGAAATGGCAATCTACTCCAGTACTCTTGCCTGGAAAATCCCAAGGACAGAGGAGCCCACATACTGAGCCCCATACCTTATCCATTTCATTTAACAAGTCAGTTTTCTCCTCCATAAAAATTAACTTATAGTGCCCAAATAAATAGTTATTTTGCTATATAATAGAATAAAATTACAAAAATTTTTTATCATGATCACATTATCACACAGAGTGAATGTAAACTCAAGGAATATCTTTTAATATCACTACTTCCAGACAACTAGAACTCCATAATGTACCTTTAAAGAGATACTAAGTATAGAGAGTTTACCACTTGAGTTTACCAAAATTGGGAAAATAAAAACAAGTTGCTGAAAGAATTCTATGCACATGACAGAATAATGTGTCTTTAATATCAAAATGAATTAGTAACACATCAGCAATAGCTTCTCTCCCAATTATAAATATTACCTGAAATTTTATTCTTTGTCTCTAGGTAATGCAAATTGGGAAAGGAGTAGGTCAAGGCTGTGTATTGTCTCACTGCTTATTTAACTTATATGCAGAGTACATCATGAGAAATGCTGGACTGGATGAAGCACAAACTGGAATCAAGAGTGCCAGGAGAAATATCAATAACCTCAGATGTGCATCATCATTATGACAGAAAGTGAAGAACTAAAGAGCCTGTTGATGAAAGTGAAAGAGGAAAGTGAAAAAGTTGGCTTAAAACTCAATATTCAGAAAACTAAGATCATGGCATCCAGTCCCATCACTTCATGGAAATAGAAGGGGAAACAGTGGAAACCATGAGAAATTTAATTTTTTTTTGCTCCAAAATCACTGCAGATGGTGACTACAGTCATAAAATTAACAGATGCTTACTCCTTGGAAGAAAAGCTATGACCAACCTAGACAGCATATTAAAAAGCAGAGACATTACTTTGCCAACAAAGGTCCATCTAGTCAAAGCTATGGTTTTTTCAAGAGTCATTTTTGGATGGGAGAGTTGGACTACAAAGAAAGTTGAGCACTGAAGAATTGATGTTTTTGAACTGTGGTATTAGAGAAGACTCTTGAGAGTCCCTTGGACTGCAAGAAGATATAATCAGTCAATCCTAAAGGAAATCAGTCCTGAATATTCATTGGAAGGACTGATGCTGAAGCACAAACTCCAATACTTTGGCCACGTGATGTGAAGAACTGACTCATTGGAAAAGACCCTGATGCTGGGAAAGATTGAAGGCAGGAGGAGAAGGGGATGACAGAGGATGAGATGGTTGGATGGCATCACCGACTTAATGGACATGAGTTTGTATAACCTTTGGTAGCTGGTGATGGACAGGAGGCCTGGTGTGCTACAGTCCATGAGGGTTGCAAAGAGTTGGACAGGACTGAGTGACTGAACTGAACTGTCTAATTGTTTGAGCTGAGACATGAAAATTCTCCTAATCTGTCACTACTATTACAACGACATTTACACCCAGACTGGAAACTATATCATCAGCTCCTCTTGTTCTCAGTCGTTCGGACTGGGTCTGAATTACATCACCAGTTTCCTGCTTCTCCAGCTTGCAGATGGCAGATCTTCGGACTCCTCAGTCTCCACATCCATGTGAGCTGATTCCTTACAATAATATAATAATATTTATGCAATAATCTAAAATGCAAAAATATAGAACATTATAAAGAACTTGTGACTAGAGAAAGGTTATTTTATAAATTCCCTTCTATAGACACAGCAGCAAGTATATTATATAATAAAGTTGCTATGAAACTACAATGAAACATGATTATATCATAAGTAGTATGGCCCAGTGGAGAAGGCAATGGCAGCCCACTCCAGTACTCTAGCCTGGAAAATCCCATGGATGGAGGAGTCTGGTAGGCTGCAGTCCATGGGGTCGCAAAGAGTTGGACACTGAGCGACTTCACTTTCACTTTTCACGTTCATGCATTGGAGAAGGAAATGGCAACCCACTCCAGTGTTCTTGCCTGGAGAATCCCAGGGATGAGGGAGCCTGGTGGGCTGCCATCTATGGGGTCGCACAGAGTCGGACACGACTGAAGCGACTTAGCAGTAACAGCAGCAATCATTGTTAAGTGAAAAGCATTAGTGTTTGAGAAGACTCTAGAATATTTCAAAATAGATAAGGATAATCCTATAAATATTTAATGCTTTATTGACTCAAGGTTTTAAATGGCAGGTATTTCAGAACTGATTTTAGCGCTACTGGCAATAATTTGCAAAATTTACTTTTCCACATGGACAAGCTTAAGCTAGACTTCCAGAGGCAAAGTGTTAGCTTGAATATTTCAGATGAATTAAAATGTTTTTCTAATATATATAAACACTTTTAGCTAAAATCACTCAAATGCATAATAATTTAGTGCCCCAGAATAAATTTGTCTCAAATTCTTTAAATTTAATTGTAATTCAATTTCCAGCACAAGATCAAAAAGATACCCTGCTTAAAAACAGCTGAAGCAATTGAATATGAAGTTATATGTTAACAAATTAGAAAGGAAGTTTTTGAAAAGTTGAATAAATGATATATGTATCATACATCTGAGACTTTTTTCTTATTTTTAAGAATTTCAAGTTAAAATCTACTTTTTTATCATAAAATTTTATGATTTTTAACATATATAGAGAGTCTTATAACCAGCAAAGCAATTAGGAACAGTTTCATAATTTCTTTCCCAGGCAAACTCCCTTGTGCTGTCATTTTAACCATACCCTTTGCTATTCTTAAATCCTTACCAACAGCTTGTCAGGTCTCAGTAACTATAACTTTGTCTTTTCAGGAGTAAATCTTTTTCTTTATTTTATATATATTTAAGACTATATTATCTTTTGAGACACAACTTATTCTGTTTTTTAATTCACAATTTTCATTTATTCCGTGAAAGTATTTTTCTGGAGTGCTTATCACCTACAATCTTGTCTGTTTTATTTTTTAATATGTATTATATCCTTTTTGATTTCTTATTTTTAAAGTATTTTTTTTTTAAACTTGAGACAATTATTTTAAAGATATTCTCATAGGGAAAGAAACACGACTAGATTCCAGGCTAATGACCTTATGTCTATTTTGTTTAGTATTTAATTCTGACCTACTAAATAAAGTTATGTTAACTGGGTTTTTCAGTCAGGAAATATTTTCTTCTTTCTGTTCCTCCTGGAAATAGACTTGCAAATACAGCTTATTTGTATGATTCCATATTTATATCCACATCCTTTATTTCTCAAAACTAAATAACATCTAGAAACGATCCTTACAGCAAGCTGTTAACCTTCTTCAATTTTGCAAATGTGAGATTAAGGCTTTGCACCTCAGGTTATTCCAATGCCCTTCCTGTAAATTGCTCTGATGGCTCCTTCAGAGGACCACTGTGGTATTTTCTCTCTGCTTCCTACCATAGCTACCAGCATCCCTTCCACTTACTAGCTGTTGATTTAAGTAATGTGGGCTCGCCTAGCTTCCCCAGAAATAGTTTGCATGTTGTTTCTTTTGCCCTTTAATATTTTATACAATTTTTGAGAAAATAGGTTAATTTTATGCCACAATCTTCTAATTAAAAATAGCAGATGTAGCATTTCTCCAAACATGAGCAATGCTACATCACCTCTCAGCTTCCAAAGTTTTCAACAAGGTACATTGGAGCTCTGAGAAATACCATCTATATGGTGCAATCTGGGTAGATCTGGAATCTTAGTTTCTGGTTACATCACAGTCCTTGCATACTCAGGATTCACACTGATTTTCTTGGAGAATGGTTATAATATATGCACTTCCAATTAATGGAATTTTGCAAACAACAGGCTCTCATATTTTGCTTCCCTTTTACACTAATTTGTAACCAGAGAAACAGAGTATGTACAGAGATATTTCTTTCTCTCCCTAATCTGGAAAGTATAGAGCCCACCTTAATTTTCTAAGACATATTTTTCAAAAGCACACAGATAGAGATCAGATTTAAACTGTATTTACTAAAACCCAATCTGAATTATTTTATCACAATTAGCTCTCCTGTTCATTCACACTATGCAGTCAAATGCCAGAATATTCAGTTTTTTAATTAAAAAATGACTGTAGTGATATATAATAACTAGTTGACACACTGTAATTGCATCATTATCATTGTTTCTCCTAAGAATTTTATAATAAATGTTAAAATGTCCCAAGAAGCCTATTTGTAACAATATATACAATAATAACTAACTAGAATTAATAGAGATCACCACAGCAATTGCTTCCTTTTCAGGAAAATTATGTGTTCTATTAGTTAATGTGTATAGAAATACATAATGATACTAAATTGTCCTCTGTGCAACTCAATAATGCCTGAAAATAACGTTCTGGAAACTTTGAAGTCGTTTTCAAAATTATAAAGTTCAATGGTTTCTCAAGCAAGTGTGTCAAATGTCACTTTACCACAGTTTTGGAAAATACCCCATTCCTACTCCCTTCCAACAAAAACACTTACATACATATACACATATACAGTATACACACACGTGCCAAAACACAAAGGTATGTGAGTGTCAGAACTCTTGAATGGAAGGCCCTTAAATGACTAAATAATAAATCAGTTCCAAATTGCAATACCGACTTCCAAAGCACTAAGATTTGACAAATGCAATCATTTTCTGTTTTGTGTTCTTAAAATATATATCTAAATGCCTAGTGATTATCATACTCTGTCATTTTTCATTCATATTAATTTTTTAAAATAATTTGCCATTCTCAACTCCAACATTGTATTAAATTCTAGTTAACTGTTACTTTAATGAGGTCTTTTCATATTTAACATGTTTAAAGCATCATGCATGCTATGTGTGATAACAGATCATTTCACCATAAAAGGTATTTCCTCTTATCTTGCCAACCTTTTGTCTCATTTCTTCTTTCTATATATTTCTTCTCTAAACTCACCTCTGCCTATCCCTTGAGAGAAATAAATCTGCATCAAACACTTATACATTTCTTCATCTACAGGTATCACTCTATTTTCAAAAGCCCATATTTCTTCTCTAACTTTAGCTAATTATTAAGAGTTAGCTCATGTTCCAACTTGTCTGTAAAGTTTTCACTGATCTTCCAATCCCCAGTGTATTCTTCTTCTTAAATTTCTCTAAAACATTTACCTCAACTCATTGATGCATTTTCTATATTTTTTTCACATTATCTTTTTATATACAATTTCTTATATCTTCCATTTATATTGATTTTAGTAGAAAGAAGAGACATCTTTGCTTATCTTGATAGTCACAAAACATTTGGTGAATTTGTTCAATAAACATGTGACTGGTTCACTGTGAACTTATTTTCTTTGTACATTACTTAACTGATGATAATGAATCTTTAATGGAGGCATTTAGCCTAAAACTCTGGATAAAAAAATTGGTCAGAAATCCTTTCCCTAAATCTCATATTCAATGATTCATCTATGCATAAGTTTAATCTTAAACACAATTTAAAATTTCTACTATACATATATATATATAATTCCTGGAATATAATTGATGTTAAGAGAAACCTTCTGTTGTCATTATTTTTAATTTAAACATTTAGTAAAGTGAAGTCATTCAGTTGTGTCCAACTCTTTGTGACCCCATGGACTGCAGCCCACCAGGCTCCTCAGTCCATGAGATTCTCCAAGCAAGAATACTGGAGTGGGTTGCCATTTCCTTCTCCAGGGGATCTTCCCAACCCAGGGATCAAACCCGGGTCTCCCACATTGGAGGCAGACGCTTTAACCTCTGAGCCACCAGGGAAGTCCAAAGATCCTTATACTGGGATAGATTGTGAGCAAGAAGAGAAGCGGGAGACAGAGGATGAGATGGTTGAATGGCATCACTGACTCAATGGACATGAGTTTGAGCAAAATGAGGGAGACAGGGAGGCCTGCAGTGCTGCTGTTCATGGCATTACAGTCAGACATGACTTAATGACTGATAAACAGATTTTTCATAATTTGGGAGATTAGGAAGCCTAGGATAAAAGTTCCAGCAGATTTGGTTCTTAATGAAATCTCTCTTTTGACTTGCTGATAGGCGCCTTCTCTCTATGTCCTCCACAAGGCTGAGAAAGAGAAATTTCTGGTTTCTCATCTCTTTAAATAGGAATACTAATCTCATCATGGATCGCCTACTCTCAAGACTTCATCTAAACCTAATTCCCTTCCAAAGGCTCCACTTCCAAATACCATATATACATTGGTGGTTAAGGCTCCAACTTACAAACATTTGGTCCACCACAATATTCATATATTAAATAAAATATATTAAAGAAAATCTTGAAGAAAATTCTTATACATAGCCTGAGAGTTCCTGGCACAAATCCTATCCAAGTATCTGTTTCATTTCCTCCATCCTTTCCCTCTGATCTCTTCTACTCTAGCTATATTGGTCTTTTAATTCCCTTTAAACTGCTTTATTCTTGCTTTTCTTCTCCCGGGAAGTTTCTACCCAAAGTCTTTATACCGATGGCTCCTTCAGACCTTGTGTTCAAATTCTATCTTCTCAGTGATATATTCTCTTATCTATCTTACTAAAAGATATTCCAGACACTTCCTGTTTATTATTTTTATTCTACCTAGTGTTTGATATTTCCATGTTCATGCCCTATTTGCTCTGGACTATCTTCTCTAATAAAAGTTAAGCTTCCTAAAAGCTGATGATTTGTCTGTCTTATCCATTGCTGAATCCCAAGTATCTAAATTGTATATGGCACAGACTAAGAACTTGATGAATATTTGTAGAATAATTAATTAAATATTTTTAAAGTCAGAATTTAGTACCACACATAGAATTTAAAAAATGGTCTCTTTGTTAACATGCATATATAATTATTTAATTAATTTTAACAAAATAATCAAAATATCTGTGTTCTATTTCTGAAATACAGCATAGAAAAATTTTGAAATAAGAATGATATTTTCATATGATTCTATGTTCAGTTCAGTTCAGTCACTCAATCGTGTCCTACTCTTTGCGACCCCATGAATCACAGCACAACAGGCCTCCCTGTCCATCACCAACTCCTGGAGTTCACTCAGACTCACGTCCATCGAGTCTGTGATGCCATCCAGCCATCTTATCCCCGGTCATCCCCTTCTCCTCCTGCCCCCAATCCTCCCAGCATCACAATCTTTTGCAATGAGTCAACTCTTCACATGAGGTGGCCAAAGTACCGGAGTTTCAGCTTTAGCATCAGTCTTTCCAAAGAAGTCCCAGGGCTGATCTCCTTCAGAATGGACTGGTTGGATCTCCTTGCAATCCAAGGGACTCTCAGGAGTCTTCTCCAACACCACAGTTCAAAAGCATCAAGTCTTTGGCACTCAGCCTTCTTCACAGTCCAACTCTCACATCCATACATGACCACAGGAAAAACCATAGCCTTGACTTTATGATTCTATGTTACCCGTTGTATAAATTTTTAAAACAATTCACTTTCCATTATACTAAATTTAAAGTAAATGCATTTAGTTGTCAATACACATATGAGCATTTTTAACATAAATAGTTTGAAGTGGTTTATATCTGCTAACATAGAAATATATATAAGCCAGTTAGGCCTAACAGATACAGAGAGGGCACTCCACCCAACAACAGCAGAATTCAGTCGTCTCAAATACACATGGAAGATTCTCCAGGATAGATGATACACGAAACCATAAGATAAACTTCAATACATTTAAGAGTATAGAAATAATACAAAATATGTTCTCAAACAAAGTGTTGAGAAAAATCAGCCTAAGAAAAGAAATGGAATTTTTATTTGAGCATTAAAAAAAAAAAAAAAAAAATAGAATTTTTCACAAAATGGAACATCCTCAGACTCTTAAGGGGCAGTTCTGAACCCAACACTGAAGGAAGAGTAAGGTTTAAGCATCGTTAGAGTAAGAATGCCAGGACCATATAGTTTGGGAACAAGTGGAATAAAACACCATTGGTCTCACTGATGTGTCCTGTCATCTTCACTCTTTTTTATGCCTTTGCTCTTCACCATCAATTTCTCTCCCATGATTTAACATCATGCTGCTATGTGCTCATCTTGTCATTTTCCCTCCTTTAATCTCTATACACAATCTATCATTCTCACATCTCCTCATCCCCTTTCATTATTTTTCATTTTCTCTTTTTCCCTTAAATAACAGGTGAAAAACAGATTCTATCAAGCTGCAAGTGGTAACTGACAAAATATAAGTAATGGGAAAAAAAAATCCTAGCACCTTGCCTCACATCCAGTCCCTCACCTGGAATTTTCAAATTTTTACAATTCTCCTGATTTCACAACTAGAAACATAAAAGTCTAATTTGTTTTAACTCTAATATACTAGTTATAGAGGCTATCAGCTTGCCTCTTAAAGTGACTCCATTTAAAAGATATGTTGCTTTGTTTTATTATTTGTTCCTTGGCATATTCATAGTTTATAAAACCATTTCTAATACAAAAGGATAATTAATTAAAAAAATGAAACATGTCACCCCCATATTTACATTTCCAGTGCTTCTCCACTCAGTCTAAGCAATAGCTTCCTCTCCTGCCAGACTCGTGATATTGTCATATAGAGGCAATAAGCACTTGTCGAAATAAATAACTTCTCTAAAAAGAATCTCCATCCTGTCCTTCCTTATGTGTCACTGCTTCCCCACATCAACACTTTAGTCAAGAAATTCTTTCTGATGCCTAATTATGCCTTGGAATTTTTCACTTCCATGTCACTGCTCATACTATTCTTTTCTATAACCCTCTACTTATTTCCATGGAGGAATCATGTGTTCTCATTCTTTAAGGTACATATCAGGTATCATCTTTTTTCACTAACAAACATTAAAACAAATCTCTCCTTGATAAAGAATCACCTATACATTCATCTGTGTCTTTTGGCTCTATAGAAACTTCTACTTATTCATTTATTACATTGCAACAGTGGTATGTATGCTTGTTTATGAATCCTATTTAAATAGAGTGTTTTTTAAATTAATATATGTTACAAATGGATTTTCTTCTAATAGCTAGTCTTTACATAACACTGATTTAAAGGACTAAGAATTTGAAAAATTAGCAATTGCATAGGAAAATGGTGATTATTCACTATAAAGCCAGATATGATATAATAGCTAAAAAGGCATTTCAGAGAGAAGCATATTAAAATTAAAAAGGGGCCAATCCATCAGTACAATATGACATTTACCAAATATATATGACTAGCAACAGATGCCAAAATACAGGAGGAAAAACTTACAGATTAAAGGGAGAAATAGATAATTCAATAAGAGTTGGAGACTTCAATATCCTCCTTTCTATAATTAATAAAACAATTAGACATAAGATCAACAAGTAAACAGAAGAACAACTTTATAAATCATGTAGAACTGTCAGATAAAACAGTTCATCCAAAAACAGCAGAATAAACACTATTCTCTAGTTCACAAGGAACATTCTCTAGGACAGATCATAAGCTAGCCATAAGACTCAATATATTTTAAAAATACTAAAATAGTACAAGTATGATCTCCAACCACAAGTGAATATAATTAGGAAAAAAGAGGAAATGTTTTGGAAATCCATAAATTTGTAGCAATTAAATAATGGGAGCACACTCCAAAATAGACAATGAGTCAAAGAAAAAGCATAAGGAAAATAGAGATGAATAACAGCAAAAGTACAACACAACAAAACTCAAGGGATATAATAAAAAGCTGCAAACACTTATTTTAAAAGAAAAAAAAAAGTTCAAATCCATAACCTAAACTTCTACTATTAAACACTAAAGAAAAAAATCAAAATAAACTCAAAATGATAAGGAGGAAAAATATAACAAGTGTTAGGCTGGAAATAAGTGAAAAAGAGAAAAGAAAAATAATTGAAGAATTCAACAAAACCAAAGTTGATTCTTTGAAATAATAAGTAACATTATCAAACCTTTAGTTGGATTAAAACATAGAGAGAAAGAGAGGAGTAAAATTACTAAAATCAGAAATTAAAGAGAAGACATCACTGCCAATTTTACAGAGAAAAGTTCATTATAAGATAATGTATGTCAATAAATTAGATAATTTAGATGACATGAACAAATTCTAACAAAGATACAAATTACCAAATTGGACTCAAAAAGAAATAGAAATTCTATATATGTTTCCAACAAATAGACAGAACTAGTACACAACACATGGTGGTGTGAAGTTGCTCAGTCGTGTCCGACTCTTCACATCCCCATGGACTGTAGCCTACTAGGCTCCTCCCTCCATGGGATTCTCCAGGCAAGAGTACTGGAGTGGGTTGCCACTGCCTTCTTCAGGGGATCTTCCCGACCCAGGAATCGAACCCTGGTCTCCCGCATTCCAGGCAGATGCTTTAACCTCTGAGCCACCAGGGGAGTCCTTATTCTTTAAGTCAAGGAGAACTTCCTGACTATACACAGAATGGCTCCTTGAAGGTCGAAATGGAAGAGGGTATCACCCCACAGAAAGCGATGCCAAACTACCAACAGGCCTCTTCACTGGAATCCATCTTGGCTTAGAGATAGAACACACTCACAAATGAGAAGACCCTGAAATATACCAAATACAGACTCAGTACCAGAAAAAGTCAGAGGATTGGCCAAAGGAAACCAGAAAGAAATGTCTTCTAAAAGAGATTCAAACTACCACAGGTGGACCCCTGAGTCCACCCATGTGTCTATTCACAGGTACCCTTTTTTCTCCTTAAATACTTTCTCTATTTTCTATCTCTATGTGGAAATTCATTTCTAAACAGCTAATGGGCCAGGGCCTTGTCACTGACCACTTGGTCCCTGGTGGTCTGGTGGCTAGGGTTCAGTGTTCTCTCTGTCACAGCATAACTTCAATCTCTGGCCAGAAACCAAAATCCTGCTTCAAACTCCTGCAGATTGAGACTTCTGAGGTCACTGTGACACTCTAGGTTCAGAACCCAAAAGACAGGACATTTTCACCATGAGTCTCATGAGACAATCTCTTGGGTAACCCTATGGCTCCAAAGGGTCTGGGCTATATTGAGATAGTCATGAATAAGAGTCTATGGCACCCAGGAGTTCAGCTGACCAATCCTAGGTGTGTCTAACCTTCCAATCATTATCAGACAAGACAGATATGGGCATATAATCACCTTGAATACTCCAGATCATTCTGTCTGCTGACTGAATCTTACCAAGTCTCCTATCTGTAACATTATACTGCAAAAACATCATCCAGCTGAGCCAGGCCCCAAATTCTTGACCCAGAGATTATGAAAACATGGCAGTTGTTTTAAGCTCTAAGTATTGGAGTACATTTTTACACAATGACAAATAGTCAGAACATACAGTAAGTTTCCTCATTTTAAGGCAGGCTACATCTTTCTGACATGCTGCAACTTCAATAGATGTCAGCATCTTTAAAAGTGAAGTCCTGTAAGAGCTCTGGTGAATAAGATAAGGAGGTCCAGAAGCATGCCTGAGGTCCTGGTAACCTATTCAGATATTATTTTCCTGTGTCAGGGCAAAAGTACTACCAATAGTTCTCTGGATAAAAAAACATAATAAGTATAGAAAAGCTTTAGTTATCATGATGATATTTTTGATTTATGATAACCTGTCTCTTTAAGGGGAGGAGGGAAGCATAATGAAAAATGTCCAGAAAACTGGAGTATCTTGTTATTATGTTCAGTTTTTCACTGTTGTTTGCTCTTACTATTTTTTGTGAATACCAGTAGAATTAGTTTAGGTGACTGGCCCAGTGTGTACTGAGTGTTGATATTTCAGCTAAGTACTGGGTTCTACTTGAAATATTTACCATGTTAAAGTAATAAAAATCTTAAATTTTGCTACAGTATTATCTGTTTTTTTCCCCCTTACATAAAGGCTAATCACTAAATAGTCTGTTCTTATCAGCATTTATATGAAACATATATGAATTGTCTGTAGAAAATATATATCTACACCTAGAAATTCAAATAGAAAAAAGGGAATGATATCTGATATCAACTCAAGACTAAACTTTTGTAAGCAAAATATATTTCTGTATAAAAGATATTTTTGTAGCAAATATATTTCAATTCAATAATTGTATAGGGATAAAAGGATGAGCAGTACCATGGATGGTCATTTGTTTCTTATTAAATAGAGGCCACTGGAGAGATCAGCTTACAGACAGTCCTAAGAATTGGTGTCTGGGTATGTGTAAGGGGTGGGGGCGGTGATGCTTTCTCTTCTTAGTTTCTTTTATAAGGCTGCCATAACCACCATTTTCTATATACAGACATACCAGTCAGGGCCCTCCAGTTAGGAAATTAGGCCCTCCCTTACTATCTTCTGCAATAAGAATCTCAAACCTTTTTAGTTTCAGAAGTTTTAGACTGGACTAAAGCTGCATTATTAAAAACTAGGCTCTTAGCAACATAGCAACTGTTATCACTGAGAGGCAAGCTGGCAGCTCTGAAAGACACACTGGCAATGGCAGCCAGCTGCTAAGAGAATGAATACATCCTATGGGCATCTCCTTAATCCTTTGATAATATTTTCCATTTTATAAAATTAATTATTTACAGGATCATAATTCATCTAAACTAAAATTATAAATATGAAATGCATTTTCCTCAGGGTACTCTCACTGTTCACTCCAACAACATAATCAGACATTATAAAACATATCAAAAGTAGCTCAAGTATTTATGCATTATTCACACTTTTTGATCTAGGTCTTGAGAAGAATACTTATAACAAATGAACTCAGGTATCTATTATAACAAAGCCTCAGATATTGGCTGAAAATTTAATCAAGGAATAGAATACAGCTTGAAACATAAACTTCCAAATTTTGATGAAAACTACTTTTCTATATCCTCAGTCACAAAGTCAGATTTCTTTTGTTTTACATTAATTTCTATCATCCAAAAATGTTCTCTGATGGACTCAGGACAGATTTCAACATCTGCCCTAAGAGTCTGATATAAATTGTTTCTGTTTATTCAATGACTGGAAGTGGCAGAGCTAACAATGCTAATGTAACACGTCAGAAATCTAGTGTGTCATATATCCCTTAGGAATCAGCAAAATTGGCCCCTTGATCCTTTCATGCTAGACTTTGAGTCTAAAAATAAATGGTTCTATTTACTGTTTTGCCATTTACCTTCTTCTGTTATGACTGGATGCTCAGATTTCTCATCTCTCTGATATTTGGTTATCCATGGATACAGTGTCACTATATGGGTATACCTTCTTAATTCCTCTTTTAAACAAGCTCTTTTCCTGAAATCTAATCAACTCTAGTATCTGGTTTATATATTTTGCACTATAAGAGACAAGTAAGAGTAAGAAAATCAAACAGAGAGATCTGGGTATGTACTGATTATACACTAGTTGCTCTACATTTGTCACTTCATTAATCCTCACAAGGTAAGTTCAGTCTGTCACTATTCACAAGTTGTATATGTAAGGAAAGTGAGCCTCACTATAATAAATACTATTAAATGATAGAGCATAAATATACTTTGTTCATCATCAAACACTTCTCAGTGATCAACCCCTCAGAACTTTAAACAAAATATGAAGATTGGATCTAAAAAAAAAAATTGAAAACAATAGTGTATGTGCACTCACCATGTCTGACTCTTTGCAACCCCATGGACTATAGTCTGACAAGCTCCTTTGTCCATGGAACTTTCCAGGCAAGAATCCTGGAGTGGGCTGTCATTTCCTCCTCCAGGGGATCTTCCCAATCTAAGGATAGAACCCGAGTCTCTTGGGTCTTCTGCATTGGCAGGCAGAGTGTTTATCACTGCACCACTGGGAAGAATACTTGTTTATTAAAAACTTAAATGCAAATCAACATAAGTTAGTGAACAATGCATTTTAACAGACACAATACTTTCAACTGTATTTATCTTCATACCTGAAATCCTATATTCCCATATGGAGATAATATGTGAAGTAACCATAGGAAGTTATTAAGAATAATCAATGAATACTAGGAAACTGACACCTCAAGAGAGAAGTATAGAATATCAATCCACTTTGCTCATGTAGAAGAGAAATATATCTTGCCTGTATATGGGATTAATTAATTAGATTTTGATAAAATTAAATAAGTTGTAACATGGAAACAAACATTATTAAAATAGTATAATTTATTATTATGAGCATAGCATTCAAATGCAGTATTGATACAGAATTGTCCAAAACAATAATAATTCTAATATATATACACATATATCATATATACATGTATATATATGTATATATTCAGTCTATAAATATAACAGTCAATACATACTGACTGCTGAGGGCTAATTTTTAACCTTTAAAAGTTCTGGAAGTTTCTTGTTAAATGCAACTATTATTAAAAAATGAGTTATATAAACTTACTACTAACTGAATTATAGTAAATATGAAGGTGATTAATATTAAAACATATTTTCCTGATTATTTTATTACATGTTGCTGTTTTATAAGTTCTTGAGGTTATTTATATCTCTTGTCTCTGAGGCAGAAATACCACATAATTATCCACTACTGCACTTGCTGTCAACTTTATTAAGTGATATCACATTTATAGCCTGAAATTTGCAATGAGAGTATTTCAATCAACTAAATAAGCAAACAGTAAGAATTAAGGCTACTTTTCTTGGAGAGTAAGTCTTGGACACTTACCAGTACACTGCTATATATAGTTATCTGCTTTTTTTCTCATTCATATCAGTGATGGCTCTGTTGAGAACTGTTTTAAGAAGTTGTTTTTAGATCTGCAGTCAAATGAGTTTTCTAGACCTAACAATGTGAAGTCAAGTGGGCCTTAGAGAGCATCACTACGAACAAAGCTAGTGGAGGTGATGGAATTCCCGTTGAGCTGTTTCAAATCCTGAAAGATGATGCTGTGAAAGTGCTGCACTCAATTTGCCAGCAAATCTGGAAAACTCAGCAGTGGCCACAGGACTGGAAAAGGTCAGTTTTCATCCCAATTCCAAAGAAAGGCAATGCCAAAGAATGCTCCAACTACCGAACAATTGCACTCATCTCACATGCTAGTAAAGTAATGCTCAAAATTCTCCAAGCCAGACTTCAGCAATATGTGAACCGTGAACTCCCTGATGTTCAAGCTGGTTTTAGAAAAGGCAGAGGAACCAGAGATCAAATTGCCAACATCCGCTGGATCATGGAAAAAGCAAGAGAGTTCCAGAAAAACATCTATTTCTGCTTTATTGACTATGCCAAAGCCTTTGACTGTGTGGATCACAGTAAACTGTGGAAAATTCTGAAAGAGATGGGAATACCAGACCACCTGACCTGCCTCTTGAGAAATCTGTATGCAGGTCAGGAAGCAACAGTTAGAACTGGACATGGAACAACAGACTGGTTCCAAATAGGAAAAGGAGTANCTTCACCCAAGGCTGATCCTTTCTTCAGGGTTGCTCTCTCTTGCCTTCCTTGTCCATACCTACGTGCCCCATTACTCTCTTCCTTCTGATGTCTTATCAGTTAATCTCCTTTTCCTCAAGTTCTACAGACACCTGGAGTCAATTTCCATGCACTGTCAGCCTACTAAACATTTTTTTTCCTTCCTGATCTACCAAACACACAGCTACTTCAATAGTCACAGCACCTCTTTTCATCAGTCATGGCCACAAAGATCCGTGTGCATCCACATTGAGGATACCTGCAGTAGTGTGGGATCCACAGTGAGGAGAGTAGTAATACATCTTAGAAAAAGGTCTCCTTCTTTTGGACCCCAACCCTCTGGGTACCCAAACATCTGCCCGTTCACGCCAGGGAGGTCAAGGGGTCCCATAATGTTTAGATTCAGTCTTTCTCCCTCCCTTTTGAAGTGGGTTGCTTGATCCTGGTTTCTTTAGTGTCTGTTTGTCTCATAAAATATTTGCAAAATGCTCCACAGCATCTTCACTTCAATTCAATTCATTTGGACTGAGGACTTCAGCTTTCTGCCCATTGGGCTGTGGGCTGGGAGCCTACGCTTACCCTGGTTCTGCTCAGGCTCAGAACCCCTACCTCTGTGCATGGGACACTCCAGATACTTAATTTTATAGAATGTGATTCAGAGACAGCTTTCTTTAATTCACATAGATCATTCTGGCCTGAATTTATAAACCCAGGTTTTCATGTCAGTATCCACTCAGAATTGAGACAAAATTCATATCTGCGAGAGCACATGTGGTCTTCCCAGGTGATGCTAGTATAAAGAATCTGTCTGCCAACGCAGGAGATGCAGGAGACTCAGGTTCGATCCCTGTGTCAGGAAGATCCCTAGAGGAAGGCATGGCAACCCGCTCCAGTATGCTTGCCTGGAGAATCCCATGGACAGAGGAGCCTGGCGGGTTGCAGTCCACAGGGTCACAAAGAGTCGGACACAACTGAAGCGACTTGGCGTGCACGCATGTAGAGCACATGTAAGCCCATGTTTTTAAGCAATGTGGCTTGCCCATACCAAGAAATCAATACAATTTTGTCCAACTGAATTGACTACATTTAGTGTCAATCGCTGTAGACAAACCTACATCTCCATTCTAGTTGACAGTGGGCCAACTGATTAGCTTTAAGCTGTCAAGTATCAACAAGAGAGTAGTAAATAAGGATTAAGAATACAGAAAATATATCAAGGAAAAGTTCCAGTGCTGTTTGTACATGCCTCATATTCCTGAGTAAGGGGGAAATCTTACCAGTAAGACTAGCTCTGGGCCAAATGATGTAATAGACTAAGAAGAAAATTAGCATGATTATGTTCCCCCTTTCAATGATCTTCTTTGCTACCCTTTTCCCTACTTCCTGCTCCTGAAATGTTCCTTGTATTCAGTAAGTTGTCAACAAATCTCCTGAGGACCCATGATATCTGAATTTTACTTAGGGGAGTCGTAGTGACTTTTATATATGAACCTCAAAAACACTAATTCTGATGGTGGATTTTCAGGTATCGTGGCAGGCAATGGGTGAGATATTTTTGCATAGGAGGATCTACCTTGTACCTCTTGAGTTCTAATAACATGTGGACCAACTTGAGACTTGACTTGTCACTTGGCTTATTTCCTACAAGCAGGATTACTTTAGTAGGAAGAATAATGGCTCCCCAAAGATAGGCTCATTCTAATCCTTGGGGAATCTGTGAATATGTTAGCTTACAGAGGAGAGGGAAGCCTGGCCGGCTGCAGTCCATGGGGTTGCAGAGTCAGACGTGACTGAGCAACTGAACAGCAACAACAAAATGGTGATAGCAGAAATCACTGACTGCTCTTTTGCTAATCCAGTAAATTGACTAGGGTGAGTTGCTGGTTACATAGGAAGTATTCAATACACACTATTTCCTATCTCTTCTATCTGCTGGCCCATGCCAACCTGCCACCATAAGTCTTGCAATGATGGCTCTATTCAAAACTGAGGGGATGTAATTAACAGATAATCATCTAATAGACTTAATAGAATTATCTTTGAATGTATTAGTGCAATTTTTTAAGAAAGAGAGAGAAACTGGTAGAACAAGAGCTATTAGCAAATACTAAAAAACTCTGGTATAGCTTATCACTGGGGGATATAAAATGACTTCGGAGCTAGTAGATGCTCTGAATAAGCATGCCAGGAATTCAAAGTTCAAAAGATTATTATAAACCATACTTTCTTTCCATTAATCCTAAAAAGGGAAAAGGAATGCTGAGGGGGCCTTGGTCTCATCAACTCTTAAAAGTAACAAGAATACAGCTTGATTCCACCTGTTAACATGGAAGAGCGATATAGATGGGTCCAAAAATATTTTATAAAGATGTTTAGAACACTGAGAGAACAGACATACCATTAATAGAAATGAGGATGACAGAAGCATTGCGTGTGATAACAGCCACATAACTACTGTAAGAATTAAATGTCAAATTGAACTACCATCCAGGAATACACCAGAATGTGAAAAAGTATTTTCAGTCTTTTATCATATTATCACTTAAGATGGCAATTTTGAAATTGATATCAGGAAATGTTATTTTAATTCATTAAAGTGTAAAAACTGGTTGACAAAAAAGTGATACACTAGGATCCCACAGGAGAAGTCTCTACATGTGTGAGTGTAAGTGAATGTGTGTGTGTATTGCCTTGTTTCAAAGTAACTGATTGGGTAAAAATAGAAACATATATAAAATGCTTTCTGAATTCTACTTAATAAAGATACTGAAGGATCATTAAAATATGAGAATGAGTCTATATTGATATATTATCCCTCGTGTTAGTCACTCAGTTGTGTCTGACTCTTTGTGACCCTGTGGACTTTGGTCTGCCAAGCTTCTCTGTCCATGGAATTCTCCAGGCAAGAATACTGGAGTGGGTAACCATTCCTTTCTCCAGGAGATCTTCCTGACTCTTCTTGAACCTGGGTCTCCTACACTGTAGACAGGTTCTTTACCATCAGCGCCACCAGGGAAGCCCCAGTATAATCCCTAAGGAAGTAATAAGAATATGGCAGAATAATTCTCCAGGCAAGAATACTGGAGTGGGTAACCATCCCCTTCTCCAGGAGATCTTCCTGACTCAAGCATTGAACCTGGGTCTCCTACACTGCAGACAGATTCTTTACCATCAGCGCCACCAGGGAAGCCCCAGTATAATCCCTAAGGAAGTAATAGAATATGGCAGAATCTGCATTAAGGGATTTTGCTAGATTCAAAGGCACTTTAATCATGAACTTAGTTGTATATATTATTTACAATAAAAAAAAAACCTTGGGCCAAGTAACTCAATCACTATGGATTAGGCAACTATCTAATAAGGCAAAATCATGTTTTTCTAGAGAATTACAGAAGAGCCTTTACCTTAAATCACTCTATACATCTGTGTTTCCAGTCTGCCCTATTTCCATCTGATTCCTTTACTCTTAGTTTCAAGAATCTATAAGTTAAACCATTTAATTTAAAACTGTTTGTGGTCACTGTGGATATTTGTGGATAGTAATAATGAAGTGTCAAATGCTCTTTTTAATTCATGTTTTTATAATTACATAGACTCAGTTTACTGCATTTTTTCGTGGAAAAAATTATTTTAGAATTCTAAAATTATCTTCAATTTTTAAATTAAGTAGTAAGACTTTTAAAAACTATCTCTACATGAATATATTAAGCTACTGACTTGGTGGATGGAGAAGGCAATGGCACCCTACTCCAGTACTCTTGCCTGGAAAATCCCATTGACAGAGGAGCCTGGTGGGCTGCAGTCCATGGGGTCGCTAAGGGTCAGACACGACTGAACGACTTCCCTTTCACTTTTCACTTTCATGCCTTGGAGAAGGAAGTGGCAGCCCACTCCAGTGTTCTTGTCTGGAGAATCCCAGGGACGGGGGAGCCTGGTGGGCTGCTGTCTGTGGGATCACATAGAGTCGGACACAACTGAAGCGAATTAACAGCAGCAGCACTGACTTGGTCAACATATTAAAACTTTAGGAATCTTCTATTTAAAAGGCAACTTTTTCTCTGAGATCTCAAAATCAAATGCTATATTGTGTCTAAAATTCTAAAGATTGTGTAAATACAGTCTTCACCACATACACTATATAAATTCATACAGAGAATGTTTAATCAATCAGGTAAAAGTAGAGACTGGTTTATTTCTAGACACCTTTACTTATCACATCACTTAGCAGCACCATTTATTTATCTAAAATTCTAAAGATTGTGTAAATACAGTCTTCACCACATACAGTATATAAATTCATACGGAGAATGTTTAATCAATCAGATAAAAGTAGAGACTGGTTTATTTCTAGACACCTTTACTTATCACATCACTTAGCAGCACCATTTATTCAGAAAAATCTCTGGCATAAAATGCTCTGCTAATCCACTTTATCTCTTACAGTGTTACTTTTCTCCCTAATTAAATGAAACAGATATCAAGTAACATTTAATTGACTTTGTATCTTTTCTTATCCATGCTGACTTTCACCACACACATACTTGAGGTAGTAGAGGGAATAGGGAGGGGAAGGGGTTTTTTCATCTTCGTCAAAATGATGCTGGAAAAGGGGAGTGAAGAGAGTCTATTAAGAGTATAAACTCATTCCATTCTCAGTGGTGTCTAGAACATAAATCAGTAAGATTCAATATGCTTGTTATTATAACTAAGCCAGAGAAATTGCAGCATCTACAAAAGCTGAAATGTCTAAAAGCTAAATCTTTAAACTAGAATCATATCCAGGCATTACATGTAAGAAGAGGATCTCCATTATAATAAAACAAGACAGAGTCTGATGTCACCAAGAAAGTCTATGTGAAGAATACTGGGAAAGCACATGTTCACATATAAGAATGTTCAAAGCGTTAGTCTCTCAGTCATGTCTGACTCTTTGTGACCTCATGGACTGTAGCCTACCAGACTCTTCTGTCCATGAAATTCTCCAGGAAAGCACACTGGAGTGGGTAGCCATTCCCTTCTCCAGGGGATCTTCTCGACTCAGGGATTGAACTAGGGTCTCCTGCATTGCAAACAGAGTCTTTACCCCGTGAGCCACCTACCAAGAAAATCTATGTGAAGAATATTGGGAAAGCACATGTTCACATATAAGAATGTTCAAAGCGTTAGTCTCTCAGTCGTGTCTGACTCTTTGTGACCTCATGGACTCATGGACTGTAGCCCACCAGACTCTTCTGTCCATGGAATTCTCCAGGAAAGTACACTGGAGTGGGTAGCCATTCCCTTCTCCAGGGGATCTTCTTGACTCAGGGATTGAACTAGGGTCTCCTGCATTGCAAACAGAGTCTTTACCCTGTGAGCCACTGGGGAAGCCCAAGAATGCTCAAACCACCATATACTTGTGCTCATTTCACAAGCTAACAAGGTAATGCTCAAAATCCCTCAAGCCATGCTTCAACAGTACATGAACCAAGAACTTCCAGATGTACAAGCTGGATTTAGAAACAGCAGAGGAACCAGAGGTCAAATTGCCAATATCTGTTGGATCATAGAAAAAGAGAGAATTCCAGAAAAAATATCTACTTCTGATTCACTAACTACACTAAAGCTTTTGACTTGTGTGGATCACAGTACACTTGGAAGATTCTTCAAGAGATGGGAATATCAGACCACCTTACCTGCCTCCTGAGAAATCTGTATGCAAGTCAAGAAGCAATAGTTAGAACCAGTCATGGAACAACGGACTGATTCAAAATTTAGAAAGGAGTACGTCAAGACTGTATATTGTCACCCTGCTTATTTAACTTATATGCATCATGAGAAATGCTGGGCTGGAGGAGTCACAAGCTAGAATCAAGATTGTCTGGAGAAATATCAGTAACCTCTGATATGCAGACGATACCATCTTAATGGCAGAAGCAAAGAGGAACTGAAAAGCCTCTTGATGAAGGTGAAAGAGGAGAGTGAAAAAGCTGGCTTAAAATTCAATATTCAAAACATGAAGATCATGACATCCGGTCCCATGGCAATGGGATAAAATGTGGAAACAGAGGTAGATTTTATTTTCTTGAGTTCCAAAATCACTGCAGATGGTGACTGCAGCTATGAAATTAAAAGATGATTGTTCCTTGGAAGAAAAGCTATAACAACCCTAGACAGCATATTAAAAAGCAGAGACGTCACTTTGCCAACAAAAGTCCATATAGTCAAAGTTATGGTTTTTCCAGTAGTCATGTTTGGATGTGAGAGCTGGACCACTATCATGACATCCGGTCCCATGGCAATGGGATAAAATGTGGAAACAGAGGCAGATTTTATTTTCTTGAGTTCCAAAATCACTGCAGATGGTGACTGCAGCCATGAAATTAAAAGATGATTGCTCCTTGGAAGAAAAGCTATAACAACCCTAGACAGCATATTAAAAAGCAGAGACATCACTTTGCCAACAAAAGTCCATATAGTCAAAGTTATGGTTTTTCCAGTAGTCATGTTTGGATGTGAGACCTGGACCATAAAGGAGGCTGAGTGCTGAAGAATTGATGCTTTCGAATTGTGGTGCTGTTAAAGATTCTTGAGAGTCCCTTGGACTGCAAGGAGATCCAACCAGTCCATCCTAAAGGAAATCAGTCCTGAATATTCACTGGAAGGACTGATAATGAAGCTGAAGCTCCAATACTTTGGCTACCTGATGTGAAGAGCCTACTCACTGGAAAGGACTCTGATGTTGGGAAAAATTGAAGGCAGGAGAAAGGGGAAATATAGCGAGATAATTATGTTCCCTTAATCTTTTCTTTTGAATTTCTTAGTACCACGAATATTAGTAGCATTGGCAAAAAGTGAATCTTACCTGAGACAGTACTAGGAATAACTGAATAATTTATTCTGGAATCTTCTACCATAACAACACTATAACCATCTAAAGATACATTGTTTTCTTAACCTAATATTTATATTATTTATTCCCTAAGTGAAAAATCACTTATGCAACAAGGCTTGGCAATTGATTTTTTTATCCTTTTTTTTCCTTTTTTTTCTTTTTACTAGTTTTTTAAATTTATTGCACACGTTTTTCAAGCTTCTGTTTTCTTTCTTTAGTCATAGTAAGTAAGTAAGTAAAGTCACTCAGTCGTGTCCGACTCTTTGTGACCCCATGGACTGTAGCCCACCAGGCTCCTCAGTCCATGAGATTCTCCAAGCAAGAATACTGAAGTGGGTTGCCATTTCCTTCTCCATGATTTTTTTATTCTTAGGGGGAGAAACAGGTCAATAAATTAATGATTTTAGTTAATTTGCACTGTTTTAAAACTAAATGTTCAGGAAAACTTTTCCCCTTCATTTACACAAACATTATTGCTCCCAAGAAACGTACATTATGAAATTGATCTACATTTGTCAAACAAGAACCAAAACATCTATATTTTTGTGTGTATGTGTGTGTGTGGTTTCTGAAGTGGGTTGCCATTTCCTTCTCCATGATTTTTTTATTCTTAGGGGGAGAAACAGGTCAATAAATTAATGATTTTAGTTAATTTGCACTGTTTTAAAACTAAATGTTCAGGAAAACTTTTCCCCTTCATTTACACAAACATTATTGCTCCCAAGAAACGTACATTATGAAATTGATCTACATTTGTCAAACAAGAACCAAAACATCTATATTTTTGTGTGTATGTGTGTGTGTGGTTCATATATTGCTCACTGTATCACAATGTTAAGCTTTAATAAACCATATTTTCCCTTATTTTCAGTCAAGATTAAGTATGAGATTTGTCCCTTTGACTTCACTGGAATATTGCAGAAGGATCCATGGCTTTAATACTTATAAGGTAGAAACAAATAAATGAGGCTGCTAAATAAAACGTGTGAAAGTTGCTCAGTCGTGTCTGACTCTTTGTGACCCCATGGACTATACGGTCCATGGAATTCTCCAGGCCAGAATACTGGAGTGGGTAGCCTTTCCCTTCTCCAGGGGATCTTCCAAATCCAGGTCTCCCACATTGCAGGCAGATTCTTTATCAGCTGAGCCACAAGGGTAGCCCAAATAAAATCTATAAAGTAATAACTCAAACACTATTTAAAGAACATTAGAGGGACAAAGTTTCAAAAAACAACTAGTTTTCTTGTGATATCATTGGTAAATAAGATTTCACATTTTTATTACACAGAATCAAGAAGTATCTGTCTACTACAAATCATTTTCATAAGCAATACCAAGCTTTCAAGGAACATGTTAGGAACAAAAATTAAATATCCACAGCCCTTATTTTCCAATGACCTCAATGAAGAATTTAAAAATATATGCTTCCTTATTACTTAAATTTACTAGTTTTCTCAAAGATGCATTTATTGAATTGTTTTTTTCTTTATAAATCTGTAAGCCGCATGGCTACAGCATATTCTGTACTAAATATATTTAGTTGATTCTAAGACCTGGAAAGACATGGTATGTTATCACTATCTTTAGCTGGTTGCAGCCCGGCATATTAGACTTGCAATCAAAACTATCCTTCGAACCTCCCACAACTGCTAAATCAAGATGTTTTGGAGTGCTATGTTTTGGTAAAAGTAAGTTACTATATTTAGTGGTCAAGTCTATAAAATGTACACTTCCAAGCATCAAAAAAAGAGAAATAAAACATGTCCAGTGAGCTCAAGAAGTACTGTGTTTTCCATTTCCATGATTTGGCCAAAGTGGAAACTCATTATTATTAGATTAATGGAAATCTTAGCTTAGCCACTTACTAGTAGTCCAATAACTTTGGAAGTATTCTTAGCCTTTAAAGTCAGCACTGAAGAAGTGTTAATTATCTTTCCACTTTCATCCCTCCTATCCAATCTTTCCACCAAAAACAGACGGTTAAACTTGACACACAGTTACTGTGAGAAAGGCAAGAGAAAGGAGGAAAGAAAAGGACAGAAGGAGGAAGGGAGAGACGGAAAATAAAAGCAAGGGGAAAAAAGGGAAAAGAAAAAAGAAAAGCTCTGGAGACTCTCACCATAGTAGCTACCTGCACAGTTGGCTACTATGCCACAGAAACTGTACTGCATGAATGATCCTATTTCCATGAGTAATTTTACTGAAATCTTCAAAAGAACCCTATAGCCAGGTGCTATTATTGTCCCACTTGACAAATGAAACTGAGGCTGAGAAAGGTTCAGTCTCCTGGCCTAGGGTCACATCACCACTTATTGTCGGAGGCAGAACCTCTATTTGTTCCAGTTCTAACTCCCCTCACCCTGATGGAAAGGCAGATACGCAGGGTCAAGAGACTGGCCTTCCTGTGTACACATTTCAAAGAAGTTTAAGACATCTTATAATTAAGATGTTGAAAGTGACCTCTTCACTTCCCCCTTAGACCGTTTCGATGCCCCTCTAGTGTTTCCCATCTCAGTGAATGCAACACCACTCTCCTCTGGCCAAGAAACCCAGCATCATGCTCATGTTCTCTTTTTTCCAATCCACCAGTAAGTCCCGTAGATTGAGGTGTGAAGTTATGCAAGCCCATCCTCCTCTCCATATTACACCTGTCTTCCTGCAGCAGCCCTACATGTCTCCCTTCTTCCTCCTTGAAATGCCCCCTTGACTCTCTACCGCTACAAAAGCCATCATCTGAAAACATAAACTTGTGAACTCCCTTGTTTTAAAAAGATCTGGGGGCTTCTCTTTCCCTTAGAACAAAATCTGAATTGCTACCCTGGGTTTGTCAGGCTCTGTACCATCTGGGCCCCGTCTAGCTCTCTGGCACCCACTGCCTGGTGCTACTCTTTCATTTGTCAACTGGGCTCCGGGTGTGTGGATGCTCTTCTGGTCCCCTGAACACACAAAGCTCAGGGCCTTTGCACATCCTTTTCCTTCCACTTGGAACATTTCTTCCTCCCTTCTTCCTGTGGCAGCTTCATCTCATCCTAAGTCTAAGCTTAAACATCACCTTTCTGAAGCCTTTCCTGATAGGTGCATCTTTATCTTGGATTTACTGACAACCTCTGCAATAGTTTAAACAATGTATACATGTTGTATTTGTCTACTGTTCTATTATCCATACCTATCAGAACCTCACGTCAGATCATAATTGCCATGACTGTCACTGTTTTTTTTTTTAATTTTAATTTTTACTTTATTTACTTGACATTACTGACTGTCACTATTTTTCAAGATCCCAATAGACACCTGAAACATAGTGGCTGCTCCAAAAGTACTTGCTGAATAATTCAATAAACAAATGAATAAAGAAATTCTTTTCACCCAGTAACTTTCATCATAGAAACTCTTTCATTGCATTCTGCTTGTATTGTATTATTGAGTGTGTGCGTGTGTGCTAAGTCACTCTATTTGTGTCCGACTCTGGGCGACCCTGTGGGCTGTAGCCTGCCAGGCTCCTCTGTTCAAGGAATTCTCCAGGCAAGATTCCTGGAGTGGGTTGCCATGCCCTCCTCCAGGGGAGCTTCCAGACCCAGGAATGGAACCTGCATCTTTTTTATGTCTCTTGCACTGGCTGGTAGGTTCTTTATCACTAGTGCCACCTGAAGTCATGATCAACTCTTTGCAACCCCATGGACATGGTCCACCAGGCTCCTCTGTCCATGGGATTCTCAAGGCAAGAATACTGGAGTGGGGTGCCATTTCCTTCTCCAGGGGATCTTCCCCAGCCAGGGATTGAACCTGGGCCTCCTGCACTGCAGGCAGATTCTTTACCATCTGAGCCACCAGGGAAACCCCCCTGTATTCTTACAGGTTCTCACAAATACACAATCATACTAGCTACAACTGTGTACTAGACCATTGCACATCACATTCTATTTCCCCTGACTGCCCAGAGCAAACTTAAAGAGACAGACTGGAATATTTTTGAGATATGTAATATATACCATGAACAAACATTTGATTTGAAACTGTGGTATTTTAATCACGTGTGAAACATTTGCTTAGTTTTTAAAAGGCGATGATCATTTGTTGTGAGAGTAAACATAGAACCATGCTAAACTTCAGAGATGTGTCTAATACTTATCTTGGTTGCTTCCAATTGCTGACAGTTAAAATAAAGCTGCTATAAACAACAACAAAAGAAGATATATCTAATACAGATTCATACTCATGGGAAGATTTAATGATTTAGAAAAAGCTTCCTCTGAGCTAAAGCTAATAAAAATGGTACATCCATAAAATTTTGGAATGAACTTAAAGAATAATAACTAATAAAATGTAATTTATACTTTTCTACTTTAAAAGTACAACTTCTTTCATGAATACAGCACAGATATTTTATAGATTCATACTTTTATTTTTATTTATTTATTTTTTTTTTTCTTTTTGGCCATGTGATCTTAGTGGCTGGTGGAATCTTAGTTCCCTGACCAGGGATTGAACCAGTACCCTTGCAATGGAGGCATGGCATCCTAATGACTGGACCGAGGAGAATTCCTGATTCCTGCTTCTAAAGGCAGGGGTCTGGCACTGAAAGAGCTTGATGCCTTGAACTGTTCTGAACTGCTCAATGAAAAAAGAAAGGCCTACAAACATTATGCCACAGTCACCAACACCTCCTCCCAGGGTCAGTTTTCCAGTGGATCTGTGCTCTCTTACAGATTAAAAAATACTTGCATCAGTGCCTGACATTACTTCACTTTCTTATTATAACACCCTGAGACACTAGTATCTTTCCTCTGGTTCTCATGTCACTAGCAATTAACTTTATTGCCAAGAATGCTTGCTTTTTTTCCCTCTCGGCTGAATATTTGTATAATCTTTTAATGCTTGTACTCAGACCTCGTTTTCTGACTTACTGCGCTTATCTATATTTTTCCAGCCTTGCTTTAAATTCAAGCTAATTATCACTAATGACTTTGCCTTAACCCGTAAAGTTATTGGTCATCTTCCAGCAGAAGGTTGTGCTCCTCTTCGCCAGAATGAAAAGCATCCAGTCTCCTTGTGGCTTGACTATTCAATTGTCAAGTACAGATGAAAAATCTGAGACTCATCCTCCACTGACATTTCACATACAGTCCAACACCTCCTCCCAGGGTCAGTTTTCCAGTGGATCTGTGCTCTCTTACAGATTAAAAAATACTTGCATCAGTGCCTGACATTACTTCACTTTCTTATTATAACACCCTGAGACACTAGTATCTTTCCTCTGGTTCTCATGTCACTAGCAATTAACTTTATTGCCAAGAATGCTTGCTTTTTTTCCCTCTCGGCTGAATATTTGTATAATCTTTTAATGCTTGTACTCAGACCTCGTTTTCTGACTTACTGCGCTTATCTATATTTTTCCAGCCTTGCTTTAAATTCAAGCTAATTATCACTAATGACTTTGCCTTAACCCGTAAAGTTATTGGTCATCTTCCAGCAGAAGGTTGTGCTCCTCTTCGCCAGAATGAAAAGTATCCAGTCTCCTTGTGGCTTGACTATTCAATTGTCAAGTACAGATGAAAAATCTGAGACTCATCCTCCACTGACATTTCACATACAGAAATGACTTTGCAGCTTTTTTTTAAACTATGTCAAGAAGCTATT
>SJXQ01009790.1:0-115750 GCA_006408695.1 Aepyceros melampus | reverse complement strand
AGCTGAAAGTCTGCGTGCTGCAACAAACCATCCCTCAGACAACAAAGATCTCATGTGCCACAACTAAGCCCCAGTGCAGCCAAATAAATATTTAAAAAATTAAGTTAACTTTTGTCCAATATTTGCTTTCCATCCATTACTTCACCAATTTATTGATGCATATTATTCCTTAAAATTTTCAAGAAAGCAATGAAAAAACAAATCTTTTAAAATAGTGTCTTCATGTAATAGTTATGAATACTGAGACTTACCTGCCTAAAGACATACATTCCATAGTAATGGAGCCAGGATTAAACACATGAAGTCTGACCTCTGACCTCTCATTCTTCACACCCCTATTGGTTGCCAGGTGCGTGTGTGTATATATCCTTACAGGTTTGATTTTGGAGGACTCATCTGAGCATGTTCTTAAAAACCAAATATCAAAGGAAGCATGAATGGAGAAGACATTCTGGTTCATGTGTGAGCTTCTATCAGAAAAGAAATAAGAGTGCTTGGTATATATTCTGTAAAATTTCTTATATTCTTTGAGTAAAGATGATGTAACTTGTTTTTTTCCCCCAAACTCCTTCTTTTCGCCAACAGCACTGCAGGAAAAAAGAGTTAAAGGAAAGAAAGAAATGAAAAGGCTAGATATGGAGGAAAGGAGATTTTGAGTTAAGCTTTTATTAATTCAAGTTAACTCGAGCTCCTTTTGAAATGTTGCAATGACTCTTTAGAGACAAATTCAGGCATCCAGAGGTTTCTTGATTTTCATCTCTGCTTTCTTATCAATGCATACTGATGTCCATCAAATGCCAATATGCCTACAGAAATAAGCTCAAGGAAATTAATTTTCAGTGAAGTGCCACTTATTTGTCATTTTGACTCTAAATCTGCCTGCATTCTTCTGCACCGTGACTGAATTTTGTCCAATCACTTTTAATTACGAGGCTGTACTTGGGTACTTGCTTCCTTTGATATATTCTTTTCAAACTCAGGCCCTGGGCCTCATTTTTTTGAGCTCTGGCTTCAACACCAGGAGCCCCGAGGCCTGATGTTGGTTGGACACTGACTCCAATTATTTTCTGTGCAAATTGCTTGACCCTTCAGCTTTGATTCTCCCTTTCACAAACTGAGGATGTAATCACTTCCCCTCTTATCTCACAAGGCTCCCGAGGGAAGCATTAAAGAGCTTTGAATATGAAAAACACTCTGTACCTAGGAAGGAGTGTCATGTGCTTGCCATTTTCCATCCAGTTCCCAGATAATATCGGGGGCTGCTTTCCCCAGGGAAGCTAGTTAAGACACAGCAATCCTTGGCCTGGTCTGTGGTTTCCTTTGCTATTTCTGAGATGCCCTGTAGCAAACAGCAAGCATCAACCCATTCTCTCCTACATAATTTTTTCTTTTTTTTTTTTATGACTGTTTGCAAGTGAGATCCTGGCAGAATTGCTGATCCTCTGTGTTAAACTTCCCCCTTTGCTTAATCTTCTTGAAAAGAACCTTGCCGCATATATTTGTCCACATTACCACTGGAAAGGAACACTGAAAGTGCACTTCTGCTGATCTAGTCTGCTGGAGTTGGGAGGAGGGATGAGAAAGGCAAGTCATTTTCAGTGCAGCGTGGGTTTAGAAGAAGGATATTTTCAGAATTCAAGTAAACTGGTATTATAATTACAGAACTTAAGACACTCTCAAACTGAACATCATTTTTACTCAACCTGCTGTAGATAAGGACATTATCAGACTCAACAGGTCTTCTCCTAATACAACTGGCCTCATGAATTCAAGGCAAAGTGACAGCAAAGCATTTCTTGGAAGTGCGCCTTTTCTTCTCTACCTGTATCCCAGATGAGAGAGGCTGGGCCTGGATAAGTGAGCAATTATTTCTTTTCCTAGATTCCCAGTCTCAGGCCGTGTCAGTTGGCTTAGATTATTCACAAGAAGCTCCTGTCCCTTTGCTCTTGCCATCACCTACTCTAGCTACTCAGATCTCCTTCTCATCATTTTCAGGAGAGAAGAGAACTTCTAGGGCAAGGCTTTTAAGTATCTGAAAGGCTGAGACCATCCCTGGACTCCATAGGCCCTTGGAGTCAGAAAAACTCAGTTTACAGAAAAGAGAGCAGAGGCAGGTCCAGTTAAAGAGATCTGTCCCCAGAAACAGGGTGTCCTGACTCCTGTTCCAGGAGTCTATCCATCTAACACCCAGGGGTAATTACCTCACTTTGGTCTAGATGGAAAATGACCCATAGATTTTGTGCTTAGGGTCATGCAGACCAAGACTTTTCTTACTCTCTGCCTCCATGTGAGTACAAATCAGAAGCATTTCTACCTTTCCCCTTTGGCTGTAGGTGGTCCTGGTGTCTCTAGAGAAAGATAGAAGGGGGCTAGCCTGGAGTTTCTTGGCAAAAGGTGATGTTTAGTCAGAATCACTCACTTTCCACTGTTATCTACATTTCCCAAACTGGGGCAGCTTGGAGGTAGGTCAGGGTCAAAACACCAGTTATAAAACCCTAACCCTGTCTGACTCTGGCCTGACCTATATTTGGGAATTCTAGCTCCCAGGTAGTTTCAGTGGTTCTCAAAGGTTATTTTCCAGGATCTCTGAGAACTAGTTTTCAGGTTTCGTGTTTCTTAAGTCTCATAATCTCCTGGGAGCTATCTAATACTCAGATTTTAAGGCACCACTCTCCAATAATTTGAAGTACCACATTTGTGGCTGGGCCCAGGAATACATACATCTTTAGCTCTGTACATCAATTGATGATCAAGCAAATCTGTGAATCCCCACTTAATTTCCACTGATCATTCTTTCTATATATATTTTCAACCTATTGTGTTCTAAGCATTGTTCTAGGCATCGGATATAAGCAGTGAAAAAAAGCAAAATTCTGACTTGTTAAAATTTTTATTCCCTAGGGGAAATAGACATTACACAATTAAATAAGCAAAAGTGTATGTAGTAAGTGAGGGACAGAATGATGCAGAAATGGAGGTAAGTCAGTTTGGGAGCAGAGCTGCTTTTTGATTCAAGGTATTTCATCATGTGATATTTGAATAGAGATTGAGGAAGTTGGGGAAACAAAGCTAATAAATATTTTTCAAGAGGGAATTCTAAACAGAAGGAGCAGCTAGGTCCCAACCCCTGGAGTTGGGAGTGAGCAACTGTATTCCAGGATCAGCAAGAGGTCGGTGTGTCTGGTGCTGGCAATGTGAGCAGGGGATGGGGGGCTTTGGGGCTGCACATGAGACATAGTGAGTGTGCAGACTCTGGCTTTCCTCAAGACTGTATGGGGAGCCATTGAAGGGTTTTCAATCATGGAGAAGGATGCTGTAAAACATCCATGCGTGGTTTAGAGGTATCACTCTGCCAGTTCTATCAAGAATTCCAATTAGGATGGCAGCTTTGGAAGTTGGAAGACTTGTAAGGAAGCTAGTGCAGTCCAGGGCAGATGTGATAGAGTTTGGGCCCAGTGATAGCAGTGGGCATGGAGTGGATGCTGGATATATTTTGAGGATAAAAACTATGGCAGTTTGCAGATGGACAGAATATGGGATGGGCCAAAGAGAAAAATCAATGGTGACTCTGAGCTATTTTGTGTGGACAACTCAAAAGATAGAGCAGTCATGTGGGAGAAAGAAAAGAGTGTGAAAGGAGGAGATTTAGAGGGAAAAATCAAATTCTGATTTTGGATGAGGTAATTTTGAAATACTTATTAGGTAACCAGATGAAAATATCAAACAGCTATTTGGACATACAAACCAGAAGTTCAAGGGGAAAATGTACGCTAGATGCATAAATTTGAAAATCATTTGGGTCAGACACGACTTAGTGACTGAACAACAACAAGTGTATGGTACATTTGAGACCACAGACCACATATTGTCACCTATGGGATGATCAGAGAAGCTCTAAGGACTAAAGCCCTCTATACTTTGCTATGTATAAATCAGAGAGAAGAGAAAGAATAGTGGAGACACAGATCACCATTTTCCTTCCCTCCAGGTCTGTCTCACTGAACAATGTGTCCTAATATTGCTGGGTCCCCAAACTGTAACTCATTGCCAAATCTCAAAGGTGACAGTGTTGCCACAGGAAAGATTGTTGTTACGCCACTGTTCTGTGCTGGCACCAAGATGTCAAAGCTTCTGCTTTTTGATGTTTTGCAAGCAACTCTCCTTTTGGTTTTCATTTCCCTTATTGGAGAATCCTTAAGAAAGGATTTGGGTAGGTATCTGGAAGCCAAACAAGGTATATGATCTATCCATCCTAGTCCAATTGTCTTTGAGCTGATGGTGTGTATTTCAAGTATATTTCAGTCCTGAATCCTTTGGTGACCACAACCTAGATTCAAGCAGGAATATGAACCACATTAGGAAAATGGCATTCTAAAGCAAATATGCTGGGAAGTAGCCCTTGCAATGGAAAAAACTAACCTATAGTACTAGAGAAGTTTGGCTTCAGATCCCATCCTAGCAAGAAATAGAAAGCTCACAAAGGGTGATAGCTCAGTGTTCATACCATTCCCAGTTACTCTCTGCAATTATACGGGAAGTTTCTGTTATGTGCCTTTTGATGTGTTGGAGAGAAGAAAGCAATTTAATTCAACAAAAGTCTATTGCATTGGTATAACTTATTATTGAAATACATAGGCTCTCATAATGGGTTGTGCACTCACATATAACTTTTTAAAGAGGGGTGGCTTCTCTAATTTTTCTCATTCTGAATGTCAGAATTTGATTTTAAAAGTCCAACAGCATCCATCCAGGAGAGGAATCTCTAATTAACTGTACCTGGAAAGGCTCTTTCTTTGAGAACTTTCTAAAGAGGACTAAGGCATAACAAAGACCTCATTCCAGCATATCAAGGACTCTGATTGACCTTGAAAGGTTTTTTTCTGGCTTCAGTATCCTTATCATTAATCCCTAATAAATCTGAAGTGTTTCTTGTTAAGCCCAAGAGGGATATAACGTTGCCATTCTCTATCTATTTAATGTGAACACTCTTTGTTTGAAGTCTCTCTGGTGGTCATGTTCCCTCACAGGAATCAGATTTCTTTCGAGTTCTGGAGAAATTTTGAGGCAAGGAGATATACAGTTATTCTGATTGGAAAAATCTGTTTTAATTTACAAGATTAAGCATGGTGTTTTAGGCTCTTCCTGGGTCAGAGTATCAGATATCTCTGAGGCAATACTTGCTCTTGCTATTTCTGTTTAATTACTCCATTTCTTTTCTTTTGGTAGGCCTGGCCTATTACTTATTAAATCATTGTATATTATATTTAGCAATCATTGAATAAGGCAGGAAGACAAGCACTTGGATTGAAGACTTCTTTCATACTTTCCAATTTTCACAATGAGATAGGAGAGCAACATCATTAAAAATGGAATTGCAGAATGTGTACTCAGGTGTCTGAAAAGTCTCTTGTCCAGATGGGGTCAAGTTGATTTATTTTATTTTAATTAATTATTTACTTTATATTAGAGTATTGGAAAAGGAAATGGTAACCCACTCCAGCATTCTTACCTGGAGAATCCCATGGACGGAGAAGCCTGGTAGACTACAGTCTATGGGGTCGCAAAGAGTCGGACAGGACTGAGCGACTTCACTTCACTTATATTAGAGTATAGTTGATTGACAATGTTGTGTTAGTTTCAGATGTACAGCAAAGTGATTCCATTATACATATACATGTGTCTTCTTTTTCAGATTCTTTTCCCACTTAGGTTATTACAGAATATTGAGCAAAGTTCCCTGTGCTATATAGCAACCAACAAGTCCTCATTGGTTATCTATTTTAAATACAGCAGTGTGTACATGTTAATCTTAGACTTACTTGGTGGCTAAGTGTTAAAGAATCCATCTGCAATGCAAGACATCTGGGTTTGATCTCTGAGTTGGAATGATCCCCTGGAGAAGGAAATGACAACCCACTCCATTATTCTTGCTTGGAAAATACCGTGGACGTAGGAGTCAGCCCAGCAATAGTCCATAGGGTCACAAAAGAGTCGGACTTGACTTAGCAACTAAACAGCATGTGAATCTCAAATTCTCAATCTATCCCTTTCTGCCTCCAATTTCACCTTGATAACCCATAAGTTTGCTCTTTAAGACTGTAATCACTTCATTTATAGTATTGTGATTGTTCACATTGTCCCACTGCTAGCCAGGAAGGGCAAATAGGTTGAGAGAAACTGACAAGACAGCCTGTTCAAATAGCACGCTTTCATTCTGCATTGGAATGGACAAACATTCATCTTCCACTTTCCTTCTGGAATTTCTTATCTTGATGAACAACAGCACAATGGTCCATCTAGTAATTGCAGCCCACTTCCATGTTTCTCTCCCCACTTTATTTTGCAGAGCATATTAGGTTCAGATTGTCCTCATATCTCCTGAATGCACCATCTCCTATCTCCGACCAAATGTACCCACATCAGGCTTTTACTATTTCTTACCTGAACAATTGCAACAGCTTCACTTTGTTTCTCCTTAATTCCAGATCTCACCCTGTGAAATCTATGCTAAATGTTTCTACAAGAGAGATCTTAAAAAAAAAAAAAAAAAAAAAAAATCTTGAATATCCTTTACCTGTTTCAAAAGTCTCTTAGGATTCCTCAAAACACAACTTATATCTCTCAGTGTGAACTTTTGATCTCCTACATTAGAATCACTGTTAAAAAATATCTTCCAGGGCTTCCCAGGTGGCAGAGTGGTAAAGAATCTGCTTGCCAATACAGTAGACGCAAGAGACATGAGTTTGATCCCTGGATCTGGAAAATCCCCTGGAGGAGGAAACAGCAACCCACTCCAGTATTCTTGCCTGGAAAATTCCATGTGGAGATGTACCTGCTGGCCTACAATCCATTAGGACGCAAGAATCAGACATGACTGAGCACACACACAGAGACAAAAATGTATCTTCCAGTATTTGGAATATGCACTTGTAACAAATGCTGAAAAATTACTGACCTAAATGATAAAAGCTCCAATGTTTACAAAATCATGAAGACCCTGCTCACATCTGCCTCCTTATCTTGTACCATGTGGAGTCATCTGTGATCCTCCCTACTGTCTTAAACCAGATTTAGTTCTGGCAACATGGTCATTGATCAGGAAAAATCTTCATTTAGGTCGAGTGAGGGCCTAGCATTTCTGGGTTACTCAAAGTTCTTAGAGTCTATCAGCTTCGACTTTTTAGAACTGGTTGTAAAGAAACACATAACTCAATTTTATTATGTTCTAGGGAAGTGTTGGAGTCAATGTAAAATTTTCCTTTTATACAGTAGGAAATGAAAGAGACTAAAAATCCTTTCCCTCTAAAACTGCACAGTCTAATGCAGTAACCACTAATTACATGTGCACTTGAAATGTAGCTGATCTAAAATGAGATGCGCTGTTCCTATATTGGATATATTGGGTTTTTCAAAACCTAGTACGGAAAAGTAATGTAAAATATTTCATTAATATGTTTAAATATTAACTCTGTATGTCAAAAGGAGAGTATTTTGGATATATATTGAGTTAACCAAAATATGTTACTCTAATTTTATGTGTGACTCTTTACTTTTTTAATGTAACTACTAAAAATTTAAAATTATATTTGTGATCTGTTTCATATTTCTGTCTAACAGCACTGTCCTGGAATGTATTAAAGTTGAGCATAGGCATACTGGATGCCCAGGAATTCCACTCCTAAGTATATACTCAATAGATAGCAAAGAATCCTCCTGCCAATGCAGAGACACAAGTGTCATGGGTTCGATTCCTGGGTTGAGAAGATTCTCTGGGGTAGGAAATGGCAACCCATCCCAGTATTCTTGCCTGAGAAATCCCGTGGACAGAGGAGCCTGGCAGGCTACAGTCCGTGGGGTCGAAGAGAGTCAGACGTGGCTGAGTGCACATGCATGCATCCTCAGCTAAAGATACGTTTTAAACTATTCGCAGCTGCATGGACTTAATAGTGAAATAAGAAGGCTGTGGTTTGCTGGTGTCACTATCATCTCCAACAAAGCTTGCAGTGTATCTTTGTTGAGTGAATGATTGATTGATTGGATAGCTGTTGGACGCTTATCTTTGTGGACTGGGAGGGAGAGATGAACCCAAACACAGAGGAATTTTATGCTAAGGGAAAATACTCCAGTAGCTATCTCCTGGAAGGAGGGAATAAATACTTAGCGAAGGCACGAGCGAGTTACCTCCTTCTACGGCAGATAACACATTAAACAAATTCCTTACTCCAAACATCCCTTTCTTCCCCCCCCACCACCAAATTTCTTCCTACTATAACCAACATCTTTACATACCTTTTAATGGACTTATCTCCTCATGGTAAATTCCTAGAATTGGAATAAAAAGGAGGGCACAGTGTATATTTTGGTACTGTTTGCAGTAAGAGGTGTGTCTCGCAGGTATAGCTGCTGCTGTAGATTACACAGGCCCTAACACCCCTCCTCCAGGGAAGCCCAAGATTTCCTGGCAGCTCAGAGTCTCACCCGCCCCGACCACCTCCCCAACACTCCATAAGAAGATCAGCCCCAAAACGGACAGTGTTTATGTTTGGGAAAGTCTCAAGGCAATGGCAACCCACTCCAGTACTCTTGCCTGGAAAATCCCATGGGCAGAGGAGCCTGGTAGGCTGCATGGGGTCGCTAAGAGTCAGACATGACTGAGCAACTTCCCTTTCACTTTTCACTCTCGTGCACTGGAGAAGGAAATGGCAACCCACTCCAGTGTTCTTGCCTGGAGAATCCCAGGGACAAGGGAGCCTGGTGGGCTGCCGTCTGTGGGGTCGCGCAGAGTCGGACGCGACTGGGGCGACTTAGAAGCAGTAGCAGCAGCAGCACAGCTTCAGTGGCTTACAAAGCCCAAATGTGAATTGGGCTTCCCTTTGACTTTATTTTACCTTTATCTCACCCTTTTACCCACTGTCTTATAGCAAGAGTCTTCTCCAGCTCCTAAAATCACCAGGCTCATGCCCACCATAGGGTTCTGGACAACCATTTCCACTGCTTCTTTCTCCACTCCATTTGGTCTTGTAGGGCTGGTTTTTAATTATTTTTATAACTAAAGTCACTTCTACTAACAGCCTCCAATTTAGAATAGCCACCTTGTCACTTGGTATCACATCAACTTTTAAAATTGGTTGAATATAGCATTTATCAAAATCTAACAGTACTTTCTTATTTATTGGTTAGTTTATATATTCTCTTGTTTTCCTCTTTGTGAGAATCTTGAATCTGGTTCCTGGCCCAGGATCAGCACTCAGTGCATACTTACAGAATGAAAGAACAATGATAACAATACCACTACACGCATTTACTTGGGCTTGTTATGTGCCAGACAGTATTCTCAGCATTCTATGTGTTAATAAGTAAAATATTTAAAATGGTTTTGTATGAGATGAATACTTTGATCCTCTCTGCTTTCCAGATAATAACTATAGTACAGAGAAGTTGAAACCTTCACAGAACAACGCATTGAACAGTAAAGGAACTTTTGAATACTTTTTAATATTTCATGTGTTAATTAATAGAGAAGAAGATAAGTGAATAAACAGGAGGAAGAAAAGTGAGGGAGCCCCAGGACATGCCTGCTGCTCTGAATATTCAAAAAACAAGGATGAGCTCTGATAAGAATGTAAAGAGGAGGAAAGGTGGAAATAGGACATATGAGTTTTCTTAGGGCTGCCATCCCAAAATCACACTGTCTGGAGTGGGTTCAGAGGGGCTTAAACAACAGACACTTAGCTTCTCACAGTGCTAGAGGCTAGAAGCCCAAGATCAGGGCTCTGATAAGTTTGGTCTCCTCTGAGGCCTCTCTGATCATCCAGTAGCCTTCTGGCCTGGTCCTCACTTGGTCTTCCTGCAGTCTGCATGGCCTGTGTCCTAATCTCCTTTTCTTACGGGACGCCAGTCATATTGTACTAGGGCCCACCCCTGTGACCTCATCTTACTTTAAAAGATCCTATCCCTATTTGGTAGGTACACAGCAAATGAATTTTGGGTGGCCCATAACAGGAGAAATAAGGGGAAATGATTAAGGTTTAGACGAGCTTCCCTGGTGGCTCAGGGTAATGAATCCACCTGCAAGATGGGAGACTTGGGTTTGATCCCTATGTGGGGAAGATGCCCTGGAGAAGGGAATAACAATGCACTGCATTATTCTTGCTTGGGAAATCCCATGAGCAGAGAAGCCTGGTGGGCTACAGTCCATAAGGTTGCAAAGAGTCAGACATGACAGCACCAAACAGCACAAAGATAAATGAAATCAGGAGAGAAAAAAAGAGTGTAAAGTATAAGGTATTAAAAAAAAAAAATCATGTTTAGTTAGAAAATCTTATATAGAAAATGGATGTGAAAAAAAGCCAATAAAAATAAAATAAATCAATATACTGAGTATGTAAAATAAAAGTTGAAGAGTTGTGCACAGATATAAAATAGAATGCATAAATGATTAACACAGAACAAAAAAGCAGAAGTGCAACAATGACATAAAAATAAAGAGAAGAAGAAGAAAAAAAAAGGAATCCAGTTCTACAACACACTGGATTTTCACTGTATTTTGTTTTTGTTTTGTGTTGAAAAATGACCTATCACTTTGTAAGGCTGAGCAGGGCAGCCTATGATTTCTATGACTAAAGACCTTACTGATTTGAAATATTAAAAGAAGGCAGCGGTGATATTGGAAATCTCATGGAGATAAGAGTCAGGAATGCTTTCCTTTATGACAGTACTGATCCGTGTCATAAGAGAAAGTATATCAGCGGCATTTTATAAAGCTTCAGGGGGCTTTAAAAAGCAAAGAAATTGAGATTGAGTTAGCTGGAATCGACAGCAAGTTTAACAGGAGATACTGTTCTGCTACAACTCTCACCAAGGGAGTTCAATTTCAACAGTGCTAATCTTTCCATAGTGATGTAAGTTTAAATTTTGTGCCCCTAAGGAAAAATTTCCAAAGTAATTCCCACTGAACTTACCTCCCAGAAATCCTTCCTTCCTGTGCTATCCAGGTAGAGTAAAGTGCCTCTCCAGGGGCAGGTGAATCTCTCTCTGCTTTTTAAAGACTTATCTCCTTGACATTTCAGGTATGGAGTTCCCTTTTATAGCAAAGATAAATGAAGTTTTATTATTTTATTAAACTTCTGGCATAGAGTTTGAAGCCCAAATTATTGTTATTACTCATTTTTATTTGGATGTGTTTTTGATGCCTTCCTTGTAATCTGGCTTCTGGTTTTGCAAATTAATACAACATTTAAAATATCACCTTGGTCTTCTTTATCTTAGCAATATTGAAAGACATCAGTGTAACAATTTTTAAAAAACGCTTTCCCATAATTATTAGTATTTTCCTTTTCTGACTCTGCATATGAAAATAGTATGACAACTGAATAGTCTTTGAATAAAATAATAACATTGACTGTATGCTGCTACTGCTGCTAAGTCACTTCAGTCGTGTCCCACTCTGTGCAACGCCATAGACGGCAGCCCACGAGGCTCCCCCGTCCCTGGGATCCTCCAGGCAAGAACACTGCAGTGTGTTGCCATTTCCTTCTCCAATGCATGGAAGTGAAAAGTAAAAGTGAAGTCTCTCAGTCGTGTCTGACTCCTAGCAACCCCATGGACAACAGCCTACCAGGGTCCTCCATCTATGGGATTTGCCAGGCAAGAGTACTTGGGTGGGTTGCCATTGCCTTTTCTGAACAATGATTGTATATGTTTTATTTATTAAAAAATGAGACCAGGTCGGCTTGAGTTCCAGTGGCTGGAATTCAGAATGTCACGCACTTAATGCACATACCATGTTTCTGTAATTTAGAGCCTCCGGATCACCTGTATCAGGATCACTTGGGGTATATTGAAAATTGGAGAATTCAGGGACCCAACCTATGTCCTGAAGCAAAAATCTCAGGGGTAGATTCCTTGAAACTGTATTAAAACAACCACTCACTTGACTCTAATACTTCTTAAATTTTGAGAACAATTGGCATATACTTTAAACACAAACATTAAAATTGAGTCTTAATAAATCACCCTTCTCAGATAGTACTTTAATTTGTTATGCATGTGAATTTCATATATTTAACAAACTATTTTTTGTCTCCTTAAAGTTTCCTTGACATGATTTTCAACTTGACATTCATCTGCTTTTCTCATGAGCATTTTAAAAGTTTATTTTTCTTTTTTGCTTTAGAGACTTTGTTATAACAAGATAATGTCAGTTTAATGGGCCCAAAGTACATTACACAGGCAAGTAAAAACAGAACAAACACTTCATGTCTGACTGTGTTTTGACTGAAACAGAGGTTGGTTTGCACATGCACCTTGACACTAGAATCTTGGGTCTCGAGTCAAAAAAATCTTGCTCCATTACACATGGCCACCAAAGTCCATGTAAATCCTCCTTCCCCTCAAAATTTAACAGTGTTGTGGTACTATAATGAAAAACAAAATCTTCTTCCCACCCTAAAGAAATCCTCTTTACAAAAATAGCAAAGAAAGTTTTATTCACTTTTATGATTTGAATTATTGATTCTAGTATTATTTTATCTTACAAAATAAAATAATTTACTTGTATTATTGAATAAGCATTAAATCAGAATGTGATGTCAGTCACAGGCAATCACTAAGAGACTGCAAAGGCAAAAATCAGTCTTACCCTCTAGTATATCTAGGCAGATAAAAACTGTTCTATACATGTTTTCAAGACAAACAATAACTAGTTCTCAAGTAAGGGTCCTCAAGTAAGAGGACTTGACAGCACATTTCCTTCACCACACATAGTTCATCCTAATTTTACCTGGTAATTTGAATGACTATCTTTGATCTGTATTAGCCAATAAGCTTTATTCACAGAAAACAAATTTTTCTTATCTGTATATGAAGAGGTAGTTTTGCAACTTGAACTAGGTGCCCGCTGAAGTTAGGCTCCTTCCCCTCCCCCCACCACACAGATATTAAAAGAGGCAGATGGGGAAATATTCCCTGGGATATCCCTGAATCTTAAAGAAAGGCATTTTTGGATCTTAGAGATGACAAAATTCTATAAATTTCAAAGAAAGACAAAAGTAAGCATAATTTTAAGTTTTCCAAAGTAAATGGTCTAAGAAAAAGGAAACAGAGAGCTTATAGGACATGTACATAGGTGAGGTTATCAAGGTTATCAGTTTGTGATGATAAACCTGGCACTCAAAGAAACAATAAAATTTATAAACTTGCTTCCTAATTCTTTCATATCACTATGAAATATAGACAGAAATGCATATTATTGAATATAACACATATTATTGGGCTCAATTATACATAGAAATCTGATTACTAATGTTTAATTAGTTCTTGACTGCTGCTGCTGCTAAGTCGCTTCAGTCGTGTCTGACTCTGTGTGACCCCATAGAGGGCAGCCCACCAGGCTCCCCCGTCCCTGGGATTCTCCAAGCAAGAACACTGGAGTGGGTTACCATTTCCTTTTCCAATGCATGAAAGTGAAAAGTGAAAGTGAAGTCACTCAGTCGTGTCGGATTCTTTGCGACCCCATGGACTGTAGCCTACCAGGCTCCTCTGTCCATGGGATTTTCCAGGCAAGAGTACTGGAGTGGGGTGCCATTGCGTTCTCCAGACTTTGTTTTCTTCATTCATCAAAAGAAATATTTTATTCAAGTTTCCAAGACAATTTTGAAGAGTTATGTTGGGCCTAAATTGAAGAAAAGGGCTGAGTTAAAAAAATGGAAACAAAATTCTATTTGGTTGAAGCTAAAATCAATGTTCTTCTAATCAAAGATCTCTCCCATGTGGCATTTTTCATTTTTAAGAGTCTACTGTGCCAACTCTTCACTGCTTCATGGCTTTTTTCTGCTTTTCTCTTCTTTTTCTAAGATGAAACAGATGACATGAAAAGGAAGACTGATATTAAGAAAAACGAAAAGACTCTTCTAGATCAGCATGGGCAGTACCCCATATGGATAAACCAGAGGCTAGTTTTGAATTCTCAGCTAAGCAAAGATCTTTTGTTTTAAGGATGAAGCAGCCATACATGTTTGCTAGGAGACTCTGTTCAGAAAGGGGCACTTGCAACATTGTGTTTTACTTGAAGGTACTCTCATACCCAGGACCATCTGGACCCTCTTTGTGGTGATGCTTGAATCTTTTGCCTTCTAAGGAAACAGAATTACATACACAAGTGTTATTTCCAGTGTGTTGCTTTCACTCTCTGCATAAATAGGCATCACATCCCTTTCTCACTCCACTCCAATTTCTATCTCCTTGAAAAGTGAACGATATGAACTGGTTGGGGCTGGAGGGGAAAGATCCTGATTTAGCAAGTGGTAGAAGGGGTAGAAGGGGTCCCTTTGGACTCAAGTTGTTTACTCCTAAAGGGTTGGTTCCCAAGGAGTTGGAGAGATAGTTCTTGGGCTTCAGTCAAAGAAAAGAATAACACAGCTGCCCTCAGCAAGGGGGAATTCCAGCATAATGGATTGGCAATGGAAACAGTTTAAACCAATATAAATATAATAGCCACCCACTGAGAGGCAATTTACGCGCGCCAGGCCAGCCTTTCACTGGTGTGCTTAGCCAGTGTAATCCATCCAGGAGTATTTTATGAGGCTTGAAAATGGGTGAGGAGAAGATGCAGGGGTGGGGGTCGGGGGAGTAACCAGTCCAAATGGGAGACTCAAACCACAACTCCTGTAGAGGGGTCACTTCTGCTTCTGTGGTCACATAAGTAAAGTCATCTGTCCCGGCTCTTTCTTTTTAGTTTATTGAAGTATAGTTGATTTACAAGGCCCGCTAGTTTCAGGTGTGCCGCGCCGTGATTCAGTTACACATATATAGTCTTGTTTTTCCAGATTTTTATTTTCTTTCTAGGTTATTACAAAATATTGCTTAGAGTTCCCTGTGCTGTACAGTAGGTCCTTGTTGGTTATCTCTCCTGTATATAGTAATGTGTATCTGTTAATCCCTAACTCCTATTTTATCCCCCTGCCTTACCTCTTTGGTGACCATAAGTATGTTTTCTGTTTCTGTTTTCCTTCTTTAGGAAGTAAGTTTTTTAAGTGAGAGATTGACCTTGGTTTTAATTCCAGCTGTGCCCCTAAGGGGCTGAATGGTTTAGCGTTTGTAATTTCCCCAGACTGCTTCAAGAGAAATAAGAGGTTAGCTTTAGACAGCCAGAGTGATCGGATCTGAACTCTGGAGCCAGGCTCTCTAGAAGCCATCCAAGCACTTCCATGGTGACTGTGTGGCCCCGAGCGAGTATCTTAACCTCTTTGAGCCTTATTTGATCAACCATAAAATAGGAACAATAATCATATTCCCCTCACATGTTTCTTGTGAGTATTAAAGGAGAACTCTCTGTAAAGCCTTTCACCACACTCAGCCCATGGTAGATGCTCATTAACAGTTAACCTTTGTACTCAGACTTATTAGGTCTCTTCCTACTCCTAGCATCTATGATTTTTGTAATATTTTGTCATTTCTAAGTTAAAGGCATATTTTACCAACTAAAGGAAATTTCTCTTTTGAGAAGTCTACTTGATAACATTTTCTGGCTTTATATTTCCAGAAATAAAATGGATGTTTATAGTTTTAATTCTAAACCATTAAACACTGATTCAGAAAGTCTTCCCTTTGCCCATCACACATTTTATCAAATTTGCAGACATGAAGAGGTCTCTGGATTTGTTTATACCTCTCCTTGCATTTCAGAAGCTGCCTGGGTTGTAGTCTTGTCTTGCTCATGAGTGAGGGCATAAGGTTCCAAAAATTAAGAATTGCTCATCAGAGCAGTTCTGTGTGTGTATCTCCATGAACTAGGAGCTGGAAAATGAATCAATCTCATTAAATTTAAGAATTACTTTACCATATCTCTTTGTTGCATATACCAAGATGGAAGTAAAATGTGCCTTAATATTTAATTTTTCTATTGTTATTTTTTAAATAAATTCCTATTTATCTGCTAAAGAAGAATAACCTTAACTACTACTCAGTCAGTTAACAACTAAAAAGAAATGAATGTAAGGTATTTTTATACCCGTCATCAGAATCACTGTGTATTCAGGGGGAAATGAGAAGATAGACACTGGAAACTTGATCTCACATATCCAGAAGGAAACTATACATGATTTATGTTTTGCTTCCCAGAATGACAGGAGACAGAGATGTGTTACTATGTGTAGTGCAAGATATATTGTAAAACTGAAAAGGGTATATATATATATAAATATATATATATAAATATATATATATATATATATATAAAGATGTAAGCTCTCCAAAGATTCCAGTAGCTCATCTTCTAAGATAAAAACAACAACAACAACAAAAGTCTATTTCCTTCCACTTTCATTATAAAATAAGAAAAGTTTATTTTAATAGTTTATTGTAAATTGTTTCTTGCTATAAATGCATAAAAAGTATACCAACATGAAACCCCTGTGGCAGGTATTTCAAATGTCCTTCATATAGGTTTTCCTTTTTGTATGCAAAGGTATGCTAGGTTAAGAGTAGTGCAGCCTACTCTTTTAAAGGGTTAGTCACTCAATTGTGTCTGACTCTTTGGGACTCCATAGACTTGTAGTCCACCAGCCTCCTCTGTCCATGGGATTCTCCAGGGAAGACTACTGGATTGGGTAACCATTCCCTTCTCCAGGGGATCTTTCACACCCAGGGGTGGAATCTGGGTCTCCTACATTACAGACAGATTCTTTACCATCTGAGCCACCAGGGAATCCCAAGCCATTTGGGGTGTGGTTTTGCCTTTTAACCTCCAAGATATAAATAATGCTGTTCATTTACCTGTGTTAATTAAACATTTGGGTGGCGTCTAATGAGTACCTCAGAACTCTGGTCATCTTCAGCAGATTTCTGGAGAGAGTGACCAGTTATTTTTATATAAACTCCCTCCATGTCGCTTATTCCATATGTTTAAATGGAAGTGTCATACAACTAGGAGGGAAATTATAATGTATGTTAAATACCACCTTTACCAATGTGAATTAACTTCCACTGAATGAGAATTTGAGTCTAAATAGCATTCTTCACTCCGTGAGTGGTAGTAACTAACTGTTATTAAGGGACATCCTCTTATCCATCTGTACATAAAGGCCAGATATTTTGGAGATGAGAAGAAAATATTGAAAAGGTTCCAAGGCCACACACTGCTTATGGAGATATTTTATTTAAAATATAAAACCCAAGTTCCCTACTATGTAATGTGTGCACATGTGTGGTGTATATTCATTCCAGGGCTGTTTATAAGAAATGTTTCTTTGTAAAACTTCATTAAGAAATTGGACACATCAGGGAGAGTTTACCTTTTCCTCACAAAGAATCTCAGACGCCCCGTAAAGTTCTTTGTCTATAAATTGTAGTCTAATTCCCATCAGTGCTCACATCTATGTTTTGGGAAAGATACTCAACCAAATTTTCATTTCAGCACCATGATTAAAGGAAAGAATCACATTCTGAAAATACATGTGTGTGTGTTTGCGTGCGTGTGTGAATGTGTAGGAGAGGTGGGAGACAGTCACATACCCTGAAAATTAGAGCTCTTAGTCCTATAAATATAATGAGCTGATGAAGGTAAAAACCTTTCCATAAAGGTGATCTTAGTTTCCTTTGACTTTACAATCAGAAAACAAGACAAAAAAAAACAACCTTTTATTCAAGCAAATTATGCAAAAATATTTCTGGGACATAAGTGAACAGTAAAGTACTTTCAAGTGACCCAGTTGAGAGGATTATAACCTTTCTAAACATTTGTAATATTTTAGGGACCTAACCAATTAAAATGAAGGCTTGGTTGCAAAGTAAATTCCTGACTAAGCAACTAAATTATTCATTACAATAATAGTGTCACAAATTTAGAGAGAATATGAGCAGATTCACTTCTAGTTTTAGCTTTACAGATAAATTTCACTGTAAAACAGTTTTTGGTTTATGCTTGATCCACTAAAAGAGATACTTGTTTATGTCAACAATCTGGAAAGCCGTCCTAGTCTCATATCAATGCATATGAACTTATGAAAATCTAGGTTTGCACACATGCATTATTACCTCGGTGTCTCTTATAGAAAATTAGGGAGAATTATAATACTTATTTTAAAGTCAGAGTGATTTGGGCTACAGAAATAAAGAGGTTAAAAGTGGTCCAGAAGTGACATGACTACACTACTTACCATTATCTTGGTAACTGACAAATGACTGGCAGAAACACTTGGCAATGACATGATTTCCCTAATGTGTTGATAAGAGCTGAAAGGAGTAATTTTGAATAAAAAAGACTTTCTGGGTTTCTAATACCTGTACACTAGAACTAATCAGAAAATTCTGTTACTGCAGCTTTTATTGAGAGAAAATTTACACAATTCTGGAGTGAAGAATCATGAAATCTTGGGAGGTGTTGTTTTAAGTTACCTTATCTGTTTTATTTTACCCTGCATTGTTTACAATTTACTCTTTAATCTCAAAATAATGTTAACCCCTAAATGCAAAAATATAACATGATAAGATATTTTCAAAAGGGAGCAAGAAAGTCAAACAGATGTCAGCAGGCTGTTAGTATAAGTGAATTACTATAATTGGGCATTACTACGATTTTTAACAGGAAAGACAGGAAGATAAACACCTTGGTTTACATGGTTTCTTTTTCCTTGTCTGAAAGAAAAAATAAACACATTCATCTGTAGAAACAAACTTTTTCCTGGAACAAAGTTTTAGGAGAAATTTATCAAGAGGTTCCTGGTGTACAAGTTGCAAGAAACAAAAATGCTGTTGAAATGAACCACTGTAGTATTGATTCACTTTACAGGCTGAGAACATAATATTCAATTGTGCCCAGAGAAGGCCTTTCTGCAGTGGATAAGAGGAAATGGCCAAGGTTTTCCACTTTCTGATGATTAAGCTTGATAGTGAGGGAGATGTCTAGAGGCTGGGAGAAAGGAGAGTTAATACGCCCATTATCCTGCCAACATCATAAGTCTTAGGTGAGCCTTTGTTCTGTGTTGGGTGGCAGTTCACTAGCGACTGAATTCTCACAGGTTCCTGCAGTGCAGGTCGTCTACATTGTATGCTAAAGTGAAAAACTTACAGTTAAGAAGGAAAAGTGGTTCCCCAATTTGAGAAAGTTTAAGAGAGAAACTTATATTCTTGCCCAGACAGAAGGTCACTTGATTCATATTCAGTTGTAGGAACAGGATTACATAAAAAGAGTGCCCTTATTTTTAAGAAAGAGGGGTGTTGTATCTCATACAACATTTCTAAGAGTATTTGGGCAGCTCTCTATGTTCAGTGCTGCATTGCAGAGACAAGATAACTTTAGGATGAAACATATTTGTCAAGTGTTATGAAAATCTCTAGTATGTTGGGAGTGAAAAATCTTTTCGTGATCCATAGGATGTCTGGTTTTGAGTAAGTTATTCACAGAAGCAATGGAGGACATGCAGTTACTTTAGATTTTTTTCCACTGATGCTGAACATGGACAGTTGGTGGACAAAGAGGTCATGACTTTGGAGTTAGAGAAACTTTGGATCCTGGCCCTGATCTCTCCCAAGCTTTCAGACTAAATGCAATTTCATCTCCCAAACTTCAGTTATTTATTTATTTTTATGTAAAATACAGAATTATTTTGAAGTTTGAGGTAAAAAAAAATAAGTATAGAGATTGATTACCTTTAACAATTTCTGTTTCACACATACCCATTGGAAGGACTGATGCTGAAGCTGAAACTCCAATAATTTGGCCACTTGATTAGAAGAACTGACTCATTTGAAAAGGCCCTGATGTTGGGAAAGATTGAAGGCAAGAGGAGAAGGGGACGACAGATGACTGGATGGCATCACCGACTCAATGGACATGAGTTTGAGTAAGCACTGGTAGTTGATGCTGGAAGGGAAGCCTATCATGCTGCAGTCCATGGGGTTGCAAAGAGTCGGACATAACTGAGCAACTGAACTGAACTAAACTGGTAACTTGTCCCCACATCCCATTTGGCATCCAGATCCCAGTTATCAGGACTTCACAGGTGGTGCAGTGGTAAAGAATCCACCTGCAATGCGGGAGGAACAAGAGACCTGGGTTCGATCTCTGAGTTGGGAAGATCCCCTGGAGTAGGAAATGACAACACACTCCAGTTTTCTTACCTGGAAAATTCCGTGGACAGAGGAGACTGGTGGGCTATAATCCATGCAGATACAAAGAGGGAATCATGAGCACACATCCCAGTTAACTTCCTTCTAAAGACCAAGACAGTAAGACTGAGAAAATAAAACATCAGCACAGCTGAGCATTTTCTCTCCCACTTCTACCCCTTCATAATGCTGGCTGTGTATTGAAAAGACTCATATGAATAGATTATTATATGATATGTGCTGAAATCATAGAAAACGCAAGTGTCTCTCAAAGTGTGACCTCAAGTCAATCACCTCAGAATCACTGAAGGTCCTTATCACATCACTTGTCCCTAAGTCAACCTACTAATTTTATATCTCTGGTTACTAGAAATCTACATCTTTAAACAAGTACCCTAGAATTGGTAATATCTATAGTTATTAACAGCTATGAGATATCTTAATTCCAACTCCAGAGAATAAACTCTATAGGGCAATGTATTTGATAATCTTAGTCTCATCCCCACCAATATCATAGCAACCCACGTCATATAATGTGCACTGGGGAACATTATCAAGAGGCAGGAGGATAATACTAATGCCTGTAGATGTCATCTTTAAGCTTTATATGGTAGACTGTGTTTTTCAAAGATTATACGCCAGTATCGCCCATCCATATACTTTCATTGCAGTATGATACTGATCTTCCTCCACCAAAAGACAGGTTCTTTGTGCCTTTCTCTTTAAACCTGAGAGGCCTGTTACTAGAGCTGAAATGGTGGGTGCTATGTGACTTTGGAAGCTAGCGTAATATGCATTGTTGTTTCTACCTCTTCCTCTTGGGATGTTTGCCCTTAGAACTCAGCCTCCATGCAGCAAGAAAGACACTTGGAAAAGCCATCTCCGGGCGCTTCAAGCACAGGCTTACGTTGATAAGCCATGTAAACGAATTAGCCTTCCTTTATTTCCAGCCCCCAGGCCTCAGGCTACACACCAGATGCTAAGTAAAGTAGAAAGTGAATAAAAGGGAAGTCACTCAGTTGTATCCGACTCTTTGCAACCCCATGGACACTAGGCTCCTCCATCCATGGGATTTTCTAGGCAAGAGTACTGGAGTGGGTTGCCATTTCCTTCTCCAGAGAATCTTCCCGACCCAGGGATCAAACTCAGGTCTCCCGCATTGTAGACAGATGCTTTACTGTCTGAGCCACCAGGGAAGTAAAGTAGAGTGTTTAAAAAATCAATTCTGGGAATTCTCCAGTGGTGCAGTGGATAAGAATCCTTCTGCCAATGCAGGGAACATGGATTTGATTCCTGGTCCAGGAAGATTCCACATGGTGCAGAGCAACTAAGCCCATGAGCCATAACTACCCAGCCTGCACGTGAAACTACTGAAGCTCATGCACCTATAGTCTGTGCTCCACAAAAAGAGAAGCCACGGCAATGAGAAGACCACACACCACACCAAAGATCAGCCTCCATTTGCTGCAACTAGAGAAAGCCCAGGCAAAGCAAGGAAGACCCAGCAGAGTCCAAAATAAATAATACATAAATAAATTCCAGAATCCAGTAAAATAAGTGTTATTGTTTTAAGCCACTGCTAAGATATAAGTTTTGATCCCTGGGTTGGGAAGATCCTCTGGAGGAAGGCATGGCAACCTACTCTTATATTCTTGCTTGGAGAATCCCCATGGACAGAGGAGCCTGGAGGGCTACAGTCCATGGGGTCACAAAGAGTTGGACACAACTGAGCGAAGGCACAGCACAGGACAATCTGAGGTAGTTTGCTGTGCAGCACTTGTTGAAGGGAATTCTCAACTTGAAGATGATTGTTTTATGGTGTTCTCTTCCTCCTGTGGACATATGGTATATTCTAAGCTGTGTTCAATTCATTCAATCAGTATATGAAATTTCTCCTCTAAGTTCAGGATCCCATAAAGGCTGGATTAGGCAAAGAACATTACACAGCTTCTCTGTAATCAATATAGGAAGGTGACTAATTATATATGCCATTGTTAAACTGTAAATAGAAAGTATGAGACTGAATCTCACTAGTCAGGGTTAGGGAACTATTTTAAAGAGTTGTAAAAGATAATATCTAGACAAATGAGAGAGAAATACAAGAAAAATTGGTGAGAACAATTTGCTTAAGTGAAGCTGAATCCAGTTCCATTTGAGAGACTCTTTTTTTAAACCACTTGAAAGTAAAGCAAAGTGTTATTCTAAGGCCTTGGGAAATCCATAACTGGGTCTGATATTTCCTGCCCTTCAGGGTGTCACATTCCAGTGGATGAGATATATAGGCACAGGCATGCACATTTCTAAGAGAGCTCATATTTATGAAAGTCATAATATAGGTATGAGAAAGATTCATGCCAACAAAGCAGATCAGTATCGTGAAGTTTGATGAGATTTGACATGACAATATTTTGTGGAGGGTGAAGGATGTATCATTGAAGGTAGTTCCAACTTGAGAAATAAAGAAAAGACAAAAGAATGCAGGTCATGCTTAAAGGACATTTATTATCATTATGACCTGGATTGGGTTGGCCAGTTGTTAGAAGAAGATAGAATTACAGGAAGAGGTCAAGATCTTTACTGATTTAAACAAATCGGCTTTGTTTTGCATGGGGTGGTCAAAGGTTTTAGAAAGTAGAAGAAGGAAATAAGTTTGCTAAATGATAATAACCAAATTAGTGTTGCAAAATATTCATTAGAAAGTGCTGAGGAAGGAAATTTTGTTGAGAAACTCTCATAGTTTCTATGAGCCTAAATGAGAGCAGTGGCCAGTAGAGGAACACAAAGAATGGAATAGTGGGCAGCAGGAGAATTCAAAGAATAAAACAGATGCAAAGGACATGACTTAGTGACTAAAACAACAAAAGTATTCAGGGAGTAGAGCTGATGGATCTGATGACTGATGACGAGTCGGAGTCCAGTTTGTGGAAAGAGAGGGAATGGAAGAATGAAAATGACGCCATTAACAGAAAGAGCTACTGGTTGTGTGTCCTTGGTTATGCACATAGTACATGGGCGAGGTATACCCCTCACTAGGTTTTGAGTTGCTAAAGGGCAGTATCTCTTAGCTCCTACTGTATTATCATACAAAGTCTTAGTAACTAATTGCTTAAAGTAATTTAAATTATGTAGAAGTGGAAAGAAGACTGAATGACATGAACATTATGGAAAGATGACGATGTACTAGAAGTTTTGTGTGTCAGGAACCTTACACATACTTGAAATTTAACCTTTCCAATAGTACTGTGAAGTAGGAATGACTGTCCCTACTTTAAAAGTGAAACCTGGCTACATGAAGTAACATGTCTAATAAGTAGGTAGTGATCAGCAGAACTGGCAATGGAAGCTCTGTTTATCTGACTGCATAGATTATGACTTTTCTCCCCTAGCATGGAGACTTCTGCAAAAAGATCTATCTGGTCATTTTCCAATGTCCGTTCCCTGTAGCCCCTCCATCCCACTCCCACCACACATACACAAACTAAATGCTCAAGATTAAGAGTAACCTGGATTTAACATCATCACTGTCTCTCTAATCATTAAGTTACCTATTGTGTTCCCTCGTGGTGGGTGGCACTAGGGCAGAGAGATTTCTAGACTACAAATTACTTCCGTGTGCACTTGATTTTCAACCAGTTCTGTGAAAGATTTCACTATCCCTCTGAGAACTGATGCACAGTGGAAGGCACAGCAAATATTACAACATATACCAAACTAGTATTTGAGAAAGTCAGAGACTCTCCAAGGGAATATGCATCCAAAAAAGGCTACTTAATCAATTAAAACAAAACAAAACACTTTTTGACAGCCAAGGGGACACAATTGAATTTACTTGAATTTGTGAAAATAACAGAAAAATAGATATTATTTTATAAATGCCAAAAGGAAAAAATCAAACACCAAAGAATGTGGCTTGGGTGTTTAGAATTATAAATATCTCTGCTCTGCCATAAAGTGTCATGCCTCAAAATATCCTAGGTATGTATTTTGTGGACAGGCAATTGAAAGTCAGGGCTAGAAGGAAGCGGGGAAAATAAAACAAAAAACAAAACTCCCTGTAGAAGATAATACTACACTGACTCTTTCAAGAGACATTTCAGTCATTTTTTACATGAAGGTTTCTTACAAAGCAATGCCTATTTCTGAAATGTCTCTGTGCTCCATTGTGGAAGGTACCTCTATAGTTTTCTCAGGTCCAAAAAATTACCGGGAGCATTACTGAGTTGTTTACTAATTTAGTTAAAGACATAAGTGTGTCTGATAGGTGTAAACTTCAGTATATTCTAAATAGAAACCCAGGTATGTAACAGCCTCTGGGTAAAATCAGACAGCCTGCATGCCGAGAAATGGGCCATAACAATTCAATATTGCTTTTTAATATCAATCTTTAAATCTCTTTACTGAAACTTTGTTTTTTTTTTTTTATAGTCAGTCAGTGATGAGTATACATCAAATATAAGTTCCCCTGGGGTAGGTGCTATATATATGTATATAAAACCTTATTAAGCATAGCCATTGTTTATACAACAATGCCCAGCTTTACCACACTGTACAATATATCATAACAAGTATTAATCTGAAAATATTTATTAAACATTAATATTTAGAGGTGGTACAGTGTAATGTGGTACAGTTACATTTATAGCATTTTGTATCTATATTTTCCAAGTTTGATTCTTCAGATTTAAGAAATACTAGTGATGTTTTTGGCTTCCTTCGTGGCTCAGTTTTAAAAAATCCACCTGCCAATGCGGGAGACATGGGTTTGATCCCTGGGTTGGGAAAATTCCCCTGGAGAGGGAAATGTCAACCCACTTCAGTATTCTTGCCTGGGAAATGTCAGGGGCACAGAGGAGCCTGGAGGGCTACAGTTCATGGGGTTGCAGAGTCGGACATGACTGAGAGTCTCAACAACAACATGGATTTTTCACTTTCAGTATTTTTAAAGAGTGACTTCATTATAACAATACATAGAGAGAGCTATTTTAAAGCTTAGGGTAAAGGATCAATACTTTTTTACAGAAAAGAATGTGTGCCGTGTGAATAATCAGGCTATTGATTGCTCCTTGTTTGGATGCTCAATCACGTCCGACTCTTTGTGACCCCATGGACTGTAACCCGCCAGGCTCCTCTCTCCATGGGGATTCTCCAGGCAAGAATACTGGAGTGGGTTGCCATGCCCTCCTCCAGGGGGATCTTCCCAACCCAGAGATCAAACCCATGTCTCCCATGTTGCAGGAGGATTCTTTCCCTTCTGAGCCACCAGGGAAGCCCACTGATTGCTTCTTATAATCTGGGAAAAGTAGACTTTATTAGCATTTGTTTGAAAATATATGAATATAATATTACATCCTCACTAACATAACAACCATGATTTGTTGGGCTCTTTGTGTTAATATGTTGCAGGAAGTTTGTGTCAGTTACCTCATATGACCCTTTGGAGTGGGCAGATGAAGGAATATTTCACAAGCAGAGTTCCAATGTTGGAGGTCACACATGTAATATGTGTCAGAATTAAAATGGGAAACTAATGTGTAATGTTCTACTCTTCTAACTGGCTTTACATAGTATTGAAATGGCTTTTCATTTTGTTTTTCCTGTTTGTTTTTTGTTGTTGTTGTTGTTAACATTGTATCTTTCTTCAGGATAATGCAAATCTGTTGGCTTGAAGTCTATTATGATTCTTGGGAGACTGATGCTTCACAAAACTTTTTATGATGTCTTTTCTTGTTTTAGGCATTTTAATTATAGATCACATTACCTTTAAATCCAAAGTGGATTTACATAAAAGGAAATATAAACTAAAACACTCTATCTTTTCTCGAGGACATTAAGCTTACCATTATTCAAGTACTATATTTTAATTGCTTTAGGAAACATTAAAATTCTTAAGGGGATATTTTCATTGACTTTGGAGTGCATGAGAAAATTAGTGTCTCATGCAAAACATAAAAATTATGAGCAAAATTTAATTATTATTTATGAAAAGTGGAGGTTGATAGCTTCTCCAATTTTACTAGCTTTAGTCATTTTGGGGATTCCAGGTCTTTTCTTTTTTAAACAAAAATATATACATAAGGATGTCTAATACTCCAGGAAGATAAATTGATATGAGAAAGTATTCGTAGTTTTTCATTTGACCAGTTTTTTTTTTGTCATCTAAATTGTGATTTCTTTAACACAGCCACAGTAAAGTATAAAGGGCACTTATTTTCCTTTGTTTTTAATCTATTAGTTTGGCCATGATACATACTTTGAAGTTTTATATGTTGATTAAATAAGAAGTTGAAAATGCAGAACCTAAAAAAAAGTTTATTTGTATACATATATATTCATAATATATAATATACATTATAGTATATATCATAGTTTGAATATATTAATTTATAATATGTAGTATATAAAATAACATTATATATAATATATAGTATATACATCTGTGAATTTTTAAAACTATATTATTATGTGTGCAAGAAAATATATAGAGGAAAAATGATAATGGGCTTTGGGGAACAAATCATACAACTAGTGTTAGAATATTTTAATTCATTTACCTTATATATAAGTGAAAGTGAAGTCACTCAGTCGTGTCTAACTCTTTGCAACTTGTGGACTTTATATTTAAAGTCCTTATATATAAAAGACATATTTTTACTAAGAACTTTTGATATAAGGCTATTTGTTAATTGAATATGTGAATTTTAAAGCCACACTAACTTAGATGAATCCCAAATCTACATTTTAATTGATGTATCACTTTGGGATATATACTTGATTTCTAAACTCAAATACCTTATTTATAGAAAGTAAGACAGATACCTTCTACTTTGGCCCAGCTGCTTCATTCTTTCTGGAGCTATTAGTACTCTTGAGAGTCCCTTGGAAAGCAAGGTGATCAAACCAGTCACTCCCAAAGGAAACCAACCCTGAATGTTCATTGAAAGGACTGATGTTCAAGCTGAAGCTCCAATACTTTGTTAATCTGATGCCAAGAGCTGACTCATGGAAGAGTCCCTGAGGCTGGGAAAATTGAAGGCAGAAGGAGAAGACGGAGAGAGAAGATGAGCTGGTTGGATGGCATCATTGATTCAATGGACAGAAACTTAGGCAACTCAGGATGATGGTGAGGGACAAGGAGGCCTAGCATGCTACAGTCCATGGGGTCACAAAGAATCTGTGAGGACTTGGTGACTGAACAGCGAAAACTGACCCTCATAGGAGTGTTATGAAAAGTAAAAAGTGAGCTAATGAATATAAAATGTTTGGCAAAGTAGCTACCACTTAGTAAATAGTCATTTAGCGATATATCAGTTCAGCTCAGTTCAGTCGCTCAGTTGTGTCCAACTCTTTGCTACCTCATAGACTGCAGCAAGCCAGGCCTCCTTGTCCATCAATAACTCCTGGAGTCCACCCAAACCCATGTCCATTGATGCCATCCAACCATCTCATCCTCTGTCGTCCCCTTCTCCTCCTGTCCTTAATCCCTCTTAGCATCAAAGTCTTTCCCAATAAGTCAACTCTTTGCATGAGGTGGCCAAAGTACTGGAGTTTCAGCTTTAGCATCATTCCTTCCAAAGAAATCCCAGGGCTGATCTCCTTCAGAATGGACTGGTTGGATCTCCTTGCAGTCCAAGGGACTCTCAAGAGTCTTCTCCAACACCACAGTTCAAAAGCCAGTAGCTCAGACGGTAAAGTGTCTGCCTACAATGCGGGAGACCGGAGTTTCAGCTTTAGCACCATTCTCCAAAGAAATCCCAGGGCTGATCTCCTTCAGAATGGACTGGTTGGATCTCCTTGCATCCAAGGGACTCTCAAGAGTCTTCTCCAACACCACAGTTCAAAAGCCAGTAGCTCAGACGGTAAAGTGTCTGCCTACAATGCGGGAGACCGGGGTTCGATCCCTGGGTCAGGAAGATCGCCTGGAGAAGGCAATGGCAATCCACTCCAGTATTCTTGCCTGGAAAATCCCATGGACAGAGGAGCCTGGTGGTCTGCAGTTCATGGGGTCGCTAAGAGTTGGACACGACTGAGTGACTTCACTTTCACTTTCATTTTCAGCCTTCTTCACAGTCCAACTCTCACATCCATACATGACTACTGGAAAAACCATAGCCTTGACTAGACAGACCTTAGTTGGCAAAGTAATGTCTCTGCTTTTCAATATGCTGTCTAGGTTGGTCATAACTTTTCTTCCAAGGAGTAAGCATCTTTTAATTTCATGGCTGCAATCACCATCTGCAGTGATTTTGGAGCCCAAAAAAATAAAGTATCTCACTGTTTCCCCATCTATTTCCCATGAAGTGATGGGACCAGATGCCATGATCTTTGCTTTCTGAATGTTGAGCTTTAAGACAACTTTTTCACTCTCCTCTTTTACTTTCATCAATAGGCTTTTTATTTCCTCTTCACTTTCTGCCATAAGGTGGTGTCATCTGCATATCTGAGGTTATTGATATTTCTCCCCCCACAATCTTGCTTCCAGCTTGTGTTCCTTCCAGTCCAGCGTTTCTCATGATGTATTCTGCACAGAAGTTAAATAAACAGGGTGACAATATACAGCCTTGACGTACTCCTTTTCCTATTTGGAACCAGTCTGTTGTTCCATGTCCGGTTCTAACTGTTGCTTCCTAACCTGCATACAGATTTCTCAAGAGGCAGGTTAGGTGGTCTGGTATTCCCATCTCTTTCAGAATTTTCCACAGTTTACTGTGATCCACACAGTCAAAGGCTTTGGCATAGTCAATAAAGCAGAAATAGATGTTTTTCTGGAACTCTCTTGCTTTTTCAATGATCCAGCAGATGTTGGCAATTTGATCTCTGGTCCTCTGCCTTTTCTAAAATCAATTTGAACATCAGGAAGTTCATGGTTCACGTATTGCTGAAGACTGTCTTGGAGAATTTTGAGCATTACTTGACTAGCGTGTGAGATGAGTGCAACTGTGCGGTAGTTTGAGCTTTCTTTGGCATTGCAGGCAGCGTAGGCGGCGGCGGTGCCTGGCACACTTAAGCGCAGGTGGCAGCGGTGCCCAGAGGTGTCGCCCAGCACACTTAGGCGTGGCCGAGAGCTACCCCACGTCCGAGGTCAGGGGCAGTGGCCTAGAGTGCCGGGCTGTGATGGCGCAGGAACAGCCGAGAGGAACTACCTCGTGTCCAAGGTCAGGGGCGGTGGCCCAGAGGAGATACTCCACGTCCGAGAGGAGTTACCCCGTGTCTGAGGCCAGGGGCGACGGCTGAGAGGAGATACCCCACGTCTGAGGCCAAAGAAGGTGGCCAGGAGGAGCCACCCTGCATCCCAGGCCAGGGGTGGCGCCCTAAGCCAGGGGCAGAGGCCGGGAGGAACAACCCCATGCCCAAGGTGTGGTGGCTGTGCGGGCGCAGGAGGGCCTAGAGGAGCCCTCCCACACTGAAGGTCAGGAAGGGCAGCGGGAGGAGATACCCCTCATCCAAGGTAAGGAGCAGTGGCTGTGCTTTGCTGGAGCAGCCATGAACAGATACCCCACGCCCAAGGTAAGAGAAACCCAAGTAAGATGGTAGGTGTTGCAAGAGGGCATCAGAGGGCAGGCACACTGAAACCATACTCACAGAAAACTAGTCAATCTAATCACACTAGGACCACAGCCTTGTCTAACTCAATGAGACTAAGCCATGCCCTTGGGGCAACCCAAGACGGGTGGGTCATGGTGGAGAGGTCTGACAGAACGTGGTCCACTGGAGAAGGGAATGGCAAGCCACTTCAAAGAAGTAAGTATCTTTTAATTTCATGGCTACAGTCACCATATGCAGTGATTTTGGAGCTCAAGAAAATAAAGTCTCTCACTTTTTCCCCATCTATTTCCCATGAAGGATGGGACCAGATGCCATGATCTTAGTTTTCTGAATGTGAGTTTTAAGCCAACTTTTCACTCTCCTCTTTCACTTTCATCAAGAGACTCTTTAGGTCTTCGCTTTCTGCCATAAGGGTGGTGTCATCTGCATATCTGAGGTTATTGATATTTCTCCCAGCAATCTTGACTCAAGCTTGTGCTTCATCCAATCCAGTATTTCGCATGATGTATTCTGCATATAAGCTAAATAAGCAAGGTTGACAACATATAGCCTTGACATACTCCTTTTCCTATTTACAACCAGTCTGTTGTTCCATGTCCAGTTCTAATTGTTGCTTCTTGACCCACATACAGATTTCTCAGGAGGCAAGTAAGGTGGTCTGATATTCCAATTTCTTGAAGAATTTTCCACAGTTTTTTTTTTGTCGTGATCCACACAGTTAAAGGCTTTAGCATAGTCAATTAAGCAGAAATAGATGTTTTTCTGGAATTCTCTTGCTTTTTCTATGATCCAGTGGATGTTGGCAATTTGATCTCTGGTTCCTCTGTCTTTTCTAAATCCAGCTCGAACATCCAAAAGTTCATGGTTCACATACTGTTGAAACGTAGCTTGAAGAATTTTTAGTATTACTTTGCTAATGTGAGAGATGAGTGCAATTGTGCAGTAGTTTGAACATTCTTTGACACTACCTTTCTTTGGGATTGGAATGAAAACTAACCTTTTCCAGTCCTGTGGCCACTGCTGAGTTTTCCAAACTTGCTGGTGTATTGAGTGAAGCACTTTCACAGCATCATCTTTTAGGATTTGAAATAGCTCAGCTGGAATTCCATCACCTCCGCTAGCTTTGTTCTTAGTGATGCTTCCTATGACCCACCTGATTTCACATTCCAGAATGTCTGGCTCTAGGTTAGCGATCACACCATCATGGTTATCTGGGTCATGAAGATCTTTTTTGTATAATTCTTATATATATTCTTGCCATCTCTTCCTAATATCTTCTGCTTCCTTTAGGTCCATACCATTTCTGTCCTTTATTGTGCCATCTTTGCATGATAAGTTCCCTTGGTATCTCTAACTTTCTTGAAAAAATCTCTAGTCTTCTCCATTCTATTGTTTTCCTCTATTTCTTTGCATTGATCATTTAGGAAGGATTTTTTATCTGTCCTTTGGAACTCTGCATTCAGGTGGATATATCTTTCTTTTCATCTTTTGTGTTTCACTTCTTTTCTCAGCAATTTGTAAGCCCTCTTCAAACAAGAATTTTGCCTTTTTGTATTTCTTTTTTGGGGGTTGGTTTTGATCACCAGCTCCTGTACAATGTCATGAACCTCTTTCCATAGATCTTCAGGCACTCTATATATCAGCTCTAACCCCTTGAATCTATTTGTCACTTCCACCATATAATCATAAAGGATTTGATTTAGGTCATGCTTGAATGGTCTAATGTTCTTCTCTACTTTCTTCAATTTAATTCTGAATTTTGCAATAATGAGTTCATGATCTGAGCTACAGTCAGCTCCCAGTCTTGTTTTTGCTCACTGTATAGAGCCTCTCCATCTTCTCCTGCAAAGACTATAATGAATCTGATTTTGCTGTTGACTATCTGTCCATGTGTAGAGTCTTCTTTTGTGGTTGTAAGAAAGTGTTTGCTATGACAAGTGCATTCTCTTGGCAAAACACTGTTAGCCTCTGTCTTGCTTCATTTTGTACTCCAAGGTCAAATTTTCCAGTTACTCCAGGTATCTCTTGACTTCCTACTTTTGAATTGCAGTCCTCTATGATGAGAAGGACATCTTTTTTTTTTGGTGTATTTCTAAAAGGTGTTGTAGGTCTTCATAGAACTGTTCAACTTCAGCTTCTTTGCCATTAATGGTTGAGGCATAGACTTGAAATACTGTGATACTGAATGATTTTCCTTGGAAAAAAACAGAGATCATTCTGTCATTTTTGAGATTACACTTAATGTATTGCACTTCAGACCCTATTGCTGACTATGAGGGCCACTCCATTTCTTCTAAAGGATTCTTGCCCACAGTAGTAGAAACAATGATCATCTGAATTAATTTGCCCATTCCAGTCCATTTTAGTTCATTGATTCCTAAAATGTCTATGTTCACTCTTGCCATCTCCTATTTAACCACTTCCAGTTTATCTTGAATCGTGGACCTAACATTCTAGGTTCCTTTGCATAATTGTTATCAGCATTGGACTTTACTTCTATTACCAGTCACATCCAAAATTGAGTATTGTTTCACTTCGGCTCAGCCTCTTCATTCTCCTGGACTTATTTCTCCACTCTTCTCCAGTAGCATATGGGGCACTGAGCAACCTGAAGAATTCATCTTTCAGAGTCATCTTTTTGCCTTTTCATACTGTTCACGGGGTTCTCAAGGCAAGAATACTGAAGTGGTTTGCCGTTCCTGTCTCCAGTGGACCATGTTTTGTCAGAACTGTCCACCATGACATGTTCGTCTTGGGTGGTCCTACACGGCATGGCTCATCGTTTCACTGAGTTCTTTTAGTTTAGAAGCAACTGAAACACATTCATTTGGAGAAAGAACTGATTAGAGACTTTGGCATATTTTATCACTGAATCAGCCTGATTTCTCACTCAGTTACAGGCAGTGCTGAAACAGGAGCAGCCTCCCATGGGGGCATTGCCTTCTCTGTGATCCTATGGTATAGAGAAGAAAGTGTCAACTTCATGGCAATGGGCTGCCAAAGGGAAAAGGAAAAGAAGAAGGAAACAAGAAAAGGATCCTGATTCGGGATGGGGTGCTGAGCTGGACAGGCTCAATTTCTTCCCTTAGATTTACCATTAACATAAATGAGTGAGAAGTGGCAATAAATACGGACTCCTGAAAATTCCTCATCAAGGAAACAGAGGGAAAGGAAAAGGAAAAGCCTCCATGATATACTAAAAAAATCTCAGAATTGAATCTTATTCGATTTTCATACATAATAATGATCAATAAGAATCTATTTTATAGTATATTTAAGAGAAGGTGATTTTCCTAGTTCTCTTACAATTTTATAACATTTTATAACAAATCCAAATTTCTGAATGATAAAGCCGTGCACTTTTTCTCTAAACTTCATTGCACTTGAGAAGACCTGGCTTGTTCCAGTCTTTTTTTTCTCATTGTCAAACTGTCTTAATTTTTTTTTTTTTTTTTGCTTTCTCTGTGAAGGCCACATTTTAAAACCTGATTTTAATGGCTTTTCTCCAACTATTTCTCTTATGAGGCTTATCAAAACTTTCTTGAAATATAACTTTATTTCTCAAGTACTCCACAAAGTCCTTAAGGCAGGATTTATGGCAGAAAAACTGTGTGCTCTATTAGTTGTTTTGATTAATTAAAATTATATTTAAAATAAATTCAGAATCATGTCATGAAAAGCAAAATAAATCAGTTTAGAATGAAAGCTAGGTTTAATAAGTTGCATGATCTGAATGTCCTTAATGGTAAGGAAATGAAATATAATGTTATAGAAGCTTGCTAATTTGCAATAATAATGTGAAATTTATTATAGGTTATTATATTTTATTAGCAAGAATATGAAACCACAGGATGTGAAATTAGAAATATCAAATATTCTGCATTTATCTGGTATCTTGAAGGACTATTTTACCTGTTTCTAATGCTTCGTAATGCACTGGTAAATGCGTGAGTCTTAGGGAATGCAGCTATAAAGAGGGGAAAAAAGCAATTGAATTGGGAAAGTTCTGTTTTTCTCACTTCTTAGCAAATATTTCCTCCATGCAAGCAAGTTGAAAATATGAACGGAAGGTTTAGAGTTTTGTCTTGTGGGGACAAAGCTAGAAGAGGAAAATAGGAGCTGGCAAACTATAGGCCACTGCTCAGATCCTGTCCATGAGCTAAGAATGTTTTAAAAGATATTCTTTAAAGAAAAGGAAATAAGACTATAACAAAGAGATCATATGTGGCCCACCAAACTTATTTACTTCTCTTCCTTTATATAAAAAATTTGTGGCCCCTGAGCTAGGGGATAGCAACATTTATAATACCCATCAACTTACTAAACAAAAACAACCAAAGTAAATGAGAATCAGTAATAACATATTTTAACATTTTAATTAGTTAATTGTTTACTGTGAAATTAATTGTAACCTTAATTATGTTTTACATGCATTCTTCATTAAGTTTTACTAGTTAAGTTTTTATCAGTATTCATTTCTTAATTCTGGCAATAAGAATGAGAATCAGGGACCAAAATAAAAACTATGACTTTTTCATTCTCATTTAAATCAATATTAGAAACAATGTATCTCTCTGACTTAACATTGTAAACAAGAAAAATGTTACTCCATGTATCATTTATTTAACTTATTTTTCTTTCTTTAAAAATCAATGTTTATCATAGAAAGATGTATTATACAAATATTCTGAATGCCATTAAAAACAAGAGGGTATTAATAAAACAAATAAATGAGAGAACAAGAGAAAGGGAGATGACAACATGTGATAGGTATTTTGGGTTTAATTTATAACTCATTTTATAATATGAGACTTTCAGAGAGCATAAATTTAACTGGTTTCCTATAGATTTCCAGAAGTGCTGACCAAATGTCTTTGAGCCTTGGAAAACTTCCATTTCAAGAAAATATATATTTCATCTTGTTCAACTTGAAGAGTTTTTACTATATGAGTATGTCTTGCTTTATATATTTCCAATAAAAAGAAATAATAGGCCTGTATTTTGTAGACAGTACGGGTGAGATTTAAATGATCATTCAGATGCTCTAATATTAAGTGGGAGAGTTTGAATATACAGTATGTAGTGTCTTTTCACTGCAGAAATTTTGTCACAAACTGTAGATGTTTAGCTCTTTAGGGGCTGGCAGGCTGGCCGTTTATACGAAAATGGAGAACAGCCAAGCCAGAAAGAATTTTGGAAGCAGTCTTGCCTCATGAGACCAGTTGTTTGGTTAAGCAAGCTTTTCACAATCCTGGGGACCACGTATTTGCATTACTAATAGCCCTATTTTTAAGGGTATTGGCATTTTAGGTGACCTGAATGGCATTTAATGTTTTTCTCTATTTCAGCTGTACAAATTGGCCCATATTAAGTAAAGCCCACACCTGTTTTTCCACGTATCAGTTTCAAGTGTTTATATGTGAATGATATTTAAAAGGCAAATGTGAGACTGAGATAGGAAATTTTATACAAGTGTTCTGAGCCTTGGAATCCCGACTCTGGCACCTACTGTTATCTCTATACTCTTAGCAAGTTACTTAACCATTTTTAGTAATCAGTTTCCTAATCTTTGAAATCATTTTCATAATACTTATTTCATGGTGTATTAATCGATTAAGATAAACATTTACTGAGGGCATGCTGTGAGCCAGGAATTCTTCCAGGCATCGGGATGGTGATGGCAAACAGGACAAATCCCTGACCTTGTAGCATTCAGCCATTAATAAGTGAATGGAAAATAGGACTAACAGATATGCCTTCATTAATTGTTAGACTTATAATGCTCTAATTCTTCTGCCTGTCTGCCTCCTCTCCAGGACTGTTATCTCCTTGATGTCAGGGTTTCTTACTCCAGTTGTCCCACACTGCTCTTTAATAAGTAACTATTCAATTAAAGAGATAGATTTTACCTTTTAAATCTATGTGGCAGTTTAAGTGTGGTGAATCACTATTCTTGATTTCAGCCTGTTCTGCTACACACAAAAAACACACACACAGACATATTTCAGATCCATAATAACTGTATTGGTTTCTGAGTCCTAAAATATAGAGAACAATGTGACAACTTGTAGACCTTAAGTTAATTTTCAATGCTATGAACATTCACTGTTCTTTCTCATCTCTCCTGAAATTATTATCTATTGCTCTAACTATCCCAATGGAAGCTATTCTCCTCCTGTCTCAAGAAGTCATCAAAACCCAGCTTTTCCCTGTCCCTCCCTCTTTGACATCCTCTTATCACTCCTGACTATTATTATCCAATCACTTTGTAATTATCCTGAATTTTGTTATGGGTAACCCACATTCTGTGAATTACTTGTTGCTTTACACTGAAATTCTGAATAATTCCTTGACTCTTAAATTCTTTAGGTTTCTAAAACAACTCTAATATATTTTCAAGTATAATTTACCTATGATTTTGGAGAAATCTGGAAAATCATAGGAAAAAGAGAAATCCCAGAAGGTGAAAATTGATCAAGAATTATATCATTTAGAAAATGGATAAGAGTTACACTCAGTAAAGATTGCTATTGATATTTATTGTCATTCTATAGCAGAGGAAGAAGCTGTAAGTCTGTGAGACCTTAGAATGATGTATATAGTAGGAAGAAATAGTCATGAATACATTAAGAACAAGTAATGTCCTCCTAACCACATTCTTTTTGTTGTTGTTGTTGTATATTATATGCATTCATATTCAGAAGCCATTGATTAAAATAGAATGGTGCTGATTTGGAGAGAACTTACTAATAAGTCAGATGCCCTTGGTCATTCTGTTCAATATTAGAAAAAATATGTGGAAGGAACTTTTTTTTAAAGAGTCTTGAAATATTCAATAATTATTTGAAGAGTTTTAAGTGGCAATAAGTAAAACTCAGGACTTTGAAAATATTGAAGGAGAATATAGTGCTTTTCATGTTTTTAGAAGACATAAAAGTGGAAACTATGTCCAATGCAATGAATGATAAAATTGAGATGTAAATTCATCTTAATAGACTAAAGTAAGACGTTATAGATAGTTGTAAAGTTATGCATTTAGGTTAAAAAATCAATCCCATAAGTCTCTAATGAGAGAAATTTGACATCAGCTAAGGTGAAAATGACTTGTGCTTTTCATTAACCCCCAACAAAATGATGCAGCTGCTAGAAGTTTAGTATGATGTTATGGTGAAGAACAGGATCAAGGTCACATGAGGGAGTGTGCTGGCTAAACTCTTACAGATCCAGTGAAATTCCAAAATAATCATGTTCAGTTGTAACCATATTTCAGAAGGGTCATTATCGATTTGGAGTTTGTGGAACAACTAGAAAGGAAAGAAACAATTTTCTGGTATAGAATAAAGTTTAAAATAAATACTTATGGATATTTTAAACAATATAACTCTATATTTATTTTAAAAACTGCAGTGTTATTAGAGAGGAAAGTCCACATATTAATTTTTCAGTAACTTAACATAAATATTTAGCCTGAGATCTGAAATACAGAATTACTGTTTGAATGACTTAGATAAGGTACAAAAATTTTGTTTCAAAAGGAGTTTTTTAAAATCTACAAATTGCATCCTTAACGTTTTCATTTGGGTAAAGGAAGTCGCCAAATTAACATAGCCTTTTTTTTTCCCCATAATTGTTTGTTTGTTTGATTGCTTTTCTTCACTTACTTTTTGGTTTTAGTTTTTAAAATTAATATGGACATTTTTCTCCTCATGTATTTCTAACTTAACTTCACCAGAAAATAGAGTTTTATAAGATTATTACTATTCCTAGCAAAGAGAAATTTTATTCCACAACTGCTACAAATTAATCAATCAATACAGAGTCAAATAAACTTTTTATTGTCCATATTATTTTGTTGCCATAGGCATTGAATGCTATCATGTAACCGTCTCAACTACCATAAGTAATAAAAAGGTGTTTCCCTTTGAATGTTACTTATATGAAACTTTCAAGATAATTCTTCTTACCTTTATATACATATATATAAAGTTTATGTTTATATATATACATATAAATAATTCAAATCACAGAGTTACATTTTGAGCTGATGCTAAGATTATTAAAGTTTTAGGAATAAATAAAAATTTTCAGTGACTCAGGTATAAAATAGACATGAATTAACAAATGGAGTAAAAGACAAGATATTTCATTGAGACACAGTATGTCAGGTTGAAAGGTTGAATTTTTACAAATGAAGCTTTCATGATTCAAGACAATGGACTTGAAGAATTTTAAGCTTTTTTGGTTATTAAAGACTTTAGAAAACAGTTCTAAACTGTAAAAACGCAAATAATCTTAATATTAAAATTTCTGTTATTTTTTACTGAAGCAGCAATATTTTTAAGAAAAGAGAAAATTAATATGTTCAGAACTAAAGAAAAAATTAAATATTGATAAATGTATGAGACATTAAATCACGATCTCTTGAGAGGTTATTTTGTGTTCCTGACACCAGTCAATTCTGGGTGCTCCACAGTCAGTTCTAAGACTAACTACTCACAGTTAGACAGACTCCACAAGCTTAAGGACTCCACTCACAAAACTACCCTGACTTCAGACACCAGATGCAAGTATGAAGTCCCAGGTTACCTTCACTTTTGTCCAACTTGGCTACAGAGTCAGGGGTTCCTGTACTTTCCTCTCCCAAGCTTTCAGGTTTGGTAATTTGCTAAGGTGGCTCAAAAAACTCAGGGAAACGGCTTACATTTATCAGTTTGGATACAGATGAACAGCCAGATGAAGCCTCCTTTGTCAGATATCTGAAGGCAAAACCTTAAATTTATCCAGGAACCTAATAGTTTAAATTACTTTCCTCAGAAATAAAAGATACACTAAATTAAGAGTAATATAGCAATGAAAACATAATTAATTTTATTTCTATAGTCACAAAACTCTGACTGTTACTTCTGTTACTTTAATGGCAGTTTCCCTGAAGTCTGCAAGATGGCAGTGTTCTTTTTTGGAAAATTATTATTTTGAAGATGAATTCTAATAATAACTACAATATGAGAACTTAGTATATGTTAGTTAACATAGTAACTGCTTCACATGGATTTTCTGTATGCTAAGTCACTTCAGTTGTGTGTGACTCTTTGGGACCCCATGGACTGTAGCCTGCCAGGCTCCTCTGTCCATGGTATTCTACAGGCAACGAGACTGGAGTGGGTTGCCATTTCATCCTCCAGGGGTTATTTTTGACCCAGAGATCGAACCCATGTCTCATGTCTCCTGCATCGACAGGTGGGTTCTTTACCACTAGTGCCTCTGGATTATCTTACTTAATTGTTGTGACACTCCTAAGAGAATCTTTCTGGGTACATTGACATTTGAAGTCCAGTTAACTTACTCATGATCATAGATAGTAAAACCAGAAGTAAGAGACCAGGTGGACAATTGTAGTGCCTTGCTTTTAAAAATGCACTTCATTGCCCATTAAAGTGACACACTGATCCTTCAGCAATCTACAGTGGGTGCTAACAATATTACAACTAATAACACATAATAAAGAATAGAATGAATTCTTAGGAAGTTGATCAGTTTTGTTAAATGAAGACATTACCATGGTTGAAGATGAGAATATCTTACTTTGCTAGGATGCTGTCTCATCTCTTTACATAATAACATATTTTACAGAGCTATAATACATTTCCAGAAAGTCATTCATACTTTCATTTAATCTGAATAATAATTAACCAGACTATATCCTGGTTAATGTAACCAAGAAAGTAATTTTTAAGAAATGCCATGGGCCCAATATTGAATTGGCCAAGTGTACAAGGCCACATACAGAGGAATGGATTCTTATTTTTCCTTTAGCCAAAATTCATAATATAAATTTTAAAATGTATTATGAGAGATTAAACTTTTGGAAAACAGTGTGGTATACAGTCCACTAAGTTTACTTGTTATAGAGTTCCTGGGGTTTTTCTGGTTGGATGCCCTATACCAAATGGCTGTTTTTTATCCAATATGATTACCTTTTAGAGAGGAGGTGAGACTCTGAAGAAATCCAGCTGAGCAGAGACCTATGTAAACAGACTGGCACATAAATCTTGTCTGTCATGGTCCTACTCTTATGCATTATTTCTGTTACTAATGATGATTCCCTTCTAGAAATATTATGAGGAGAGTAGGAATTCATTTTCCCTTTGATGTCCTTGGCAGGTGTGATGAACATTCATTTGTGTAGGTGTGGAGGAGGAATTTTGCATTATCAATGCTTTTCCTGCTATTTCTGGCACCCTGGTTTAGAAGATATATAGCTACTTTATAAAAAGTGTCGTTCTGAATCTAGAATGTTTTATTGTCTTTCATTGGGAACAACCTCCCTGAAATTTCACTTTGAAGCAGAATAATTTCCAACAGATACATTCAAGAGACACTAAGTTGCTTTAGTTTTTTTCATGATTCTCATGAGAGCTATGGATGTGCTGTTTAAATGTATGAAACATAGTAGGTGTTTCTGGTACTCTATTGTTCACAGACATAAATATTATTTTTGTATTTTAAGTTATACATATAAGATTGTATCAGTGATGAGAGAAACTTAGGAATTTTTGGAACAATCTTCAATGTTTCAAGGAGCAATCATATCCTATATTCTGTCCAAAATGCTAATAGCCTTTTTCACTTTCTAATTGTAAAAGCAGTACAAACATTATAAAAACTCAAGACAAAGTTTATTTTAAAAAAATCATCCATAATCCTGTCACACAGAGAAAACTGGCACAGTATGTCCTGTTAAAACATGATATGTGCTCTTAAAACTTATGGTATAATAAATAAGCTAATTAAGAGCAAAATATATATGCATTTGTAGGAAAAGGTCTCAGTCAACTTATCCCTGCCTCTCCCCACTCTCACACAAGTTTGCTCCTCAAAGATGGCATTCTATTAAATGCCTTATGATTTGCTCTCTGTTGCTGTCACCTATTCATTTACTTCATGCTATTTTTTTTTTCAGAATTTCTGCTTATATATTTGAATTGTTGCTTGCAGTATGCTGCTGAGGGCTACGGACAGATGCAAAGATCCATATGTTATACCATCTTAGTTGACCAATTCATCTCAAAGTTTTGGGAAAATACTTATGTCTAAAACAAAGCATTAACACAGAATAAAATATAATGTTTCCATTAATTTAAAAGTTAGAACCTTACTCTTCAGAAATAATTTCTCTTTCATGAAGGTTGCTCTGCCCTCCCAGGTTTTTTGGTGAAAAATATCTGTGAATGCAAGAATACAGCCTTAGGAATGTAAATTTCTATAAGTAAGTAAGTAAGGTCACTCAGTCGTGTCCGACTCTTTGTGACCCCATGGACTGCAGCCCATCAGGCTCCTCAGTCCATGAGATTCTCCAAGCAAGAATACTGGAGTGGGTTGCCATTTCCTTCTCCAGGGGATCTTCCCGACCCAGGGATCGAACCCGGGTCTCCCACATTGGAGGCAGACGCTTTAACCTCTGAAGTATAAGGAGAATTTTATAAGTATTTTAAAGATACTGTGCATTGCTGACCTAAGACTGAAATAATTTACCATTCCCCAGCAATATCTAAGTATACTCATTTTTTCAGTCAAGTTATAATCACGTAAAGACCTTTGGTTGTAGAATTGTGTAAAAGAAGAGCCCCGATCCTGTTGGTTGTATAAGGGAAGCTCACTAGAGTTACTAATTCAATTGGAGTTTTAAGCCGCATATTCATAGACTTCTTCTGTGTGCACATGTGTTAGCAGGCAGATGCTTATATGCCTTTTGTGCATGTGTTTCCATTTAAATCAGGCTCTATGGAGTCCTGTGTGTTTATAAATATCAACTCAAATAACTTTCATCAAATCTGATTCTTTCTCAGCAGTCTGTTTTTTCTCTTAGTACAGACAATAATGCATTTTTGTGTTACTTTTAAACATGTGCATTTTCATCTAATTTGAAAAATCTTTTCCAGTGACTTAGCATTCTTCAGAACATTCTTTTCAGTGACATCGTGGAATGTCTTCCAGTTCATTTTTGTGAGCCTACATAGATATCCCATGGCGCTGAACTGTATTGGCATTTTCCTTTGCCTTTATTCAGCTTGGTTCTGTAACATTTACTTTGTCAATTATAGTCATCTTAGTATTCACAGTCAATTCTATCACTGTGTGACTTTAATTGTATTTCGCTAAATTAAAGAGGCATTATAAAGTTGTTACCCTTTGATTTTTCAGTTTAATTTCATTTTTCTTTAATCTTTGGAGCACACTAGATTATCAATTAGCATAATAAAACAGTCAGTGTGGAATTTAGTAACTATATTGAATATTCTATAAAGTAGACCAGTTTGTATAACACAGATGTACGTAGAGAGCAGTAAAATTCTTATCATTCTGCAACTCCACCTTCACAGTATCCCCAAATGTGTCTTAAACTGATAGTATATTGGACCATTACACAGAAAAACATTGCTAATGGGTGAATAATATTAATGTCGTGCACTTTAGTAATACATTTTATCCAAAGACCTGAAAGTGCTCCATGCATGACAATTAATCACATCCTACCACACTACTCCAAGCAAGGTATTATTACTGCTATTATAATTTAGATAAACTATCGTCATAGTTAAGAAAGATGAAAGATTAAGTGACTTGTCAAAGATCACATATTAGTTCAGTCCTGGAGCAATATAACTCAGATTTCTGACTGCTGCTATTAACATTAAGCCCAGCCACTGTACATATTACCCACTGAGCATGGTGCCATTCTTCTGAAATCATTTACTACATACTAATCTATTATAGAGTTTAAGTGAAAATGAATATAATGGCATCAGATTGTGTATTCACATCCAATGCTGTATTCAAATGCAAGTACATGTGTAATTTTTCTAAAGATGGTGAAATGTTAAGCACATAAGTTAGCATAATTTTTTTATTATGAAATCTTTCATTGCTTTTAAAATAGTATTGAGCTCTCTCCTTTTTTCTAGCAAATGTGAAAACAAAGGGAAACTGAAAGTAGTTTCTACTGATAATGTAAATGGGACTATTGCCAAGTCAAGGTCCTATAAGATGAAGTCTTTTCCCAAAGCCGTTGAGTCAGGTTTCATGATTGCACTTAAGTGTTTGTGACAAAGGATGCTGTTGCTTTTTTGTTAAAATGATCTTTATAATTTGAGAGAATGACAGGAATCACAAGTCTCTTGTTTGCCTTTTCGTTCTTTCTATTTCCCGATATCCACCATGAATGATTTTTTCCCCTCTCTGCCAAAAGTAGTTCTATTTCCTTGAAATCTTCCGATACCAACTCTTCATTCAGCGCTGTAGATCTGTTCCAATGTCCGTTTAGTGAGAATCACTGGCAACAATTTGTGCAATTGATTGGTGACATTGAGAACAGAATTGATGCTTCCTTGTTTCGAGAACTCTTCTGAGAGGAGACAGAATTGTCAAACAAAATGCAGGATAGTATTTCATCTGGATGATGCTGGTTATCACAATTGCTAGAACTCAGTTTCTAAAAATCCTGCTTATTTTCTCTCTGCTTTTTGACACCAAGCAGCACCTAACTCCCCTGAATACTAGAGTGTTTTATATTTGCATTCATGGTACTGTGCACTAAAAGTACCGCAGATAATTTAGGTAATTGGCAAACCACAGGGGCACTTAGTCTGCTCACCTGCCTATTTTAGGTTGGCTCATCATCACTCTAATTGGCAGTGGGTAGTTACTGGTCCATTTGCCATGTATTATGACAAAAGATGTTAATGGAACCCGGCAGTGGGTGTGTTATACCTTTGCCCTGCTTCTGGCAGGCAGAAAGCAATCCCACTGTTTTTGCATAACAAGTAGCACGGCTGGGAATTTTTCCTATGTCAAAAAGAGTATTTCCTTTGGTAAAATGACAACTTTCCCCCCACGAAGTCCTCATCTCAGAATTTACACATATCCTTTCTCTCCACCACCACACAGAACATTGTCCCTAAAAACAAGAGTACCTCAGTCAAGGTAGTTTTCATCATTTTCACCACATTTTTATTATCAGAACTCCTCTGAAGCTTGAAATTGAAATCTGTTTCTTTCTTGACATTTTTTTCTCTATATTGGGCATGTAATTATGGGCCCAAATGAAGTTCAAGAGGAATGGATCAACAAAGCCCACAGCTAAGTACACTAAACTTTGATCTTGAAGGAAAATATGAATTCCAAGGTAGATTTGGACAGCTGTGCTATGAATGCCACAGTGAGCAAATGTGGAATCAGGAGAAATATCCCATGGTTAACTGACTTTTTTTTAACATAAATGCAAGGAACATAAAAACTGAAACCCAGCTCTTCTAGCATGGGAGAGTGCTTCTTAGTATTTTGAAGATAAAAATCTCATTTTGAAAATAATATAAAAATGTCTAGTTGACAACAATTATAATTCTACTGTTTGTTGATTGAGAATGCATGTCTTAAGTAATTCAAAGAAGATATTAACTACATCAGCAGTCACATATAGGAAAAAAACAGTGTAAAGAACATAAATTATTCTAAAGACTGTGTTTTTTATAAATATATAGATTGACGGATCTATTCCAATATCCTGTTGACTACGGTCTGAAAATCTCTGTCGTACAGCCTACAAAGAAGACCTAGTTTAGTTTCAGTTTGTAGTCAAATTGTGGTGATAAACTTTTATCAGACAAAGAAAATGGGTTAATGATATTTTGTGGGGAAAAACCATTGATGTGTTTAATTACCTAAAAATTAACCTAGAACTAAGGAAAAATAATTGTTTATTGATTAGAATGCTGTTAAATTATGTTTTATATCCAGCTGTTTGTCAGTTCTGAGTTGAAGCTATCTGTAGTCATTAACACAAGTTGATATGCCACATTTTTAAATCATGTGCTCAAACTTCAGACAACATTATAGAATTCACTGAGATCAAAACCTGAAGGTCCTGGCCACGTTTCCCTGCAATTACTTTAGTAATTAGGTAGAGGATTTTTAAAAGCTTACACTTTCAGAATGCATGCAGTGTGCTCTTGTCTACAATTCTATTCTAATCAATTTTAGCTTGCCCTGTACATTGCTTTCTGCTTGATTTTTAGCTGGGATGGACCCAAGCACACTGGGGTTTATTTTTCATATTTGAAGATGCTGCTACTGATGAAGAATATAGTCCATTGAGTGAGAGCAAAGTTATTGATATGGCTCACAGCCTTTTTTTTTCCCCCCTTCTGGTGGTGTTTCTTTGCATGTGTAAAGTCAAAGTTTCAGGAAGCTTTAACACTTCAGTTGGATTTGGTCCAGGAATCTCTCTCAAAGAGCTCTGGAAATAGTCATGTTTTGAATCTTGTCTGCCATCTGACTTTCCCATCATCTATATGGATACCACATTGTTAGCTATACTGTTCATTTGGACCTTAAATATTGACAGAGCACTTTGCTAATGGTTATCTCACTTCAGCCTGTCTATGCGGGTTTTACCAGCCATTTCATCTCTATTCAAGTCACAAATGTACATCTGTGTTCACTTAACTGTATTCCAGGACTTCAGGATAAGTGGTGCTGGACCAAAGTTGGAATAGAAAATATTTTGTTGTGGAGGACTGTCTGTGCCAAGTAAGATATGTGATCTCCACCCATTGGATGTCAGTATCACTCCCTCCATGGGTTGTTCAGTTCAATTCAGTCTCTCAGTTGTGTCCGACTCTTTGCGACCCCTGATGAAGTATGGAATGAGGTTTGTGACATTGTATAGGAGACAGGGATCAAGACTATCTCCATGGAAAAGAAATGCAAAAAAGCAAAATGGCTGTCTGGGGAAGCCTTACAAATAGCTGTGAAAAGAGAAGCAAAAAGCAAAGGAGAAAAGGAAAGATATAAGCATCTGAATGCAGAGTTCCAAAGAATAGCAAGAAGAGGTAAGAAAGCCTTCTTCAGCGATCAATGCGAAGAAATAGAGGAAAACAACAGAATGGGAAAGACTAGAGATCTCTTCAAGAAAATCAGAGATACCAAGGGAACATTTCATGCAAAGATGGGCTCGATAAAGGAGAGAAATGGTCTGGACCTAACAGAAGCAGAAGATATTAAGAAGAGGTGGCAAGAATACACGGAAGAACTGTACAAAAAGGATCTTCATGACCTGGATAATCATGATGGTGTGATAACTCATCTAGAGCCAGACATCCATGGGTTGGGACAATCAAAATGTCTCACAACTTGGCCATTGTGATCTTGGAGCTAACATCATCTCTAGTTGAAAGACATTGCCCGTCTGTCAAGTGATGCTCAATATGGCCTATGTATAAGAATGACGATGTAAGAAGATAGATATAATATTTATTATAGGCCTAAAACATTTAATCAGAGATAAAAGGGGACAATATTGCGATCATTGTTGAAATAGTTTTGTAGGCTCAAGATGGAGCTGCTCCTGCCAAAGGTGTCACATTAGCAAACTCAAACTTAGATAATGGTCATGTCTCATAAATGCTTCATTTAATCAGAAATAGGATATAGTCAGTCAATCAATCCCCAGACACCAAACAAAATCTGGGCTTTCTCACCCCAGACAAGGTGGACTCTGTGGCTTCAGCCAATCAGATATTTTCTATTTCTCTCCCTCTTGTTCTTTATTCTCTATCCTATAAAGCTTTCTGCCCCCTGCTGCATTTTGCAGTCTCCAAAAAAAGACTGTTTGCTTCATGAAGTGTTACAGTTTGTTTGTATCATCTACATTGTCTCCTTTAATCATTTTTACAATTTTACAGACCTTCAGTTTGGCAAGGATTACAGTGTCACGCTTTATCTGCACAGTATCATTCTAGCTTCTAAAGGAATAAGTAGTGGATACATAAATCATAAAGGCGCGGGCGTGTGTATGTGTGTGTGTGTGTGTGATTTTTTCACTGTGGTTCCTCTGGAAGTAAATGTACCAAAGTCAGATATGGGGATGTTTGGCACTAATCTGTAAAGTCATACAGAAGCAAATTGTCAATTCCATGGGCCTGAAATTGAAAGAGATTTGAAAATATTATCACATTGATTTTTTTTTAAGCAGAGTATGACCTTAGTAGGTATATAGGAATAAACTGTATTTCTTTTTTTTTTTTTTTTTCAGTCTTCTTTTGGAAAAAACAGACAAACTTGACCTATTTGAAATAGAAAGCCTATGTATGAATAAAATGGGTACCTCCTAAACCTTAGGAAGATAGTTGGAATTGGGGACTGGAAAGCTGCTTGGAATCTTTCCATAACTGTTCATGCATTCATTTAATAGATGTTTATTGAGCACTTCTTCTGGGCCAGAGCTATGCCAGGCTCTGAGTACATATTAATTATCAAGGCACAAAAGGTCAGTCACAGAGCTTGTACTTTCTCTCCCTCTATCCCTCTTCTCTCTCTCTTTCACTCAAGTCCCTGCATTCCTGCTTCAATCTCTTTTTTTATCCCTGGAGAGAAGCTTTCTGAGCTTCCCAGTGTGTATGCAGAAAATAAGTTTACCACATAGCCTAATATGTTAGAAACACTCCCCACTGAGAATGTAATCTCTTCCTGCCAACCACAGGTCTCAGACGAAGGGGCTCTGATTGGCCAGATTGGGTCAGCTGTCCACATTGGATCTATTAGGTGTGCCCAGTGGAGAGTGTCCCAGGGGACACACACATCTCCCGGGAGGTTTCTCCTGTGTGAATGTGGAGCAGGTTATCAGGGAAGGGAATTTGTGTAGGTCACCTTTACAATATCCTGCACCCCAACATGGAATGAACTGCTTAGTGCTAAGATGCAAATGTGCAGCATAGTAACCAAAGAAAATAAGAGGGAATGGACTCCAGGCCATAGTTCAACCAGTGTGTGGTCTGTGGCGCAAGTCCTCATCTTCAGAGTCATAGAGAGTTAAAGAGAGCAGACAAAAGTGGAATCAATGGGAATAGATATGGTATAAGTCACAAAAGTAGCTTAGTTCCTTTCTCTTTAGTCCTTTGGAGAGTCCAGGGACATCATTTGGGGATAACTCGGGAGTAAGTATAAATAGTCACAGCTCTGAGAAGGAAGTCAAAGACCCCGAGAAAAGCACAGAAGCCTTTATTACAAGGTTCACACAGACCAATCAGCTCTATGGCCCGGGAGTGTTGAGTTATAGATATCAGAGGTTGTTCGGGAGGCCCACGTGCTGGAGGATAATGAGAGAGGGAGAGGCAGGAGGCGGCTCCTTTATAGCCACGCAGGCTCCACTCCAGCCCTTCAGTAATCTTGCCTTTCATCACCACTGGGCACAGCTAGCGCAGCCCTGGGGTCCTCTGCCATGTATGGCCTCTACAGTTAATCTTGGCATCAGTTGACTCTTCCCAGACCTCTCATCTCTGTAATCCTTACACAATACCAAAATTTAAAGCGGAGAGTTATTGGAACCTTTGAAAAGCCTACACATAGTTGAAAAGGCACAGTGACCTTGTAGTTTTGTATTTGATAGGACCCTGAGCCTCCTACTTCCATCATGATACACGAGTGCTGACAATTGGGAAGAATTGTGCTGTGGGCTAACTAGTAATGAAGTGCCTCATTTTCCCCAGCTTTTCTTATACACATATCTTCTTCAGGTACCTACAGAAAAAAGGTGCTTTGCAGATCATGGCTTGGGTAATACAAAATCCTATAGTAAAATAATACCAAACGCTCTCAAACTTCCATCCAATTCCTGACCCTGTCTTGTGTATGTATGTAGCTTACTTGATACAGACTCAGAAAGAGAAGATAACTGTGATCTTAGTTTCTCAGAAAGAGTAAAAATGCTTTCAGAAAAAGACCAACAGGTCAACTGCTATGAATGGCTATCAGTAATTTGAAAGATATAATCTTTATTCATGGTATAATGGTACTCTTGGATTTACTGCATATCCAAACATGGCTAGTGTTTCCATCTTTAAAATCACCTTGTAAGCTACAATGTTGATTAAAAAGCAAATGATAAAAGCAAGCTAATTTAAATCTCAACTGGGGACTTATCTTGTAGTCCAGTGGTTAAGAATCTGCCTTCTAATGCCGGGGACATGAGTTTGATCCCTGATTGGGGAAATAAGATTCCACATGCTGTGGGGCAACTAAGCACATGTGCTACAATGAAAGATCCTGGGTGTTACAATTAAGCCTTGACATAGCCAAAAATAAAATTGAAAAAAAAAAAAAGAAAATCTATGCTGAAAATGATTTTCAAAATAAACTAAATCTCAACTGCAATAGTAGAAACTATTTAGATTTTTCTTTAACAAAAGTTTTTTTTTTTTTTTTTCTCCTTGGGAAAGATGTTAAATCACCTATAAATTTAAAGCAGATTGGCTTTTAGTTATTGTTGTTCTCAAATACTCTATATGTAATGCATCCCTCATTATCTATCCAGTTTTCTATCAAACTTCTATCTCTATATATGTTACTGTCCCTCATTTTCACACATATATGAGTATATGTAATATAGTTATTTCTATCCATATATAAAGTGCATTCAGTCAGTTCAGTTCAATCGCTCAGTCATGTCCGACTCTGCGACCCCATGAATCGCAGCACACCAGGCCTCCCTGTCCATCACCAACTCCCTGAGTTCACTCAGACTCACGTCCATCGAGTTGATGATGCCATCCAGCCATCTCATCCTCTGTCGTCCCCTTCTCCTCCTGCCCCCAATCCCTCCCAGCATCAGGGTCTTTTCCAATGAGTCAACTCTTCGCATGAGGTGGCCGAAGTACTGGAGTTCAGCTTTAGCATCATTCCTTCCAAAGAACACCCAGGACTGATCTCCTTCAGAATGGACTGGTTGGATCTCCTTGCAGTCCAAGGGACTCTCAAGAGTCTTCTCCAGCACCATTACATCGTACATATTGGACACGGAGCTGTCAGACAGCAACTCCCCCCGCCCCACTACCACATCTCCCATGTCCCCCATTGATATGCCACTGCCTGTATTTTGAATCATTTACTCCTCTTGTATCCTCCTCAGTATTTCTCATTTAGGGATAATAATAGAACCTACATCTCAGATAATTATTTTATTTTATAAGATGTCAAGATTAAATAATATGTGTGTCCAGCATATACTCAGAACTCAATTATTGTTATTTATTCAAAGAGAGACGTGGGAAATGTTTAGTGGCTCAGACAGTAAAGAATCTGCCTGCAATGCAGGAGACCCAGGATTGATCCCTGGGTTGGGAAAATCCCTTGGAAAAGGGAATTGCTGCCCACTCCAGTATTCTTGCTTGGAGAATCCCATGGACTGAAGAGCCTGGTGGGCTACGGTTCAGGGAGTCGCAAAGGGTTGTACATGACTGAGAGAATTTCACGTCAAAGGTAAGCTATAGAATTCAACTGGATTGATTAGAAGCTTGTTAAAAATGCTAAAGTTCTAACACTTTTTGAAATTACCATGTAGTGAATCAGACTGCATTTTAATTTTACTGGCAGAAATGCAGGAAAGCCCTTATTACAAAAATGTTTAATAGTGTTGATAGAGTTTGTATCTACTTATAACGAAACATATTTTGTTGATCTGAGAAGTTTGCTATGGTGCTAAGGCTCCTCATTATGGTAGGAATAATCCAATTATGGTTGCAGTCTTCATTTTATTACATGAGGAGGTAAAGACCATTTTGGGGCTTCCCTTGTGGCTCAGTTGGTAAAGAATCTGCCTGCAATGCTGGAGACCTGGGTTTGCTCACCGAGTCCGGAAGACGCCCTGGAGAAGAAAATGACGACCCACTCCAGTACTCTAGGCTGGGAATTCCATAGCCAGAGTAAGATAGGCTGTAGTCTTTGGGATTGCAGAGTCGAACACAACTGCGAAACTAATTTTCACTTTTCACCATTTTTAGTGACTCTAGTTTTCTTTAGTTTAGTTTTTAGTTTAGTTTAGTTTAGTTTTGTATGACTGTATCCAAAAATCTATGATGAAGTTTGGAAGCTGATATCTAAATACATTTCTAATTATCTTGAAATTTTATTGCTTTCTACATTGTGGTCTCACACAAACACACAAACACACACAGTCACTGTTACTGTTGTGAATAATAAACCATTTTTCCTCACTGAGCTAAGAATCTAGTCTACCATCCACATAACTAATTTGTAAAAAGATTCAAATTTCAGATCGACCACTAAGTTAAACACTTTGAAAACTCCTTCTTACTTAACTGACTAAATGTCCATGAATTTTAGAGGAGCAGAAAAGTTATACTTCTAGGATTCAACTTTGCTTTTCTTTTAAGACCTCATCCCTAAGAAAGGAAGATTAGTATATTCCATTTTTTCAGGTATTAGAGTTTCTCAGTAATATGTTAATGTATTTCAGGTTTAAATGCATTCATTTTGGATTTTTTTCCCTCTTTTTTTTTTTTTTCTCCACTATACTGCCTATGTTTCTGGATGTTCAGTGTCCTATTATGGAACAGGAAGTGTTGGGAAGGGAGGCTACAGAATCTGGCCTTTAATTATTTACATTTATCTTTATTGACATCCCTTGAGTGTCCACATTTCCATGTACCTCATTTCTAGTTCATACCATGTTCCTCTGTGGCAACCCCTTGTCAATTCCTTAAGACACCTTCAGGTCTGTTGACACACAATCTCTCACTCTCCAACTTTACGCTCCCTTCTGAAGGGCATACAAAACTTCAGCTGTTTTCCAGTCATTTTGTACAGCAAGAAACAATGAAAGAGCTGCCTTGGGCTCTCTCTACACCTGACACATCATGCAGTGTTTTGATGCGACTCTAATTTTCTGACTACAGCGATAAAGAGAACTCTGAGGAAGTGTTAGCTTTACCTTCCAATGTTGCTGGTGGGAGCAGGTCCAAATCAACTCTTTTTGCCTTAAAATTCTCAAAACTTAGATGTTTGGTAACATCACCTTCCATAAACTCAAGTTAACAAAGAATAGCCCTTTTTGACATGTTAGAGGGTAATCATGATCATAGCTTATATTCCGACAGGAATCTGCCTGCCAATGCCTGCCATTGCAGGAGACAAGGGTTCAATTCCAGGTCAAGAAGATTCAATGGAGAAGGAAATGGGAACCCACTTCAGTACTCTTGTCTGGAAAATACCATGGAAAGAGGAATCTGGTGTGCTAGAGTCCATGGGATCGCAAAGAGTCAGACATGACTTAGTGCCTAAACAGCAACAGACATCCCAGTTGGTTACAATTCTAGAGTGTGAACTTCCTCTGAACAGGGAAGCAACAAATAGCTTTTTGCTAGCTGCAATATGATAGGTATTCAATTGTTTGATAAGTGAATAGTAATTATTGGCAAATATTTTTTCACTGACTACTCTTACTATTAAACTGAGTTTACATGTTTATGGTTTATTGTTGCTCAGTCACTAAATCCTGACTGACTTTTTGCACCCCATGGACTGCAGCATACCAGGCCTCCTTGTTTCATCATCTGTTGCCCCTTTGTCCTCCTGCCCTCAATCTTTTCCAACATCAGAAAACTTTTCCAGTGAGTCAGCTTTGCCTATCAGGTGGCCAACGTATTGGAGCTTCAGCTTCAGATTTATAGGCCTTCAAAATTCTATCAAGAATGGACTTATGGAACCCAATAATAATTCAGTTCTATAAGATGATGGGTATTTAATATGTTTATTATTGAAAGCCCATTTCATATGGTTCATCTTATTTTTGAAAATAATATTTGATATTTATGACTTACACATGTTCCAAGTTTATACAGTTATTTGAAGTATTCTGTATGGAAGAAGTGAAGACATACACTCTGAACCATAGAAACCAATGTTTGATTATAGTAAATGTTAGATTAAATTGTTGTAGTTGGTTAATTCATAGTCTGATTAAGAAAAGGAATTTTATTTTTTAAAGTCTCCAAATAAATATGCCATAAAATTTTAAAGTGGAAAAATTTTTATATTCTCTCATTTGTCTTTATATAACAGATCACACATAGAAATAAACCTCAGAAACATTTATTTATTTATTCTTACTAAAAATGTGTGAGGTATATAGTAGTCTTCCTAGATTGGACCACACTCTTTTTTTTTTTTTTTTTTTTTTTTCCTGTCATTTGATCCTAAACTGCATCAGGAAAAATAGCTTTTGTATACTTTGATTTTTCTGAGTATTGGAGAAAGAAGCTACTATATTGCAAATTGCCACTATTGTTCAAAGCCATCAGACCAAGGCTATAGAAACCTTGATAAGTACACTTGCAAGATTCTTTTATAAGGATAACTACTGTGATGGAAGATATAGTCCTTAGAAATGAATATAAGATATTACAAAAAAGTGTTGTGGACTGTTCAAAACCCTGTGTAATAGTTACAGTACTGGATTTAACTCTGGAATTATTTTCATAGTCCATTTCTCTCTGTCTTATTCCACATATGTATTGATTAGCTTGGGAGGTGATGTCATGTGAAAGTCACTCAGTCATGTCTGAGTCTTTGCGACCCCATGGACTATACAGATCATCTCCAGGCCAGAATACTGGAGTGGGTAGCCAGTTTCCTTCTCCAGGGGATCTTCCCAACCCAGTATCAAACCCAGGTCTTCTGCATTGCAGGCAGATTCTTTACCAACTGAGTTATCAGGGAAACCCCAGGAAGTGGGAGGTGATACCTCTCCAACATTATAATAATTTATATCATCAATGACATTGATTATATTAAAAACAAAAGCAAAAGAGCAATTTTAAAAAACTTCTAAAAGTTGCATATTATGGTGTTTATCTTCTTTGGGAAAATAGTCTTTGTTTAATATATTTCCATCTTAAAATGGATATTTCCTAGACACTTTTATTTTGAAAAGAAATAATGGTTTAAAGAAATAAGTGATTGCAAACCTAAATGTATTAACAATATATCATTTGATATAGGATATGCCAAATATATAAATAACAGATAAAAGCAAATAAAGAAACAAGGCCAAGAATGTAGGAAGAGGTAGGTAAATAAAAAAATTGTATTTGGAAATTTACACCTACTGTATCAATATTTGAAGGATCTGTGTGGATCACAATAAACTGTGGAAAATTCTGAAAGAGATGGGAATACTAGACCACCTAACCTGCCCCTTGAGAAATCTGTATGCAGGTCAGGAAGCACCAGTTAGAACTGGACATGGAACAACAGACTGGTTCCAAATAGGAAAAGGAGTACGTCAAGGCTGTATATTGTCACCCTGCTTATTTAACTTCTATGCAGAGTACATCATGAGAAACGCTGGCTTGGAAGAAGCACAAGCTGGAATCAAGATTGCTGGGAGAAATATCAATAACCTCAGATATGCAAATGACACCACCCTTATGGCAGAAAGTGAATAGGAAATAAAAAGCCTCTTGTTGAAAGTGAAAGAGGAGAGTGGAAAAGTTGTCTTAAAGCTCAACATTCAGAAAACGAAGATCATGGCATCTGGCCCCATCACTTCATGGGAAATAGATGGGGAAACAGTAGAAACAGTGTCAGACTTTGTTTTTTTGGGCTCCAAAATCACTGCAGATGGTGACTGCAGCCATGAAATTAAAAGGCGCTTACTCCTTGGAAGAAAAGTTATGACCAACCTAGATAGTATATTCAAAAGCAGAGACATTACTTTGCCGACTAAGGTCCATCTAGTCAAGGCTATGGTTTTTCCTGTGGTCATGTATGGATGTGAGAGTTGGACTGTGAAGAAGGCTGAGCGCAGAAGAATTGATGCTTTTGAACTGTGGTGTTGGAGAAGACTCTTGAGAGTCCCTTGGACTGCAAGGAGATCCAACCAGTCCATTCTGAAGGAGATCAACCCTGGGATTTCTTTGGAAGGAATGATGCTAAAACTGAAGCTCCAGTACTTTGGGCACCTTATGCGAAGAGACGTCTAGTCAAGGCTATGGTTTTTCCAGTGGTCATGTATGGATGTGAGAGTTGGACTGTGAAGAAGGCTGAGTGCTGAAGAATTGATGCTTTTGAACTGTGGTGTTGGAGAAGACTCTTGAGAGTCCCTTGGACTGCAAGGAGATCCAAGCAGTCCATTCTGAAGGAGATCAACCCTGGGATTTCTTTGGAAGGAATGATGTTAAAACTGAAGCTCCAGTACTTTGGCCACCTCATGCGAAGAGTTGACTCATTGGAAAAGACCCTGATGCTGGGAGGAATTGGGAGCAGGAGGAGAAGGGGACGACTGAGGATGAGACGGCTGGTTGGCATCACGGACTCGATGGACGTGAGTCTGAGTGAACTCCGGGAGTTGGTGATGGACAGGAAGGCCTGGCGTGCTGCGATTCATGGGGTCGCAAAGAGTCAGACACGACTGAGCGACTGAACTGAGACTGAGACTGAGAAGAAAAAAAAAGAAAAGATTTGATTAATATACTTAAGTTTATACTTAGAAATATGTCTATACCAGTATCCATATTTATAGAAATAAATTTAAACCTAACAGAGAATATGTTTTTTTTACTGTAATGTTGAATCAACCATGTCTTAGATCATAAAGGAAGTTTCTATAAGAAAGAATCACCATCTATGGTTTTGGGCATAATTTAATGACATTAAAAAAAAATAACATGAAAGTGACAAAATTTTTTTAGAAAGTATTATTTGTGAAGAAACTAAAAAGTGTCGCATTTTTGTAAAAGAAAAATTATAAAGGCAGCAACAAAATATTCATACTTAGAAACACCAATGATGGCATTACTTTTCAGAATTTGTGAGGCTTGACTAATACAGAACTGAGAGATAAATTTATAGCTTTAAATACACAATGGAGAATAAATTTTAAAAATGAGCTACATATTCAATATAAAACATGTGGAAAAAGGACAGTAAAATAAGCCCAAAGAAACAAGAAGTAAGAAAATAAAAAATAAAAGCAGAACTCAGTGGAATAGAGCATAAAAATAAAAATACCTAAATTATACAGGTTGAAAAAGGAAAAAAAGAGACTATGACAAGAGACATTAAAAAATATTATGCTCAGTTTCATAAATTCTAAACTTAGACAAAGTAGAACAGTTTTACAGGGAGAAACATAAAAATTGAGTCTGCTAATAACCATTAAGAAATATTCAAACAATAATCGGAGCTCCTCAGTAAAAAAATCCAGACAAAACATGCAAACAAAATCCCAGCAAACCAAGATCTCCCATAATACCCACTCTTCACATTCATACTCATATAGCTGTACAGGCGTGTTCTGCCTAATTATACAGAGACAGGTAGGTTGCAGCACAAAATAGTAAAAAGAAAGAATACAGTCCAACTCATTTTTAAAGCTAGTATCACCTTAGTTTTTAGAGAAAATGATAGCCCTTGAAAGAAAATTATAGGCCAACCTCACTTTAAACACAGATGGAATTTAAGTTAAATATTAGCTGAATGAATCCAGACATGTATATAAAAATTCATTGTCATGAAACACTAACCTACAAACATGATATTCACATACCTATAATTTATCATATTAATGGCCTAGAAAAGAAAATCACGTGGTTATCTCATAAATACAGCAAAAGCACTTAAAATATTCAATATCTCTTTAAAGTAAATCTGTTAGAAAGAGTAGGAGAAAACATCCTGAAATTACAGGTTGTATTCAACAAAAGTATTTTTTCTTAAAACATTGTTTATTTATTGTCTGCGCTGAGTCTTTGTTGCTATATGGGCCTTCTCGGGTTGCGGAGAGTGGGGGCCATCCTCCAGTTGCTCTGTGCAGGTTTCTCATTGCGGTGGCTTCTCTTGTTGCAAAGCACAGAGTCTAGAGCACACAAGCTTCAGTGTTGGCCGCACATGGGGTCAGTAGTTGCGGCTCCCTGGTTCTAGAGCCCCGGCTCAGTAGCTCTGGAGCAGGGCCTAGTTGCTCTGTGACATATGTAGGATCTTCCTGGACCAGGGATGAACTCTTGTCCCCTGCATCATCAGACAGATTCTTAACCTCTGGACCACCTGAGAAGTCCTTAAAAAAAAATCTTAAATTAGCTTCATACTTAGCAGATAATTTCAGTGTATCTCATTCTGGTAAACAGTCTCTCTTACACCTTTTGCTGAGTGGGCCAAAATTGAAAGGCCCTGATCCTGTTTTCACTTGGCTTAGACTATTTGCAAAATTGTAGCAGGCTAAAATTGTAAAAAGTGAGATAAGGATCTTCTATTTTCATTGCAGCATGCAGGATCTTTAGTGACATATTCTAAAATGAAATTATTAATAGAGAACCTCATCTATACTCCTAGGTAAAAATTTAATTGTTGGAAACTCCTTTTTGCAAATTTTTATAAATTATTTTTTTTTAAAAGTAAACATTTTAGAACATAATATGTAACTTTTAAAGCATGTACATAGCATAGATTTTATACTGTATACAAAGTATAAATCTTACTTAGCATGCCCTAAACAATGAACTAAGTACAACTAATAAAGCAGTGGAGACAAATAACATTTTTCTGGTGACCCTATAAAAATAGTATGACCTCCTTAAATTCTAACACAATAATATTAAGATTTCAACACTGGGATCGCTTTTTCTCCTCTCAGTAGGGACAATAATATATTACACTGGTAATTTTGGCAACTATCCGATTCTGAATTCACAGTAGAAGAACTAATATGTTTGTTTTATCAGCTGAGAAGTGCTTTCTTCAAATGAAATAGTTTATAAAAACATGCAAACAAGTGCATGTTGGAGCTGCCTGGGATGGGGGTGGAGTCCTACGGATGAGTGTGGACAAAGGCATTCCACTCAATTCCTCTTCTGATGCATTTTCCCTGGATCCCACCATAAAGTGAAGAAATCAAACAGAAGCAATACAAGAACTGAAAAAAAAAAACTTTCCAAATGACTTTAGGACAGAGACTATTCCCTGGTGGCTCAGATGGTCAAGATGGTCAAGAATCTGCCTGCAATGTAGGAGACTCAGGTTCAATCTCTGGGTCAGGAAGATCCCCTGGAAAAGGGAATGGCTACCCACTCCAGCATTCTTGCCTGGAGAATTCCATGGACAGAGGAACCTGGTGGGCTTCAGTCCATGGGGTCTTAAAGAGTGGGACACAACTGAGCAACTAACATGTTCACTTTCGCTTGGGGTGAGGGCTGATGTTCTGGAAGCTACTGAATAAGAGTACACAGCCACGTTGCCTTCCTCAGAAAGCTCAGTGCTTAGATTCCAGTAAGGCGTCCTGAGATGGTGTCCCAAAACACTGAACAAACACAGATGGTTCTGCTTATGCCAAATTATTTGGGGAGCTTAAAAAACTCTGATTTCTCTCATTTTGAATATAAAGGAAAAACGAGGAAAGGGGGTAAAACCTTGAAGTGACTCTTATTCACATATAAAAAAAATATACATCATTTTTTTCCTCAAAGAACTAAATAACTCTTAAAGAATTTATCACCTCCAAGCTGGAATATTGCAAGGGGGGGGGGGCGGTGCTTACAGAGTCTTTTTATTGACTTGGAGTTTATGTTCAAACTTATTCATGAGATGTGATAATAGCCTTTAAAATTCCCCTGGATCATTTGGACTTAAATGTTACAACTATAATGTTGTTTATTTTTAATAAAGCAAGAATCATAAAAGTATGCCAATAAATTGCCACATGTAGTCATTTAGGGAGAGAAGGGAAACTTTCATAATGAGAAACAGATTAGTCCTCCCTAATCATAGACTGAATAATTCTACTCATCTATCACTTTAATGAATTGGTACATTGATAGTAACTTACATTAGAAACTTAATTTCATTGAGCAGTGTTCATAGTTATTAAAAACCATAGATGCTGCAGCTATGTATTCACTCTCCTGAATCTAAGACTCAAAGATATTGAGAGGTCCCTAAATCATCTTCCATCACAACTGGCCCTGATTCCCTTTTAAACCATAAGTAAATTATCCACTATTCAAAAATAAGCTTACTTCCAGGGCAACTGTCCTCTTCAAACAAAGACTCAATAATGCCTCCATGGTATCTTTTTATTTAAAATTATGACTGCCTCATAATTGTGACTGCTCCTTTCTCTGAAATGCATGCACAAAACCAAAAGTCTACAATGTATTCATGACCAGGACAGAAGCTCATAGCAAGCTGGTCAGCTTAGGGCCCCAAGGAGGCTTGACTTCTGCTTGGTTGACAGTGGAAAGCCTGGTCTCCTCTGACTTCTGGAGCCAACAGTCCTGTGGAACTGCTGATGGAAGATCCCTCTGCAAACCATCACAGCATTGAGATGAATTTCTGCTGGAGCCTCAGCTTTGTTTTCTGATTCATTTTCTACTTCACAAAGGCAGCTATCTTAATTTGACAAGTGATAAAATCTCTCCTGCAAAACTCTATATTAAATTCTTCCCTCTTCACCATCCCAGGAGGATTGAGTTAGAAATAAATTGTTTACCTAATCTGAAGATGCTGTACCAGAGACAAAACCCCTCTTCTCTCTGATAATACCCTGACAATGTGTTGTTATGTGACAAATCATTGTGCCCACCTAGATGTTTCTAGCTAACGAGTAGAATTTAAAAATTCTCCCTTTGTTGCTGTTGGTAAATTAGTGTAACGCCTTTCTTTTGCTAGTGTTATGATGAAAATCAGTGCTTTCAACAAAGCAACAGCCACAAAAGGTGATTATTTGCTTTAAATATTTTTTGACAAACTTCAAATTACACAATTACCTATAACAGACAAATGTAACTCCTATGTTGAGTAGAGATCACTTCATATGTGGTTGAACTTTAGTTCTTTTAATTATGAAAATGTACTTCTTGGAGAGGAGGGAATGACCTTTTCTGAACACTTCTAATTTATCCTCTGCCTGGAGGAGAGAAAAATACTTTAGATAAACCATCTGGAAAACTTCTAATTTGTTCTATGAAAAAATAAACATTCTGCTCACAAGAAATAACCCAACTGGCAAGATCTTCTTTCCATTTGGATTATTTCTTATCTAGCCTTTATTATTGTTGTAAATTGAACGCTTATATCTGAACTCAGCACCTCATAAAACACAAAGGACAGCTTCTATCCTGCCCTTCTGCAAAATGTTTTAGACTCAGTGTAAAGATAGATAGATATCTGTATGTTTGTGTGTGTTCCACCATTCAGTGTTATCCGACTCTTTGTGATCCCATGGTCTACAGCCCGCCAGGCTGCTCTGTCCATGAGATTCTCCAGGCAAAAATACTGGAGTGGGTTGCCATTTCTTTCTCCAGGGGATCTTTCAGAGCCAGGGATTGAACCTGTGTCTTTTGTGTCTCCCATATTGGCAAGTGAGTTCTTTACCAGCTGAGCCACCAATGAAGCTCAGATATCTGTATGTAGATGGCCAAAACAAACTGAAGACTAATGAGGAATGTGTAAATTATGTGGTTGTTGGTCCTTTCATACCCACAGATTTTGATTTTTCTAAGATTTCTTTTATTATTTATTTGGCTGCACTGGATCTTGCTTGCGGTGCACAGGATCTTCTATCTCTGTTGTAGCATGCAGTATCTTTAGTTGTGGCATATGAGATCTAGTTCCCTGACCAGGGGTTGACCTTGGGCCCACTACGTTGGGAGCTTGGAATCTTGGCCACTGGACTACCAGAGAAGTCCCTTTCTTAACACGTATCTTTATTTATTTTATTGTTTATGTCATACCCATAGATTTTAACATGAAATTCTCTTGTTTACATATCAGCATCAAACAGATTTTTTGAGGAAGCTTCTTTGTGCTATGTGCAACTTAAAAATTTAAGCACATTTAAGGAATGTCAGGTTTGCCACAGAATCAATTACCATCAATGCATGCTCCCTTTGTTCCTGGCCCTATACTAAGCACCTTAAATGGACTAATGAAATAGATTGGTATTACGCACATTTTACAGATCCTACGAGATACAGCAGGATAAACCAACTTGGTAAAGATTATGACACTAAAATACATTTTAGAGCTTGAATTTGAAACTAGAAATTCTACTCTCAGTGACTGAAATGCAAACACTATTCTGCTGGAAGCTTTCGCAGAAATAGCAAGTGAGCTTTAAGAATACAAGGATACACTCAGTCAACCAATAGTGTTTTAAATTCTACAGTTTTAATCTGAAAGACTTTCCATTTGTATTTTTGCTATAGTATATGGTCAGTAGACACAAATATATGTAAAATGGTATAAATGTGCATAGATGGTAACATCATTTTTTAAGACATAGAAGTAAAGTAAATTGAATAAAAATGTGGTAGCAAATAGGCATGAATTCAGGAGCTGTTGAGACCAGCACAGGAGCAATAAATTGGTTTAAATAGAGGTAATTTACTGATGGTAGTTTACTGATGGTAGTTTACTGTGGGCAGAATCTTGTTCCAGTTACTCATACTGCTGAGGTTGAATTGTCAGAGCTGGGAAGAGACACTGTCTTTTAAACGCTCCCAAATGAGGCCTCTACTTTCCATCTCCGCAGTTATGGTTTATTTCCTTTATTTCTGCCCATGTTTAGGTCAAAAGGCCCATTGCTGTGTTCCTTCCTCTGGTTTTCCATCTCTCCAACTCCTCATTCACCAATCCATTCTCCACACTGCTGCAGGAATGAATTCTATACAATTCAGTCCTGCTTCTCACAGTTTCCTGTTTAAAATTCTTCAATTGCTTCCTACTGCCTTCAGGACAAAACCCAAAATCCTCAGTCTGACATCCAAGGCCTTTCATTGCAGTAGCTATAAATATCCTAGTTACAAACTCTGATGTGCAAAAATGTAACCTTTATTTCAGTAACTCAATTTGATTTTCCTACTCTTGGAACTCTGTACAATGACAGACAACTTAATCTAGACACTTTACAGGTTGCTCTGTCCAAATCATGCATTTTTCCAGTCAATTTCTGTCTGAAATACAATTGTAATCAGGATGACTTCTCTATGTCTTCTCCCCTGACCACAACACTCAAGGGGTTATTCAAAGAGCACCAAGGTGAGTATGATACCGGATGCGTCATGTATGAGTTCTGATCTGAATGGGTTCCAAGCTGGCTTCCTTAGTATTACTGATGTCACTCCATCTTGGGTCCTTTGAGCTGGTGGTCAAACCTCTTTACCAGATTACTGTTGAAATTGTTAAACCTCAGTAAGCTAGGCAGTGCCCTTAGTAAGTTCCAGAGAGTCTTTTTCTCCATTAACTTCATCATTCTTTGGGCCTCTGGGAAGTTCAGTATCCCTGCTTCTTTCATCAAGGAGAAATTAGAGACTCAGGCAGGGCTCTGTATGGAATTCCTTCTTCCTAGACACATCACACCACCCTGTCTCTACCCTTGTCATGCTCTTGTATCAAGGGGTGCATTAGTGAGGTTGAGTTCCAGAAGTAAAGAGAATTATTCCTTGAATTCAGATTCTGCTAAATCAACAAATACGAAGAACTGGAGAATAACTGCCATGTCCCTGCATGAATCTAGGTTATCTGAGAGTGAGGCAAAGTGGGTACTACAGTATATTTAAATCTTTGTCCTCCTCTTCAAACATGGCTCTCCTCCCAGGTTGAAGGACATTGCTGTTTTTGGTGTGTGAGCCAGAAAATTACTCTTTCAACTTGATGGTGTGTCCTTCAAAACTATTCTGTTTTACACTTTTCTTGCAATTATTTAAAGTTGGAGGTAGCAATCTGATGCATTTGTTTAGCCTAATAATTCCAATTTGGGTGACCCAGTCTACAAATATTGAGTGGGAGATGCTGCTGGGTGGGGCTAGAAGAAGAATTGTTGATAATCCACAGATGAATAGTCTAGATTATTATTGTTGCATCACAAACATTGGTTTCCAGCTTATAATTTCTAGCTGGTCTATTTCCATTATTTGTCTTGCAACACACATATGTGTAATGTTCTTCATCTGGGTAACTTTTAATAATCTTTTAATATTCAGCAAAAGGGATTGTCATATTACCTGTGAAATCTGGTTGTCTTCTCAGACTGCCCACCCAATACTGGCCTGAATTTGGTGTCCTTTGGTTGTTTCTATAGAGCTATGTTTATCTTCATTATGACACTATCATGAATTAACATTATTTCTTTGTTATTTTTCTTATATACTATGAACTCTTTGATTTTAAGAACTCTTATTTTAGCTCTAGGTAATCCCATATTCACAATCCCTCACATTTATCCCATTTACTAATTCTTTGGATATGTTGAATTGGATGAATGAACAAGTGATGGGTAAACTAGAGCCTAAATTATTCAGAATAATGTAGGGAAGTAGTCCTCAAATACTTTTTTTGGTTTGTGTATACTGTAAAAGAATGTTGAACATTGTTTACCTTCTTGCATATGTTTAAGGCTGATATTTTAAATTTTTCATTATAAGTTCACTTTATTTTAAAGTTTATATTGGTTGTGCATGTGTGCTAAGTTACTTCAGTCATGTCTGACTCTTTGAAACCCTATAGACTGTAGTCTGTCAGGTTCCTCTGTCCATGGGATTCTCCAGGCAAGAATATTGTAGGGGGTTGCCATGCTCTCCTTCAGGGAATATTCCCCACCCAGGGATTGAATTTGCATCTCAGACTTCTCCTGCATTGGCAGGCAAGTTCTTTACCACTAGGCTTGGATTATTTTAAGTGCCTCAGATGAAGTACAAATAATACAGTGATTTGCTGTCTTCCATTGCTAATATCCGCTGGATTATGGAAAAAGCAAGAGAGTTCCAGAAAAACATCTACTTTTGCTTTATTGACTATGCCAAAGCCTTTGACTGTGTGGATCAAGAGTTGACTCATTGGAAAAGACTCTGATGCTGGGAGGGATTGGGGCAGGAGGAGAAGGGGACGACAGAGGATGAGATGACTTCACTGACTTGATGAACGTGAGTCTGAGTGAACTCCGGGAGTTGGTGATGGACAGGGGAGGCCTGGCGTACTGCAATTCATGGGGTCGCAAAGAGTCAGACACGACTGATCTGCTGAACTGAACTGAATTGCTAATGTAAAGAATTCATGAACAAGTGCTTTATGAATAGTTGAAAATTTTATATCTTTCCTTTCTCTCCCTGAACTTATATTTCAATTCCAGATTCTTTCACAGACCTTTATTCTAAAGTAATATCTTCTTATGTTTGGAAGTTTTTGTGGATTATGTATCATCTCCCTGCTGCTGCTGCTGCTGCTACATCATTTCAGTCGTGTCCGACTCTGTGCGACCCCAGAGACAGCAGCCCACCCTGTTCCCCATCCCTGGGATTCTCCAGGCAAGAACACTGGAGTGGGTTGCCATTTCCTTCTCCAGTGCATGAAAGCGAAAAGTGAAAGTGAAGTCACTCAGTCATGTCCAACTCTTAGCGACCCCATGGACAGCAGCCTACCAGGCTCCTCTGTCCATGGGATTTTCCAGGTGAGAGTACTGGAGTGGGTTGCCATTGCTTTCTCCGATCATCTCCCTGCACATTCAAAAAAACAGTATGGATCAAAATTTAATTATTTCTCTTAATTTTTTGAGGCAATTTTAAAAACTTTTTGTTTATATTACTACTACAGCCATTTTTAGTAACATTTTTGATCAAAGCATACTAAATAAGAAATTTTGGTTAAAAAATAAAAATTAATTTATTGAGATTGCATCTCTTAATACAAATTATTAGAGCATATGTTTCTGTTAAATAAGCTGAAAAATCATTCTTTTGTTTGGCACTTTAGAGGTTTTCACATGATGGTAAAATGGCAGCTGAGTGAAGGGTGTAGCTTTTATTTTCGACTGAGAGAAATACAGTTCTGAAAGGGGAAGTAGGAAAGACTTGAGGTCAGACCCTATCTTAGCAGATCACTTTTGCAAAGAGAACATATGAAATTTGAGGCTCTAGAAGCTGAATTTTTTAAATCAGTTTTTAGGCACTTAATAGAAAATCTTTGTAACTGTATGTGGACCTGAGTTTAAGTCAGAGCTCTGATCTGGAAGATACTGATTTTGTTCAATAAGAGAAATCATAGAAGTTTTAATTGATAAATGTATTGACTTTTAAACGAAAGAGAAAGATGCTCAGTTGTGTCTGACTCTTTCCCAACCCTTGAACTGTAGCCAGCCAAGCTCCTCTGTCCATGGAATTCTCCAGGCAAGAATATTGGGGTTGGTAGCCGTTCCCTTCTCTAAGGGGATCTTTCCAACTCAGGGATTGAAGCCAGGTCTCCCAAATTGAAGGCGGATTATTAACCATCTGAACTACCAAGGAAAGTTTACTTTTAAATAATGCTAAATAAATAATTAGGCTCACACTTCTCAGTAGATATTTTGAACAATGGAGTTTATGAATCAGAAAGGATTTTTCAATATCAGTGCTTTCATAGATTCCATGAAAATAAGTAATCCTACATTACACAATAATATTTTATTCTTCTGAGTAAGGATATTTTTTGATAACTGATGATTATTTCTTACTTGGGAATTTCCTTTGAAAAGATTATGCTAAGATACACTGAAATCTAATTGAATAGTAAAACCCTCTGAACTAGTGTTTAATAAATAAGATGCCTAAATTTTGGTTCAAGTTGTACATGTGTGTATATATATATATATATATATATTTCTTGTTAAAGAACTTTTTCATCAGAACCATTTCAATAAGCTGAAAAGACTTTCTTCTATTTTTGGCACGCTTTCCCACCCTCTTTAACATGATTTTATATGTATGCTTGCTGTTTCCACATATCTGTCACAAATATGTGAGCATGTCAATGCAATGCTGGATGAATTTTAAGCATATGAATGTAAAAATTAAGCCAAATATGCTTATGTGATGTTATTCATGAACTTTATAAAACTTCACATATTCCTATAACTAATTTTTAAAAATGTTCACGCTTTGTGGAATGACTTCTCACATTTTTTTTGTGGCCTCTGCATTCCCTTCCTCTACCCTATCCTACTTAACTCATTTCAGCCTTTTTCATGCTAAGTTTTATGGTGAAATGTCTAGGATAATCCTAGTCCAGTTATTTTTCTCTGCATGTAGAGCTCTCTGAGTCCATCATGTCCAGTCAGACCCCACTGAAGCAATCCTGCACCTGGGCTTTTACCCTTAGAGTATAAATAAGAAAGTGAAGGGCATATGAAATAAGAAAATCTCAGCCCTCATTGATTCACCAGTGTCATCCTCTAAAAGTCCATTGTGTCTTATAAATATCGTGAAATACATGTTCACCTGTAGTATAGAGCAGACAAAAACTCTTGCTGTGAACAGCATATGGGTTGAATTGAAAAGCAATACAAATGGACCAATCCCTGGGGATCTCAGAAGGAGAAATGAAGTAGGAATAAGAAGGCCCTAAAGACTGGACATTTTCTCTACAATATTATCCTACCAGGAAATTCTGACCCACAGGGCCTAAGCAGGGCTCCCTAGAGAGCAATCTTGACTTTCAGCCCTTCCAGCATTGACAGTCCAGGTGGACCCCTGGCCAAAGCAAAGGGCATCCCAGCAACTTGGATTTGGTCCCTGTTTTCACCGGTTCCCAGGTACAAACTTAGTCAAAGTAATGAGCACTCCCCAATCACATTATGGTGGGTGTGGTGATGGGAGGGGAGGAAGGGAAAGGTTTTTAAACCCCCCATGGAAGTTCATGAAAAATATATTTAGTTATGGTATTTCATATGATCACCTTCATAAATATTATTACTATACTCCTATATTAATTTACTCTTAGAGGACAAAATGGCAACCCACTCCAGCATTCTGGCCTGGACAATCCCATGGACAAAGGAGCCTGGCAGGCTATAGTCTATGGGGTCACAAAGAGTCAGACACAACTGAGAGTCAGAGCATGTATTAATTTATTAGAAATTCGATGCTTTTGAATGATAGTTAAGGACTTTCCCCCTCATTTATAATCACTTTTCTCCTAAGAAATATTTTATAAATTTTAAGGAGTGGATTTTAAATTTAATTGTAATGAGACAAATCAGTTTATATTTTTGTCATGGCTTATGTATAAATATTGTATTTGTGCAAGTGTATTTTTATACATATGCACACACATATGTAGCCATGTATACACATACTTATAAATTTAAACTGAAGATGATTTGTGATCAGAAAGAGGGACATTTAGAATCTTTAAGCACTAGTACTCTGGCTTCTAATTTGACACCTATTTTTTCCTGTGCATTGCAGACACATCTTTTGGAATCTGTGTACAGAGAGCTCTACTGCTATACCTAATCACCTGATGATTTGAAATCACAGAAAAAAGATCTGTAAATAACTGGGTCATAGTAAATCATTGATTAAGATATGGTCAAGCTGCAATTTGTCTGTGAAAAGAAGATAGTATACAATGTGAACAGCTGGGAGAGGGGCCTTCGCACATGGTTGACCGGATTCTCCTGAGGCAATCCTGAACAACTGATTGTGAGGAAAAGTGAGCAGTAAATTTTGGGTCACTTGCCTAAAAGGAAGTCCGTTTCCTTTGACTTTTATTTCCCTTTCTCTTGAGTTGGAATAAAGAGGTGCCCACATCTGGCTTCAACTATGCAGATGAGGACAGGGCTGTGAGGATGGTGAGGATATAAGATAGAAGAATCTTGAGTTCCTGAGTGACTTTGTGGCCTGAGATTCCTATAGACATTTAAGGAAGAAAACAGTTACTATTATGATTATGACTGTGATTACGATGATTTAAGGTAAGGCCACTATATTTTTGGATCTTCTTGGTGCCACTACCTTATATTTCTAAAGATACTCAGGATGAGTCTGTGGTGGAGAAGAAAGTCTCTGGGGAATGTGATTCACTGTGGTACTGAAAGTTGGAGCTTCCCTGGTGGCTCAGATGGTGAAGAATCTGCCTGTCATGGGGGAGACCTGGGTTTGCTCCAGATTAGGAAGATTCCTTGGAGAAGGGAATGGCTACCCATGCCAGTGTTCTTGCCTGGAGAATCCTATGGAAAGAGGAGCCTGGTGGGCTACAGTACATGGAAATGTTATTTCCTGTGAGAGTAGCTGTTGTTCAGTTTTTCAGTCATGTCTGATTCTTTGTGGCCCCATGGACTGCAGCACACCAGGCTTCCCTGTCCTTCACCATCTTCTGGAGCTTGCTCAAACTCATGTCCTTCGAGTTGGTGATGCCATCCAACCATCTCATCCTCTGTCATCCCCTTCTCCTCCTGCCTTCAATCTTTCCCAGCATTAGGGTCTTTTCTAATGAGTCAGCTCTTTGCATCAAATAGCCAAAGCATTGGAGCTTCAGCTTCATCATCAGTCCTTCCAATGAATATTCAGGGTTGATTTCTTTTAGGATTGACTGGTTTGATCTCCTTATGGTAGATTTATCAACAAACTTTGGACTTTCAGAAAAATTATGGATATAGGAGAAAAAAAAAAGTAGATAAAAATAAGCCCATAGAAGAAATGAACATTTTTAGAGGAAGGCTGAGAGCTGAAAGAGCTTGTGGATGAAGTTAGGGGAGTTGGTAAGCAACTTTGTTACCAAAAATGGGAGAAAATAGCTTGTGTTCCTAGAGTCATGCTTCTCATACATGAGTATGTATCAGAATCACTGGGAAGAACTGTTATCCCACCCCAGAATTTATGATTCTATAGGTCAGTGATAGAACCTGAAAATTTGCATCAGTTATAAAATCTCTGATCATACTGATGTTGTTGCCTGGGTGGATGGAGTGACATTTTGAGAACCCTGGCCAGAGTGTCTAGGGAGACTTGGGATGTTTTTGAATTTGTAGCTTGTTTTTGTTTTTTTTTTTTTCAGAGAAGAAACTTGACCCACCACTCATCAAGAGAGTTGACACCCAAACTGAAAAGACCACTCTAGTCATGGATTGGATTCTGCAAATGGGGATGAAAGCAGAGTCCTGAGTCAAACCCAAGGCTTCCAACTCATGCCAAAGTGAACTGAAATATGTGAGATTCACACTTGTTACCTATCCATTCTGTTTAGAATTTGACCTTAAGCATCCTTTGCATTTAAAATAAAACAACCTTGTTTTCACTTAATTACTAAATTACTGAGTGAGCTTTCTGTTGTCGAGGAAATTTGGTAAAGAAAATGAGAGACAGCTATGAATAATGGTCTTTGGAGAAGAAACCACTCCGTAAAATTAACTCCAGAACAAAGGGCATGGGGATATTGAAGCAGGAAGCCTTTTTATGGTGATGACTTTCATGAACTTTATTGTTTTTTCTGTCTATTAAATATAAATTATTTAGGATCTGCTCATAAGTAAAAACTAGAAATTATTGCTTATGCAGATTCTGAGCTGCCAACTTCTTTCACTGGCTGTTCTTGCCAAGTCTGAAATTCATATTGCAGTATTCAGAAGATGAGTTTTTACCATGCATTCTTGGTCTGACAATCACACTGAGAATGTTGGTCCCTAGAATGTGACAATGCTTTCATTGCCACCATAATAATAACAATTCTTAAAAGGACTATAATATTCATAATAATGTTTAATGATCCCCAAATATGTACATGTGGAACATTAGATGTAGTTATTTTTTAAAAAAGCTTTAATGATGAATTTAAATTTATTTATACTATGATTCAATATGAGAGTATTTTTTATTACTTATTTCTTTATTTAGGCTGTGCTAGGTTTTCATTGCTGGTGGTCTTTTCTCTAGTTGTGGGCAAAGTGAATTACTCTCTGGTTGTGTTATGCACACTTCTCATTGCTGTAACTTCTCTTGTTGCAGAGGTCACGTGGGCTTCAGTACTCGCAGCACTTCAGCTCAGTAGCTGTGGCTCCCTGACTCTAGGCCACAGGCTCAGTAGTTTTGGTGCCTGGGCTTAACTGCTCAGCGGCATGTGGGATCTTCACAGACCAGGGATGGAACCCTTGTCTCTTGCATTGACAGGTGGATTCTTTACCACTGAGTCCCCAGGGAAGCTCTAGAATTTTAAAGCTATAATACTATGACAGGGAAAAGTTGATGTTCCCAGCTAAACACTGTTTTCCTTTATACAACTTGTGTAGAATATACACTTGGATTCGAAATGTCTGAACTTGCATTAGCTGACTCAGAGATTCTTCTGTAAATACTTTTCTTTTGCAACTATGAAAACTGTCATTTTTGGTGGCACTTGTTACTCTTTATTTTAATTAGCTAAATACTTGTTGTGTCTTTATCATTATGTGAATTTGTCCACCTCCCCAAGAAATTGCTAGGAACCATAAGTGAGGCATCATATATGTTGCATTCATCAAGGTATTCTCACTGCCTTATGCAGCATCTGGCTCCTAGAAGATCAAATATTTCCTGAATGAGGAAGGACTAACTGAACACAGGAGCTATGGATTGTTTTAATTTTAGTTAATCAAGGACAGAAGTATATGTGTGTGTGACTTACACGTATGTACACATACATACCACCTTGCATAGTACTTTCTTACTATAAATTTTGAAGCATTTTAACTGAAATTAGCTATTTCCTTTCTTTATTAACATAAATACAAGAATAACGATAGTCTTTAACTGTTCATAGTTCCTCTGCCCAATTGCCATTGCTAAGTGGTTCTGTATCAGTGAGTTATATGAAAAAGTTTACATTACCTTTAGCTCTTTGAGACATACACGCTTCGAATACTTCTTTTATTTGCAGTGTTTTGCCCCTGCTGAAAGGTTTTTCTGTTTTTCTGTTGGTTTTTGTCCTTGGATAGAACTATTTGGAATATGTCCTTTCGCCTTTTAGTTTTGGTTAAGCAAGAATCTCTTCTTTTGTAGTTATTTTTCCTTTTTTGGAGGTTATAACAATGTTTCAGAAGCTTCTGTTCTTTTTCAAAAACCATTTGATCATGAGGGAATTGGAATGTTACATTTCAAAATTGAACACCTCATCCTGAGAAATGAAAAGCTTTGAAATGGAGGTATCCAGTGTCCTTGTATTTAGACCGAAGCTCAGAGTCTGGACTGACTTGAAGCTGAGACATAAAAAGTATACAATTTAGTTGAGTTTTCTCAAACTCATCTCTAAGATACCTAAAATGCAAGCTTTGCTCATCTGCCTCTTTTGAGTTCCAATATCTTGTTCAATTTCTGAAACATAAAAATAAAGGTTTTGCAGGAAATTGTCAGTTAATCGAAACATGGTTATTATAAGAATGAGAGGAGCAAATAACAAAATTTATCATGACTTTAACATTTTCAACATAATTTCATTTGCCAGTTTAAATCAATTCAGTATACTTTTCTTTGAATTATAACATGATCAATATGTTTAACAAATTTTTAACTTAACATATACCAGATAATCTGATAATGTATGAAAGCATATAAAAAGCTATTTACACATTTAACCAGTTATTAATTTAATTGACAGTGAAAATTTTATAAAATTTTGTTCAAAGAATCTAACATACTATATTTTTACATCTTAACTATTTTTATTTTGTTTTCACTGTAAAGGTTTTCTAATATCAATATATGGCTGCATACCCTTTGAAAAACTTCATTATATGATACCTATTCCTTATAAAAATGTATCTGACAGACAATACTAATATATATCTTTAACAGGAACATTCATGTAAATAATTATATCTGATCTCTTTTCCAGGATGTCTATTTTCCTGTTCTGTTTTATTTTGTTTTTAATCAAGTTTTAAATTGACTTTTAAAATTTGAAAGTCCAATTTATAGACTTTTCTTTATTCTTTTCTGAATATCAAAAATGCCTCTTTCTTTTCCCACTACACTCAAGTTAAGTTGTGTCTGGAAATGACACTAAACTCCTTGCTTTTACAAGAAGTATCTTTAACAAGCCACCTTCTTACAACTTCCAATTGAGCATATTGTTTATACCATATAAACATATAGTATCATATTTCAAACAATAGATATTTTAAAGGAACTACTATATTTTCCTGAATTTATACTCTCAAACGATTTTTGTAACTTGCTAGCAAATTAGACATACACACAATTGTGAAATGTAGATTTTTAAAAAAGATAAATCATTAGAATGGCAGAAATGAATTACTTTTAGTGATGTGGAGGTAAAGAATAATGTAAATTGACATGCTTCAGTAGCATTCAGAGTATTTGTTGAGTAATTTTGGTGCAGTGAGGTGAACTGGAAGCAAAGTGACAATTTTTCTGAGATGTAAGTGGCCGATACTATAATTCAGAGTTCCTGGAGGAACTTATGGGCCTCTCTGGTGGCTCAGTGGTAAGAATCTGCCTGAGATGCAGGAGACGCCACTTCTATTCCTGGGTTGGGGAAGATCCCCTGGAGGTGGGCATGGCAACCTACTCCACTATTCTTGCCTGAAGAATCCCATGAACAGAGGAGCCTGGAGGGCTACAGTCCATAGTGTCGCAAAGAGTCGGACACTGACAAAAAAGATAGCATGCATGCAGGGAGGAACTTACCGGACAGTGCACAAGAGAAGCGATAGCTTTGTGTGAGGTGTGGGGGTGGAGGAGGACTTTCTGTGAGTGTTCACAGCAGCACTGGTTTTCACCGCAGCACTGGTCTCCATATGAATGGGAGAAATTTCCTAGACTTTGCAGAGAAACTCCCACAGAGCAGGGACTGAATGGAGCTGCAGCGGTTGTGAAGTACTGGGAGATGATGGAGTTCTGGCAGAACTGGGGAGGAGAGACTTCACTGAGTATTCTGGCCAGAAAGCCAAACCTGCCAGGTAAGAACATTCCTAGGGTAAGAGTCATACTCTAGGAGCTAAAACGCTGAGAACCAAAGTGAGCTAGAACTACCTAACAAAGAATACAGCTAAGGCATTCAGGGACCCAGGTTTCTTTCATCTTCTGTCTCTTTCATCTTCAGCATTGGGCTCTCAAGGACATCATGCTTGTTTGTATCAAGCAGCTGGAAAGATGAAGATCGCACACGGGACTTGGTAAGGACCAGGTCCATACACTCAGAACTTTTATCAGTCCTGTATGCCTCTGAGTTGGACCATGAAGAAGGCTGAGTGCCAAAGAATTGACAGTGTCAAATTTGATGTTGCAGAAGACTCTTGAGAGTCCCTTGACTGCAAGGAAATCAAACCAGTAAATCCTAAAGGCAATCAATCCTGAATATTTACTGGAAGGACTGATGTTGAAGCTGAAGCTCTAATATTTAGCTACCTGATGTGAAAAGCCAACTCATTGGAAAAGACCCTGATGCTGGCTAAGATTGAGGGTAGGAAAAGAAGGAGGCAATGGAGGATGAAATAGTTGGGTGGCATCACTGACTCAATGGACATAAGTTTGAGCAAACTCTGGGAGACAGTGAAAGACAGGGAAGCCTGGTGTGCTTCAGTCCATAAGGTCACAAAAAGTTGGTCATGACTCATTGACTGAACAACAGGGCATTGAAGTGCACTTTATTGGTGTTCTTTTCCCACTATTTAGAATAAGCTCATGTCCATGGCAAGCTCCACACAAAACTTGAAAATGCAATCTGACTGTAAGCCAGTAAGAAATGGAATTAACTCTGGTGTGCAATTAGCCAATCTCTATGTATATGAGGAGTGGAGGACTTGTAGGTATCTAGGAAGGATGAGATGCTGCAAGGCTTCCTTGCCTGAGAAAATACGATATACTCTGGATCATTCATCTGATCTTGGAACCAGGAGCAGGGATATTCTGCTCAAGAGTAGCTGCCCAACCCTTTTACCTCCATCTTCAAAGAGAAAAATTTCCAAACTGTATGAACTTATGTAAAGTGATGTCACTCTGGACACCACTGCGCTGGCTCCAGAAAGTTCAGTTTTCCTGAACCAACATATCAGCTGCTTTGACTTAAAGTTGCCATAGGTCCTGAGAGATGGGGGCTTCTCGGGTGGCTCAGTTGGGTAAAGAATCCACCTGCAAGGCAGGAGACACAGGAGAGGCACATTCGATCACTGGGTCAGGAAGATCCCTTGGAAGAGGAAATGGCAACACATTCTTGTATTCTTGCCTGGAGAATCCCTAGGTGGGCTACAATCCATAGGGTTGAAAAGATTTAGACATGACTGAGGTGAGTGAGCACACACCAAGAGAGACGGAGCTACAAATGCCTCCTATAGGACTCCTATTTTTTAAAGTAAATATATTCAATAAATATTTTATGGTTTTTAAGAATTACCTTTGTTATTTTTTAATTTATTTTAAACTTTCTATTTTATATGGGAGTATAGCCAATTAACAATGTGTGATAGTTTCTTGTGAACAGAAGAGAAACTCAGCCATACATATACATGTATCCATTCTCTTCCAGACGCTCCTCCCATCCAAGCTGCCACATAACACTGAGCAAAGTTCCCCAGGCTATACAGTAGGTCTTTGTTAGTTGCCCATTTTAAATATAGCAGTGCATACATGTAGTGTACAAATGCCTTCTGTAGGACGTCTACTATCACCTAGAAGAGTCCAGGCATCTGAACCTTGACCTTTCCTGACTCCACCTATGTGCCTAAATTCCTTGCCCATCCTAATACACAATAAATTGCACACAGGTAATTTAGACACCTAACAATGTGATATTTATGATCATTTGTAAGTTTAGTCTATGAGTATACATAAATGAGGGGCTTCCCAGGTGGCTCAGTGGTAAAGAATCCGGCTTCCAATGAGGGCCACGCAGGAGACGGGGCTTCCATTCCTGGGTCTGGGTCAGGAAGATCCCTTGGAGGAGGAAATGGCAACCCACTCCAGAATTCTTGCTGGGATAATACTATGGACAGAGGAGCCTGGTGGACTAAAGTCCATGGAGTTGCAAAGCGTCAGACACCACTGAGTGCCTGAGCATGCATGTGTATATAAATGAGTCAGAATAAATTGTATGCATATTTATAGCAGATGAATGTAAAGAAAAAATATTTCAGAAGGCAACTGTGCACAATGGATTCTTGTAACATTATCAAGCAAGTATATTGCTAAAGAATTGGACATGCATTTTTTCTCTTGGTTTTGCTTCTACCGGCACAGGAGAAAGGTGGGGGAACGGAAAGGGAGGGGAAGAATGAAAGAGGATCAGGCAGATGAAAATCAAACCTCCAGAGCAGGCACCTACAGACATAAATGACCATTCCAGGTAAACTCAGGAAAAGCCTCCTTTTGTCTTTGTTGATGGCGATGATCCCATTTGTATGGAACACTGGAGCGCATTTAGATTAAGTATCTCTCCAGCCTGGTTCCTAAGCTCTTGAAGATCCTGAAAGCATAGAACTGAATGATGCCCAGGAGCTTATCCTGAGCTTTGAGGAGATTATCCCCCAAGTTGGCTGGCAGGCCTGCCGAAGGTGACCTGCCTGTTATCTCAGAGCACTCCACACCACAGAGATCATCAACGCCATTAGGACACTTAGCGCGGTAAATGCCTTTAAGCAGCTTTAGATAGATCTATGGCCTGGACTGGGAGCAGAAAATTTCATCATCGAGATTTCTCTGCTGGGCCCTTGTTTAGAAACATTGCTCACATCTTTTGGTTTGATGGGAAAACAGCAGCTGTTTTCTGATCATGTGGCCATCTGTTCTTTATGGCTTATATTATTAACGTTTATAAGGGCTAATTGGTATTTTGAAGTGACTAAGGTGATTGATCAAGAAATACCCAACTATGTTTACATTAATGCCTGCCTTAAAAATGCTAAAGATAGTAGCAATGACTTAATACTATCTTCGTTCCAACTATTATGTGGTCCTCTTGATCAAATTCTCTCAGTTTTAATAATCTGGGAATAAGAGGAAAATAATTACTTTTTATGTTTTAAGTTAAATCTGCTTAGTCAATTTTCTTCTTGATCAGTCTGCATGAAGCCTCCCTGACTAGCTCAATCTTAACAATCACTTTATCACTTAATAAGTATTCCAAATAGGTTTGGCATTTAGAAATCTATTATTATTACTCTGTGCTCAGTCCTGTCTGACTCTTTGTGGCCCCATGGACTGTAGTCTGCCAGGTTCCTCTGTCCATTGAATTTTCCAGGCAAGAATCCTGGAGCAAATTGCCATTTCCTACTCCAAGGGAATCTTTCCCACCCAGGGATCGAACTTGTATCTCTTACATTAACATGTGGGTTCTTTACTACTGGTGCCTCTGGGAAGCCTGGGGCTTTTCCAAGTTATTATTATTTATGTGTATATTTATGTATTTATTATTTTTATATTTGCCATTATGTATTCTGTGATAACGTCTTTCTGGAAGGCTGGGACTGTATATTGTAATTTTATCTTTTCACATCAGCATATAAAATATTGAACAATGGCCAGCCCTTAGTGAATACATCCTAAATGTTTAAAAGCATACAGCTATGGTGCAAGAGCCAATTCTAAATAATAAAATAATAGTAGAGATTTAGCTTTTGGATTTGAAGGGTGCAAATTGTTAAAATTGCTGGTTTATACAACTAACGTTTATTGAAAGCCTCCCAGGTACAGTCATCTTACCTGAATTACTGTAATATCCCTCAGCTTCTCTGTGTGCCTTTAGCCTTTTCTTTCTGGGTTCATTCTCTACATCCCAACTAGAAGGTGTGTGATCTTTCAATGATGCAAATCCATTCACATTATTAACCTGATTAAAATCTTTCAATAGTTCCTTATTTATTTTAAGATCAAGTGCAAATTTCTTGGCATGACATTCAGAATTCATCATGATCTGGCTCCTATAGATCTCCCTGCCCTTGCCATATTTCCAAGTTTTATCCAATTCCATGTAGATCTTTATGTAATGGTCCCTCATGCCTCCTTCCTCTGTACAGACTCTTCTCTCCGCCTAGAAGTCACTTGTCTCTTTTTCTATCTGAAACTTTCTCTCAGACTATAAAGAGTTGACAAAAGTGTCTTGAACCTCAGTCCCTCCACAGGCACTGAATTCTACCAACCCCCATGTTTTCATAGTACTCGTTGTAGCAACACCCATCCTTGGCTAGCTTGCATACTGGTTAGCTCTCCTATTATGTTTTAAGCTGTAGAGTTTAAGAGACATGAAACTCACCTCAGTGCTCTGTGATAATTTACACGGGTGGGATGAGGGTAGGGTTGGTGGTGGTTCAAAAGGAAGGGGATATATGTATCCACATAGTTGATTCATGCTGCTGTACAGCAGAAACTAACACACACTGTGGAGCAATTAGACACCAATTTAAAAAAAGTGGCATCCTTATTTCTCTCTTTCTAGAGTAATGACAGAATCAGGCATGTGTAGTTTTTCAATAAATATTGGGTAAAGATTTATAAATAAATCATTTGAGCAACAATATTACTCATTGCTAATCCTTATTTTGGAGAAGGGCATGGCAACCCACTCTAGTATTCTTGCCTGGAGAATCCCTTGGACAGAGGAGCCTGGTGGGCTATAGTCCATGTTGTCGCAAAGAGTCAGACAGGACTGAAGCAACTTAGGACGCACGCAATCCTTATTTAGCACTTAAAACATAAGTATAAAGTGTTTATCAAATGCACCATCTCATTTAATCTTTACCATAACCCTTGGAAGAAAGCACAACTATTTTTTTCTCCACTGTAAATCCCAGTCTATATTTGCACTAAAGAAGAGTTTCAATAAATATGTGAGATTTATAAGATTCTTCTAAGATAGATACTATAAACATAACCATTTCACTAGGTTTGAAGGAGTTATATAATTTATTGAAGATCTGATGCTGCTAAATAGGATATTCAGAATTTGAACCAAGATGATCTGATTTCCACAGTCCATGTACTTTACTATGCTTAGAGATTACATCTCACATATAAGGTAATATATTAGATTCTGAGAGAAAGAATAACACAAATATTAAGACAAAAGAATAATTATTCTAAAGCATTTATGATCTATACTACAGACAGAATGAAGAAATTCATACTCAAAAGGCAAATGAGTTGTGGTAAATTGACAGTTAAGTGCATCAGAATCTTGCGATTGGATATTAGAGAGAATAAATGGAAAAGAGGTTTTAAATTGAACCTTAAACAAGATCAAAGACATATAGTTGAGGAAAGCCACACTCAATTTTGAGATCATGTACAAAATGCTATGGGTAAAGAGATTTTCCTGGTAGGATCGAGATAAAGAGTGACAAGAGTGGACATGGTGGGGAAATACTCACCTGGATTCACAGAACTGAATTCTCTGCTTAAACTTTTGGACTTCATTTTGTAATTACTGATTGAGAGATCTGGGGGGAGGAAAGGAATAAAAGACACCTGATCTCTCATTTACTAAGTTATCTGAGGGCTACCTTGGATTAAAAAGAGATGAGAAGCAAAGTTCATTAGGAGAGAACTGAAAAGGCCAGGTAAGAAATGACAAAGATTTAACTAAATTAAGAGCAATGAGGATGGAAATAAAGGTATAGTTGTAAGTTATAGTGCAGATTAAGAGTCCATTGGATTTTAGTGACAAATGAATATGGAGTATGAAGGATAGGAAGGCGTCTTAATGAATTCTGCAGCTTGTGTTGTCATAAAGCCCTGAGCTACTTCATTACAATTGATTTAGGACATTGTCTCTCATCAGACAATCATATTGTAACCATGGTAACAATATTTATTATTGAAATGCATTTTTATTACACCTGATTCCAAAGGTTATATGACAACCCATACTAACAATAATAGGGTTTGTGTTTTCAAAAAGTAAGACAATTATTCTTTTCTTGTCAGAAAGGCAGGTTCAATTTATGTATCACTTTCTCCTTAAGGAAATTGCATTTTCTTTCCCTTTCTTTTCTAACACCAGGTGCCTGATAGCAAATAAAAACCTAGCATTCAATAATTTGGAAACTATCAAAATCCAATGAATAGAGTGGGAAACAAAGAGGTTGGGAAGGAGACTGAAGTCAGGTGTTTCTGGTCAGATAACAGAAGGGAATCAAAGAAGAGATACAGGCATGCTCCAGTTAGACATTTATGAAAATCAAGGTTATGTAGTTTTCATAAGTTTAAAATTTTCCACATTGTCTCTCTAGGTAGCCCACAAACAAATGAAACTTAGCTTAAGACAACTCGTCCTAAGAGAAGTATAATGCAGCTCTAAATTCCTTGATTTGTCTGTTTTAATTTTAATCTAAATTATGTATAATAGTTGATATTTATTGGCTCATTTTAGTATGCTCTTATGATATAAGACAAGAAATTTTCTTTCTGAAAATAGTTTGCGGGATTGAAATAGATCAACATATCCTAAGTGTGTTATGCTTATGCAGCATAAAAACTCCTTTTTGTCTGCTTATTTCGATAGCACAGTTTTCACTTTTATTGTTATTGTTATCCTATGATATATTATACTATTATCTATATATCTGTTTATTTTATATATACTGGAGAATAGCATGGCAATCCACTCCAGCATTCTTGCTTGGAAAGCAAGCCCCTTGGACAGAAGAGCCTGGTGGGATACAATCCTTGGGGTCACAAGGAGTCAGACATGACTGAGCGAGTGAGCATGCACACACACATAAGTATATATAAATGCTCTCTCTAATCTCTGTCTCTTATACACATCTCATTTCAATTTTTTTAAAAAGAAAAAGTTAAACCTGTACGCAAGACAGCAAAAGAGACACAGATGTATAGAACGGCCTTTTGGACTCTGTGGGAGAGGGAGAGGGTGGGATGGGTTGGCAGAGTGGCAGTGTAACATNATATATATATATATATATATATATATATATATAATATATTGCCCTGCACCTTCTAAATTAACTCTTTTGCTTCTAATTTAACTCTCTTGGTTCTGTATATATTAAAGGTCCATAGATAAAAAGTAAGCAAGGGGCATTAACCAGTACATAATAATCGGTGTGTCCCCCTATGCATAAGCTAGAGAGAATGTGAAGCCAGCTAACAGTGGCTCCAGAACCAATGCAGATATCTCCTCTTACTTGTCCACCACCATCACCAAAGATAGAAATAGCAAGGACTCCAGTGCCAAAAGACAATGACAGCTTTATAGCAAGGCGCTCAGCTCCTCCTCCCTTTCTGCACTGTTGGCATCCAGCTTGCTCCTGCAAAGGTTTCACTATCTGTAGTGGATGCTGAGGTGCACCACAGCTGAGTACTTCTCTGCCCAAGAAAAGCCACTTCCTGCAAGGCTGCATCTTCTCACCGGGGGGCAGCCTGCGTTCAGTGACAGGGTGCTGTGAGGGCTGCAATCCGTGCCTCTCTTGGGACATCTCTGTAGGATAATCCCAACTCCACAGCAAGCCATGCAATCTGCTGAGTCCTCTTTCTAAATTGTGTCTCCATCCACCCTTTTCTTCTACTCAGTCCTCACTCTGTTAAAAGGTTTGTGATTAAGAACACTCCCAGATAAAGATCTCCCATGCAAATCCTCACTTCAGATTTTGTTTGTGACAATAGCTTTTTTTTTGTTTTTAATTTTTTTAAAAAAATTATTTTTTAACTTGAAATATAGTTGCTTTACTACGTTGTGTTAGTTTCATGTGTACAGCAAAGTGATATAGTTATATATATGTGTGTGTATATATATACACACATATCCTTTTTCAGAGTCTTTACTGTATATAGGTTATTATAAGATATTGAATATCATTCCTCGTGCTATACAGTAGGGTCCTTGTTGTTAATCTTTTTTATTGTTTTTTTTTTTAAACTTTTTGTAAGGGATGCCATATGATACGTCTCCTTCTCTCTCTGTCTTACTTACTCCATATGACACTCTCTAGGTCCATCCCTGTTGCTGCAAATGACATTATTTCATTCTTTTTAATGGTTGAGTAATACTCCACTGTATATATGCACCACATCTTCTTTATCCATCCCTCTGTTGATGAACACTTAGGTTGTTTCTGTGTCTTGGCTGTTGTAAACAGTGCTACATTGAACGGTGGGGTGCATGGACCGTTTTGCATCATGTTTTTTCCAGATATATGCCAATGAGTGGGATTTCAGGGTCATATGGTAGCTCCATTTTTAGAAAAAATATATAGGAAACTCAGAAATAAACTCATGCACCTATGGACAATTAATCTATGACAAAGGAGGCAAGACTACAGAATTTTGGAAAGACTGTATCTTCAACAAATGGTACTGGGAAAATTGGACAACTACATGGAAAAAAATGGAATTAGATTATTCTTTAATACTATACACAAAAATAAGCTCAAACTGAACTAAAAAACTAAATGTGAGACCAGACACAATAAAACTCCTAGTGGAAACATAGGCAGAACATTCTTTGACATAAATTGCAGCAATATCTTTCTTAATCTGTTTCCCAGAATAATGGAAATTAAAAAAAAAAAGTCAACAAATGAGACCTACTTAAACTCAAAAACTTTTGCACATCAAATTAAACAATAAACAAAATGAAAAAACAACCCACAGATTTGGAGGAAATATTTGCAAATGATGTAACTGACAAGGGATTAGTCTTCAAAATTTACAGGCAGCTCATGATGCTTAACAGCATCAAAACAAAAAACCCAATCAACAAATAGGCAGAAGACCTAAGTAGATATTTCTCCAAAGAAGATATACAGATGGCCAAGAGGCACATGAAAAGGTGTCCAACATTGCTAATTATTAGAGAAATGCAAATTAAAACTACAATGAGGTGTCACCTCACATCCACCAGAATGGCTATCATCAAAAAATTCACAAACAATAAATCCTGGAGAGGGTATGGAGAGAAGGAAACCCTTCTACACTATTGGTGGGAATGTAATTGGTACAGTCACTATGGAGAACAATATGGATGTTTCTTAAAAACCTAAAAATAGTTTTATTTTAAAGAAAAACATTTCATCTTCTTTTTATGTTTTCTGTCCTTCCAAATGCTATTGAAAGAAACTACAAGCAGGAAACTATCCCAGGAAGAAAGGGTGAGAAAAGCAAAGCTAATGATATTTTGAAAACAGATGTTTTGACTATGTATCTGAGATTACTATGTGACTGGGTGAGTCATTTACAAATTACATGTACCTGCACTTATAGTAAACTCAATGGGAATCATTACTAGAATATTCCATCCCCAAAATTCAACGTGTTATTTAGTTGGTTTAACCACAATTTCATCACAGATCTCTTGAAGCAATTAAGTGAATCTGGGGAAGAATGGCACAAAATTTGTGCTTTTATTGGTTTTATCTGAGTAGAGCCAGTACTCAGAGACTCCTGTTTTTGCATGTGTATATCTTTAAAATAACATATTTGAAGAGTAGAAAAAAATCTCCTCAAATTAAAAAAAAAAAGTACAAAATAAATCTCTGCCTCAATCTTGACTTGGCTCATGTTTTGTGTGTTTGTTAAAATTTTGTCAACCTAGTATGTTATATCCATTTTTGTGGATGTCAAAGAATTATTATACTTACTAGAGTGCCTATAAAACTTTGACCCTAGGACTTAGACTGGTTTGAAAACTGCATCAGAATTAGGACACAAGGTCAGAACAGGAGTTTTCAAAAGTCATACATGGAATGTTAACTCAAAACAAATCTACAAGGCCCTTTCTTCTCATTGTTGTGAAACACCTGTGACTGTTTCTATGACTGTAACTCAAAGACAAAATCATGCACACATACACACATGAATTTCTTCATCTTCACCAAGTAAAGAAAAAGTTAATTAGGAGTTAACTATAGGAGTAGAGTGATTGTGTGATTTTTGAACATTTTACTTTTGAGAATAATTTATACAAACATATACCCACAGTTCTAAAGCTTGTTTTTATTATACTTTGCATAAACTATAAAATGTATCTATATAAATAACTCAAAGATAAGGATAATAATGTGTGTGCATTTTTTTGCATCCAAATTATGATAGTAAACATTATGTTATCTTACATCATTCCACATGGGGTGAGCGAGTGAGAAAAGAAAAGTACATTGGTACTTTTTTCAGTCCTTAGACCCATTTGAAAAGCATTTTTAAGATCCCATATTTTTATTTTAATTATTTACCCAAGGTTATACACTTTTTATTTTTTGAAAATATATGTTCCAAGAGAAGCGACTGAATGAAGACAATATGAAAACAGAAAATATCTCAGTGACTCTAAATTGAGGATGCATTATGATGTAAAATATAGAGATGAGATAGCTCATGTTCAGTTGAGCAGAGACAATGCATGTAATCAGCCACATGTGCTGTGCTGAGCTACCTCTCAAAATAAACTTGATGCATTTTTTTTCTGTGCAATTACTGCTGATAATTAAGTTACATTCAAGGATTCTTCCCGTATCTTTTACAGTTTTCAGTAAATAGTAGCCATTCTAAAATTTAAAATGAGGCATAATTGAATCTCAGATATTAGAGCAAAATGCTTTGGATTTTCATATCCAGAAAAGTTGAGATTGGATGTAGATGAGATCTCAATAGCCTGTTCACTAAGTATCTACAACTAAACTTAATAGTTGATATGAAAGACAAAATGGAATAAGAAGTTACTATTGATATAAACCAGCATATTAACAAGAAACAGTAAAGAAACAAAAATCCTAAATAGTATGAAAGGAAAAAGTTAATTAAATGGCTGTCATAGCAAGATTCACTTCTTTGCTCTATTGTGCTTTCTTATTTTCATGGGGCAAGTTTTTCTTAAGCACACCCACATACACACACAAATAATGAGTGATATTAAACTTATTTTATATTTGTCACCTGCACTGTACTTTGACTTTCTTCTTTGCTTGCCATCATGAGAAGAGTGGAGTGGAAAAAGCAGTAGGTCTGAAAATAGAATTTCTGAGTTTGAATCATGGCTTTGCCCTTGAAACTGTATATTCTTAGGAAAGACATTAAATGTTAAATCTCTTTCTTCATATGCTGGCAGACTAGATGATTTCTAATACTCCTACTAATTGTAATTATTTGGGAATATAGAGTGGTTTTGCTGGAGAATTTCAATCAGAGAGAAAGTATCTGACTTGCAAAATATTTTCAATGCAAGACTGTTGGAAGATAGGAAAAGTGAATCAAAATTGGTTATCCACCTACAGTCCTGATCCAGAATTTATCAGGGCCTTTTAAATCAGCCTTATTATTTTCCAATCACCCCTCATCACTATAAGGGAAAGGCCAAATGGTTACAAAAAATATCCCTTCAATTTGCAATCAATTAGACACTTAAATGGTTATTTTTCTCAATAAAAAAGTCTTTTCTTTGTTCCCTAAATATATAAATTAGAATTTTCAAATCTGTTAGATGTATGTCTACTTTCTATGAAAATATTTAATGACCTCTTTGCTGCTGCTGCTGCTGCTGCTGCTGAGTCACTTCAGTCATGTCCGACTCTGTGCGACCCCATAGACAGCAGCTCACCAGGCTCCCTCGACCCTGGGATTCTCCAGACAAGAACACTGGAGTGGGTTGCCATTTCCTTCTCCAATGCATGAAAGTGAAAAGTGAAAGTGAAGTCGCTCAGTTGTGTCCGACTCTTCGCGACCCCAGGACTGCAGCCTTCCAGGCTCCTCTGTTCATGGGATTTTCCAGGCAAGAGTACTGGAGTGTGGTGCCATTGCCTTCTCCGATACTATCCTTAAATACAGGAAACATAGCCTACCTACCTACATGTATTTTCAAAAATAGATGTGATATTCTAAATATGATATAAAGGAAATAGACAAATTTTTAAATATCATGTGAGAGTTTTTGATTAAAAAATTTAGTACCATGGTAATGTTAAAATGACTTTAAAGTTTCACTGAATGAAATATCTAGGAATAAATCTAATCAAGGAGGTAAAAAATCTAAACTGGGAAAACAATGTGACATTGATGAAAGAAATTGAGACAATGCAAACAAATGGACAGGTTTACTGTGTTCTCAGGTGGAAGCATTAATATCGTTTAAATGACCATACTACCCAGGCAGGGTACAGATTCAGTGCAATCCCTATCAAAATACCAAGGGCAGTTTTATTGCTTACAGAACCACAACAAATAATTCTAAAATTTACATGGGAATACAAAAGACCTTGAAAAGCAAAGACAATCGTGAGAAAGAACAACAAAGCTGGAGGCTTCATGCTCCTTGATTTCAAACTACACTACAGCCCTATAGTAATTAAGACAGAACTGTATTGGCACAAAAACAGACCAATGGAACAGAATACAAAGCTCAGAAATAAACCCACACTTAAATGGTCAATTAATCTTTGACAATAGATGCACGAATATGCATTGAGGAAAAGGCAACCTCTTTAATAAATAGTGCTGGGAAAACTGGATGTGCAGCATGGTAAGTCGATTCATTGGTGTCTGACTCTTTGTGACTCTATGGACTTTAGACCGTCAGGCTCCTCTGTCCATGGAATTCTCCAGGTAAGAATACTGGAATAGGTTGCCATGCTCCCCTCCAGGGGATCTTCCTGACCCAGGGATGGAACTCATCTCTCTTACATCTGCTGCATTGGTGGGCGGGTTCTTTACCACTAGTGCTACCTGAGAAGACCCAAGGAAAACTGGATAGTTACAGGTAAAAACGTCAAACTGGACTATTCTGTTACACTATGCACAAAAATAAACTCAAAATGGATTAATGATTTAAATGTAAGACCCCAAACCATAAAACTCCTCAAATAAAACATTAGCAGTATGCTCTTTGACACTGGTTTTGGCTATACTTTTTTTTTAATGTATCTCCTCAGGCAAGGTCAACAAAAGCAAAAATAAACAAACAGGACTACATCAAACTAGAAAGATTTTGCACACTGAAGGACACTATCAACAAAACAAAATATGACTTCATTTATATGTAGAAGATAAAAAACAAAATACATCAACAAATGTAACAAAGAAGACTCATAGACAAGAGAACAAAGTGGTGGTTGTTAGAGGGGAGGGTGAGATGTTGATCAAAATGGGCACAGGAGATTAAAGGTACAAACTTCTAGTTATAAAGTAAATAAATAAGTGAAAGAGAAGTAAGGTACAGCATGGAAAGTATTGTCAATAATATTGTAAGAACTTTGCATGGTGACAGATGGCAACTAGACTTTGTGTGCTGATTATTTTGTAATACATAAAAGTATCAAATCACAATGCTGTACACTAAGATAATATTTTAAGTCAGTAAATATTTGATCTAATATTTTGTCAATAATAGTTCAATAGAAAATACAATGGAAACAGTATAATGATTGAATTTTCTGTATTGTTATCTGAGAACAACAAATGCTAATATTCTCTCATTTAAAGATTTATATTTAAAAAGTTTTATATTTAAATTATATATATTTTTTACTTAAAATTAACACTCAAACTCTAGTGCAAAATTAACACTCAAACTCTAGTGCAATTTTTTAAATTAGGAATTTTATCAACTCACGTTTATTATAACAAGTAATGTGGTTAATTTAATATATGTCTCTAAATTATACACATGTTATTTTGTTTTTTTCTTAAATCTTTTTAATCATGCTGATTTGATCCAAGCTATCATTTATACTTTTCATATATATATATTAATTTTTGAAAACTTTTTTATTCCATTAGTGCTTACCTATGTATAGTAATATTCTTAATCTAACACATATTATCTCTTATTTTAAGGATATAAATAATGAACTATATCCCCACGTCCAACTAATGCACTCTAATTACCAAACTCTCTTCAAAATTAAATGAGTTATTCAGATATTTAACATGTTAAATTTCTCTGCCCACTCCTGACTCTCACTACAAGGCTTTAAAATGTCTATACCAATTTTTAGGCTTCTCTGATTAGAAAAATAGAAACATTTTTTTACTTTAAGTACCAAATAGGGAGAAGTGGAGACTGTTTTGATTGAAATTGGGAAAAGAGAGAAATATATTTAAACTTTCAGTCTGTCTCTTCCCAGAAGCCTTCACTTCAAAGCTTCCTTGTTAAGTATAAAAAGTATCTCTTGGGTGAGGTCACATTCCCTAGGATTTTGTTTTATTTTTATTGACTTTATAGATAAAAGAGACCTAAGGATGCAATTATTTTTATAGGTGAACCACTCACTGAACAATTCCAGGATTTATCAGAATCTTGAAACCAGTGTAAAGAAACAAACCAAAAAAAAAAAAAATTGCAAATTGTGTTATGCTATGTTTAAAAACCATGTCACATAATTTGTGAGAAAAATCCCTGGAATCTTCTGCGGCCATGAATGTGCCTCTCTAAGTTTTGCGTGTCTCAGTAAGGAGAAGAAGACCACTATGACTTGGCAGATTGCTGTGTAGCACCTGGCGATGCCCTTGCGCTGTGTGCCTAAAGGGACTTGGGAAGCAAACGAAGTGAATCTTAGCCCGGAGGCAGCAGCATTTCCTAACCATCGAAAAGAGACAATCTAGAGGTTCTTAAGGGCTTCCATGCTGGTTCAGAGGGTAAAGTGTCTGCCTGCAATGTGGGAGATATGGGTTCGATACCTGGGTCTGGAGAAGGAAATGGCAACCCACTCCAGTCTTGGAGTTTTTCTTAGGTTTTCTCTGGAAAACCTCATGGAGAGAGAAGCCTGAAAGGTGACCACTGGGGCATTGCCTTGTTAAAAATTCTGCTTTTGCAACTACTGTTTTAAAAAAGAAACACAAAAGGATGTTCCTCTCAAATTTCTCCTTTGAATTAGAACCATATGAGATATCTGAGTGGATTGCAAATAGTTAGAAGCATAATTCATAATTTATTCAATCAGTTTATCACTCAGCCAGGCTCTTTAAACCAGTATGATGATTTTGGCTATTGTATATTAGTTTTAAATCAGTTTTATTGTTAGTCCTAAATTAAACAATTAACACTAATAGTGAAGCATTGTTAGGAACAACTATTGAAGCATAAATTAATCAGGAATATATGAATGATACTAATTCTGATAATTCCTTTTATGATTCTTTTACTACTTCAACATATTGTACATTTCATAAGAACTCCTTTATAGCATGTTAGGATGTCTCTGGTATTCAAAAGAACAAGAAAATGTTAAAATAAAAAGATATAGTCATGGCTTACCCAATTTGAGAATAAGATTATTCACAAATCCCTCAATCCATTATTTGAGAAGTACTTTGATTTATCATGTCAAATCTTTCTTAAGTTATAGGTTAGAAAGAATACCTCAAAATTATAAAAAGAATGCAAGTGACTTTTAAGCCATGAAATGCAGGAACTTCAGATACCATATTTTAATTTATATTAAATAAATATATTCTCATCAACTTTGTATAGTATCACATAATATATTATACATTTTATACATATTTGGTTAAAAATCCTGAGTACTTACTGTCATTTTATAGTTTTTTCTTGACAAAACAAGTGTTAGTGTTAGTCGCTAAGTCACATCCGACTCATTGCAACCCCATGGACTACCCTCCAGGCTTCTCGGTCCATGAAATACTCCAGGCAGTAATACTGGAGTGGATTGCCTTTCTCTTCTCAAGAGGATCATCCTGACCCAGGGTCTCCTATTTTGTAGGCAGATTCTTTACCATCTGAGGCACCAGGGAAGCCTTTGACAAATCAAGTTATGTATTAAATACATCAGTATTAGTTCAGTTCAGTTCAGGTCAGGTCAGGTCAGGTCAGTTCAGTTCAGGTCAGTTCAGTTCAGGTCAGTTCAGGGGCTTCCCTGGTGGCTCAGAGGTTAAAGCATCTGCCTCCAATGCGGGAGACCTGGGTTCGATCCCTGGGTCGGGAAGATCCCCTGGAGAAGGAAATGGCAATCCACTCCAGTATTCTTGCCTGGAGAATCCCATGGACAGAGGAGCCTAGTACATTACAGTCCACAGGGTCGCAAAGAGTCGGACACGACTGAGCGACTTCACCTTCACCTTATTAGTTCAGTTCAGTCACTCAGTTGTGTCTGACTCTTTGCGACCTCATGACTCGCAGCACGCCAGGCTTCCCTGTCCATCCCAACTCCCAGAGTTAACCCAAACTCATGTCCATCGAGTTGGTGATGCCATCCAGCCATCTCATCCTCTGTTGTCCCCTTCTTCTCCTGCCCCAATCCCTCCCAGCATAAGGGTCTTTTCCAATGAGTCAACTCTTTGAATGAGGTGGCCAAAGTATTGGAGTTTCAGGTTTAGTATCAGTCCTTCCAGTGAACACCCAGGACTGATCTCCTTTAGGATGGACTGGTTGGATCTCCTTGCAATACAAGGGACTCTCAAGAGTCTTCTACAACACCACAGTTCAAAACATAATTTAAGGAATAAAGCATTCATAATTTTGTATTTTAAAAATTCAAAGTTTGTCTAAATCTCAGCTGCAATAAGTGTCTGATTAAAATCAAAGGTAAGGGAATGAAAATGAAAGAACTCTAAATTTTTCAGTTGTCCTTGCCACGTGTCAAAAGTGGGACATGTGAGAAGCCCATAAAGTATTAGTTTTTATGAATCTCCTGGGGTTCATTATGGTAGCCATGGAGCTCCATATCTAGTGGCTGTTTTATTGATTCATACAGAACAGAACATTTGCATTTTTCTCATTATTTTGAAAGTTCCATTGGATCTTACTGGTTTTAATATTTTAAAATTTAATAATAAATTGGCCTTAAATATTATGTGTGCTATGTAATATTATGTTGTATATGATATGTATATTATTTAAAATCATACATATGCTTAAATTCTTTTATTTTCTTGTAAGCATGGGAAATAGATGGGGAAATAGTGGAAAAACAGTGTCAGACTTTATTTTTTGGGGCTCCAAAATAACTGCAGTTGGTGATTGCAGCCATGAAATTAAAAGACACTTACTCCTTGGAAGGAAAGTTATGACCAACCTAGATAGCATATCGAAAAACAGAGACATTACTTTGCCAATAAAGGTTCGTCTAGCCAAGGCTATGGTTTTTCCAGTGGTCATGTATGGATGTGAGAGTTGGACTGTGAAGAAAGCTGAGCACTGAAGAATTAATTCTTTTGAACTGTGGATTGGAGAAGACTCTTGAGAGTCCTTTGGACTGCAAGGAAATCCAACCAGTCCATCCTAAAGGAGATCAGTCCTGAGTGTTCATTGGAAGGACTGATGCTAAAGCTGAAACTCCAATAATTTGGCCACCTCATGCAAAGAGTTGACTCATTGGAAAAGACCCTGATGCTGGGAGGGATTGGGGGCAGGAGGAAAAGGGGACGACAGAGGATGAGATGGCTGGATGGCATCACCGACTTGATGGACATGAATTTGGGTAAACTCTGGGAGTTGGTGGTAGACAGGGAGGCCTGGTGCGCTACGAATCATGGGGTCACAAAGAGTCAGACACAACTGAGCAACTGAACTGAACTGAAGCTAATGTGATGACATGATGACATAACCTAAAACTTTCTAAGAAATAAATTTGGGTAAACTCTGGGAGTTGGTGGTAGACAGGGAGGCCTGGTGCGCTACGAATCATGGGGTCACAAAGAGTCAGACACAACTGAGCAACTGAACTGAACTGAAGCTAATGTGATGACATGATGACATAACCTAAAACTTTCTAAGAAATAGACCAGTTATTTAACTTTCTTATCAACTATTTTGGTTTAAAGGTAGACCTTATAATCTAAATAAAGAAGCAATTTGTGAGTTAAAATTCAGGTGTGTTAGTAGCTTAGTCATATCTGACTCTTTGCAACCCCAGGGACTGTAGCTAGCTAAGGTACTCTGTCCATGGGATTTTTCCCAGCAAGAATACTGAAATGAGTAGCCATTTCTTTGTCCAGGGGATATTCCCAACCCAGGGGTCAAACCCAGGTCTCTTGCATTGCAGGCAGATTCTTTACCGTCTGAGCCATCAGCAAAGCCCCAAAATTCAGATGGTCTTATACAAATCAGTATATTAGCACTGCTCTTGACAGGGATTGTAGAGCAGTTTAGCAAGTGATATGGAGTGGGCTTTGTCTAAAGTGGTGTGCTCTTTTCTTTAGATAGCAGGCATGAACAAATGTTACCAAGGATAAAGAATTGGACATGTATTCTCCATGGAGGGCTATAGAATGTTTACGTGAATGGAGGATGTAAAACAGCCTAAGGATAAAATTGACAGTATACATAACACACTGCTAATTTTCTGCTCTAATTTGCAAAGAATTGGGTTAGCTCAAAAGTTTTTCATTTGGGTTTTCCCATTAGATGGTATAGAAAACCTGAATGAACTTTTTTGACCAACCCAGTATTTGGTCTTCTTAAGAAGACCTAAAGTTATGAAAAAGTTTGGGGAAGACAACAATCAATTGCTCATCACTGCCAGGAAGACTTTAACCTGACTCCTGAAGAATCTAACACCTTTGAGGATGGTTCCATTCTGATTATTCTCGTAGGGTAAATATTCTTCAAAATGTACAGCCACATCAATGAATGTGCTAACCTCATCAGTGAGATTTTGTAAGGAGAAATAAATGATGATTTTGATGGTTTTGACAATTGTGGTATAGAGCTATTGTTTACAGTAATATTTGGTCAAAAAATCAACAGAATGAAGGAGACTATTAATCTTACTGTTTGTTAAATTAGTGTCTGGAGAAATTAAATAAGAATACTTGTAAAGTAATTAGGGCTTGGTATGGCGTTATGTCCCTTTAAATTAAAATATTATTTGTCACAATTCTACTCTATCTCTTAAGTGACTTCTGGTGGTAATATTTGAAAGGTCTAAATGTATTAAAGCTCTAGGATCTATGTAAAGGCCATACATCTTATGTGGAGATCAGAGATGTTCAGTGTCCTGTGGAGCTTTTAAAACTGCTGTTGCCCAGGTCTTGCCCACATATATTAAATCAGAAGCTCTAGGGTTGAAACCCATAAAGTGGTACTTTTACAAAGCTCCTCAGGTGATTCTCATGGTCAGCTAGATTTGAGAACTTCTGACTTAGATTAAAGAGTTTAACATTCTCTTTTTAGTTTTTCAATTTTTTATTAGATACCACACCTCATTTACCAAAACAGAGATTTTTAATTCTCTAAAATAGCTAATTTTGCATTTAGTTTGTAGTCAACACCTTTTAGAGCAATATGATTTTAGTACAGGTTATTTTCAAAACAATATAGAATATAAACTAACATTTATATTCCATGAAAAGCATTTTCTTCTGGATTCAAACATCTGACTTTTCTTAGCAATTAACAGTACAGTAGTTTATGAGTTTCAGCACATATGACATTTCAGACAGTCACTGTGTTCTGGATTTCAGGCTACTGCTTTTAGAGCTTCACCTTAAACTTGAATCATAGCTTAAATTTGTCATTGAACTAGTTGGTACTTAAGCTATTTGAATGAAATTGTCCTTCAGTTAACCTGAATCTGAGTGAACTCCGGGAGTTGGTGATGGACAGGGAGGCCTGGCGTGCAGCAATTCATGGGGTCGCAGAGTCAGAACGGCTGAGCGACTGAACTGAACTGAACTGATGCTTAACTGTAGCCATGATGTAAGTCTTCTTACATCTTGTACTACAAGATCATTTGCTCAGCACTTGGCTGTCCCTACCTTTCTGTCATGCACATGCTTAATAGAAATTATTGAATAGACAGGGCAGATGCCCTGTGTTTTTGTGTTGTTGTTGTTTTCCCCACACTGATTAGGTATGTGCATATCTATATGACAAAGTTCCAGGCATTATTCAGTTAATCAAACCAATGAAGGAAGCAAAAGAAAAAGTAGCCTAGATAATTGCATTATGAAAATTCTCGATGAAATGTGTTACTGTTCAGCATGGAGGCTTCATATAATTATGTTTATCCTGAGAAAGAATCCCTTGAAATGCTGCAGCTATGGAACCAAATGAAAATCCAGAATCTGTACCATGACAGACATTTATTGCCAAGAGCTTGGTGCTAGCCCACTAGTGGGCATGGATAATATCTACCACTGTCTTCAAGAACATTCTTTAGACATCTCAGAATCATTATGACTGGCCCCATGGAAAGACACATTTATCAAGGCATTGCAGCAGATTGTTGGTTTTTTTTTTTTTAGTTGACATGCAGTGGAATGGAATAATGACATTCATTCGGAAGTCAGAGGTCACAGTTGTCTAAGAAAGGAATATCCATAACAAAAATTAATGCAGTGATAGAATTCTGACTGATTGTAGCAATAAACCATCAAATATGAGAAATTAGAAAATAAACTCTCACAGGGATGAAAGGGGTCATGAGGGCTACCCATACCTTAGATGCTTAGGGAAAGGGTGAGGAACTTTACATATATTGAGTGATTAAGCTGCCTATGCTCTGTACTATAGGATTTACCTATGTGATCACATTTTAACCACAATAGCCCTAAGGGCAATGATAATGTCAGCTATAATATTAATGACAAACACTTTTGAGGACTTGTTATATGCCCGATACCAAGAGTTTTACATATTAACTCAGAATTAAATTTATTCAACAAAGCTGTGTGGTAAGACATATGATGGTACCCATTTCAGAGTTGTAGAGACTGAGAATATGTAACATTCCCAACAGCCAGAAAGTTGAAGAGACCAATATATACCATGTAAGAAACAGTTGGACAATGCAATAATGAGAAGGGAAGATTCAAAATGGAATCAGGTTGTATAAATGGTTGTCATACAAAGGAGAGAATAAATTGGGTCCCTATGGCACCAAAGCTTTTTGCCATTAACAATGGGTGGAGGAGATAGGATGATATTACTCAGAATTAAATTTATTCAACAAAGCTGTGTGGTAAGACATATGATGGTACCCATTTCAGAGTTGTAGAGACTGAGAATATGTAACATTCCCAACAGCCAGAAAGTTGAAGAGACCAATATATACCATGTAAGAAACAGTTGGACAATGCAATAATGAGAAGGGAAGATTCAAAATGGAATCAGGTTGTATAAATGGTTGTCATACAAAGGAGAGAATAAATTGGGTCCCTATGGCACCAAAGCTTTTTGCCATTAACAATGGGTGGAGGAGATAGGATGATATTTTGAATTGCTCATGATTGAATACTCTGCCTAAGAGAATCAGGAACTCTCCAGTAATCTCACCATCACAGAAAGCTTCAAGTATTAATAAAACAAGGCAATCACCAGGCAGATTAAAATGAAGCAAAGTAGCCAATCTTTCGAATCTCAATAATCTGGATTCCAATCTCAGCTTTGTCACTTAACTGTGTGACTTTGAAAGTGAAAGTATTAGTCACTCAGTCGTTTCCAAATCTTTGCAACCCTGTGAACTGTAGCCAGGATCCTCTATCCATGGCATTTCCCAGGCAAGAATGTTGCATGGGTAGCCATTCCTTTCTCCAGAGAATCTTCCCAACCCAGGAATAGAACCTGTGTCTCCTACATCGCAGGCAGACTCTTTATCATTTGAGCCACTAGATGTGGCTTTGGGCAAGCTCTTCACACACTCTGTAACCATCCCACCTCAATGTGAATGGAACAAATAAAGGTACTTGGTTCACAGATAATAGTGCTTGCCACATGTTAAACTCAATACAATGCATCACTTGGCAAATACGCCAAGATCATTTGACAACAGTTTATATTGAGCACATTTCTAAAGTGTGAAGTTGCAGTATGCCCTGACTGGTGGTGGTGGTTTAGTTGCTAAGTCATGTCCAACTCTTGCGATCCCATGGACTATAGCCCATCAGGATCCTCTGTCCATGGTATTCTCTAGGCAAGAATACTGGAGTGGTTTGCCATTTCCTTCATGCCCTGACTAGCTACATGCAAAAACTATATACCTGGTGGATTTTCCCCTTATCTTTTATGTCTTTGGCTTTTATGTGGATTTCATTATTGACAGTTCTATGAGAATTTTACATCTAAAGGCAGCACAGAGACCGATGGTGAATATATTTAGCTCATGATTTTTGTTTCTGTGAGAAATAATTCTAAAAATTAATTTTATTTCATGGTGGTTGCAGAGGGTATGAGGGGCTTTCTAAATATTGAGGGGATGATGCCTAACTTTTTACTTACTTATTCTGAAGTTTCCCTACTAGTGTGATTCATACACAGAAAATCATTTTTGTGGATCTTTCCTTTTCTTACATTTGTCTGTTGTGGCATATTTTCCCTAAAATACAGCTGCCAGTTTGATCTGCATGCTGTGTCAGCTGGAGAGGTATGAAATGCTTTTCTCACACAATTCAGCTGGTCCAATAGAGTGGCTTTGATTTTCTTTCCCAGCTGTTGTGTAAATTGGCTGCTCCTTGAGTGTATTAGAACCAGTTTATGTTTCATTGCATTTAATAGCTTTAGAATTACCAGAAATAGCTGTCATAATAAACATGAAAGGACAGCACTCATTCTTCTTGAAGAGATACAAACTTTCTCCCATGTATTCCATCCCCTACTCTGAAAGGTAAAAGCAACTACTGTACATCTACAATTCCAAATTTGCAATCAAGTATTTAGGAAGGTTCTGCAAATCTTTCTTCTTTAATTCTTTCCTATTTTAAATTTTAGTTGCTTCATTTTCTTTACTCTAATTTCCCTTTCTCCATGTAGTATTTATCAGTATGAAAATAATCCTTCACCTTCTCAATTTCACATAGAACAAAAGATCAGATGTATATGACACCTACTTCTCTGTGCTAAATATGATCTATGCTAAGAAAAATAGAATGAGAAAATGAGATCTAGAGAAACAAAGAGGAAGAATTTGACATATATGATGGGTTCTCAATTATTCTATCCAATACCCTCTCACCACCTCCAAGCCATCCAGGCCATTTACTTTCCCTTTCAGTCCCTTCTAACCAGTAAGGTTGTTCTGAGCCACAAAATGAACTTTTTAAAATGGACCATAGAAATCTATTTTTTAACAAAGAAAATCCTTTTATTTTTTAGGCATGAAACAAAAGCCCTAAATAGAAATGATCATATAAAAATATATAGAATTAAACTTACACAGGAAATAATTGTATTTGAAATACCCCTCATTGAGGGAAGAAGATTATGCCCTTGTTCTCAGCAAGTTTGAAAAGGAAGATGATGCCTCTGTAAACATATCAGACAAAACTTTCCTTCAACTCTTACTAGAAATTGTCATGTCCCAATCATGTGCTTAGGACTTCCCAGGTGGCTGAGTGGTAAATAATCCACCTGCCAATGCAAGAGATGCAAGAGATATGGGTTCAATCCCTGGTTTGAGAAGATTCCCTGGAGAAGGGCATGGCAACCCACTCCAGTAATCTTGCCTGGGAAATTCCATGGACAGAGAAGCCTGGTGGGGCTGTAGTCCATGGGGTTGGAAAGAGTTGGACACAACTGAGCAACTGAGCACAAAGAGCACAACATGTCTTAATCACTGGAGATTCTGTCTCCAAACTGGCCTTTAGGCTATGAGTGAGGGCATCCTTTTGAATTAATCCACATCCTCTGAGTTGATCCCTTTTATTCAGCTCCAAAGCATCCCAGTGAATCTGGCTTCCTGGATTCTTCTCCCTATTCTCAAACGTGAATCACAGAAAATGTTTAAAATAATAGAAATTCTAGTTTTGCTAACCCATAATTAGACACAAAACATACTTCTTTCTATTCCCTAGAAGGAAATAGTCCACTTAATGTTTCATGAACTTACATAAGGAAACAAGTGGGGAGTCACAGATTATTACAACTTGATATGTGGGCAACTTCATAGCCTTTGGAAGGGAATGGTGATCTACTGATATCCTGAAAGTTCTAAGCAGAAAATTTTAGTCATTTGGCGTTCTATTTTTCCTACCCGTTAAAATTCCAGCTTGAATCCAGAACAGTGGCTGCCACAACAGGCCCTGAAAGATTTGCACACCCTAAGAAGACTAGTTTTTCTCATTCACCTCTGAGTTTTAAATTTGCTTTTATTGTTGTTGTTTAGCCACTAAGTTGTGTCTGACTCTTTGTGATCCCATGGACTGTAGCCCATCTGCCTCCTCTGTCCATGGGATTCTCCAGGCTATAATATTGGAGTGGGTTGCCATTTCCTTCTTCAGGGGATCTTCCCAACCCAGGGATCAAACCAGCATTTCCTGCTTGGCAGGCAGATTCTTTACCACTGAGCTACCTGGGAAGCCCTTTAATTAATTTACTAAGAGCTTATCTACCTCTGCCCTGTCTTGGCTTGTTACAAAGGAGTGTAAAAAGAAGCGGTCACCCTTTGGCATTTATAATCCCAGGTGGACAACACTGTCAACTTCTACTGAGGTTATTTTAACTGTCTCTTTTATGACATGGCCCTTTTCCCTCTCTCTCTTTCTCCTTTAATTCTGTTGATTTTACACTCAAAGCAGTCATCTGAACATGGTCAGCTCAAGCTGATTCTTTTAATGGTGCCAGGTGGCATGGCTGAGTGTTTGACTCCCTTTCATTAAAAAAGTTGTATTTGTACTGAGCCAGCAAGCTTTTTATTTCAGACCCAAATGAAGAGCTGAACAGGCACGGGGCACTTGGCCTGTTTGTAACCATCTGGTGCAAGTGACTTTTGACGATACCAAATCCATCCCCACTTGTGAGTTCACCCTTGAAACTGAGCTAAGGGAGAAAAAGTCACAAGGGCAGCCAGGGTTTCCCGGGAATCACTGCCAAGTATAGGTTTCACATCTGACAAAAAGAATGTTAGTTAACTGACATCCCTCCCATAGCAAAGGCAAAGTTGTTTAAACAATTTTAAGAGCCAGAAAAGACTTGGTTTATAAATTGATTTATTCATAAAGTGTAATTTGTGGGTTGATAGTCTAATTCAATCTTGCACTGTTAGAAGAAATAGAAAACACAGCTAACTTTCATTTCTTGGGATGTAGCTGTCGTCTCAGTGAAAGCGTATGTCCCATGAGAAGACACAATTAGATCTGTCTTCTTAGAAATTTCCATTTCCTAGTGCTACTGTGATAAATTCCCTCCACATGCTAAAAACAGATACAGAGCAATGGTAGATAATGAAGATTTGAGGTTGCTGCTGAAACTCACAGGTTCAGTGGTAGCTGGAGAATCCTGCCTTTTCACTACAATGTGAGCAATTTCAGTACTTATTTTTACATGTCACCATTAGTTCAATTGTCTCCCTCTCATATTTATTCATATCTTTTGAAAATGTTTATTTTATGGTCCCAAGAATAGCTGCACTGTTTACTCTTTGATCACTCACAGTTGCCTCTAAATTTATAAGATTATCTGTATTGTTTTGCATTTAATCAGTTTTAAAACTTTAGAGCTTAGGGCTAAATGTTAGATTACCAAAACTGAGTGTGAAGAATATCAAAGTATCCACATTTGCAGGGAATTATTTTTTTTGCTTTCATCTCTCCAACCAGGCAATTAAAAATAACAAAGAATTAATAAAAGACACAATAAGTTTTAATATTCAGAGTGGATGAGTTTCAGATAATGAGGTCTTTAATATAACCTTATAATATTAATGTTCTCCTGGTGATATTTTCTATCAGTCTCTGACAGTTTATTTTATAACCTTTGCCAGGTTTTGTCATTGTTAAGTTGAATTTCTTCTTGCACACAAGCATAAGTATCACAAATGCTCAGGCTTCCACTCTATTGCTGACAATTAAAACAGTTCCTTGGACATACATGTTCTCAGCAAATATTTATTGAGCAAATGAACAAATGAATGCAATTGGGCAGACATCGAAAGCAATGCAATAAACTTAGAGCCTTTGTTCATGTTATTCTTTTTAGGAATTTATTATATGGTACGACATGAACAAGGTCATTCAGCATAACATTTTTCACATCCCCAAACTAGAAGAGCTGACAGAATTCCCTGATAGATTAGATGTGGAACACAAAATAGAAGAGTAGGCAAAGTTGTGGCCTGAGCAACAAAGAAAGGCATTGTTATTGACCATGGTGAGGAGATTATAGCAGTCTCCATTTACCAAAAGAACTCTCAGAAGCTCAGTCTGACATATACTAAGTTTGGACACATTAAGAAATTAGAGACAGCAGTTTGGGAATCCAGAGGAGAAATACAAGCTAGTGGCATAATTTTAGTAGCCATCAGTCACTCATGAAATTTCATGTAACTGCTTAAAAATTAAACATAAATAGAAAAGAAAAAAGACTTAAGGACAAGGTCCTGGGGCATTCAAACACTTAGATATCCTGGGAACAAGGGGAGAATCAATAAAAGAAACCAAAGAGCAGAGTTAGAAAAATAGGAAGAAATTCACAAAAGTACATTGCCCTGGAATCCAAGAGAAGAATCCGTGGCAAGAAGGAGACGGTGACCAATGGTGGCAAATTCTACTGCTAAATAAGATGAGAGGTGAGAAATGGCTTTTGTTTTTCCTGGAGGTCACTGTCAACATAGGGCTCATTGAAGAGAGGTTTCCTGTGTTCACAACGGTGTGCAGGTTGGGCACAAGTTATTATAGCGTCGCAGGCAGAATGGTATGATTTGGTTGACAGTGCTCTTGGAACCAATATGTATGGCTTGGTGATAGGCAGAAAGTGGACATGAAAGGGAGGTCAATGGAGAGGATCAGTTGCATTACAAAAGCACCGGTATTAGGCAAAGTGGTAAGGATGACAAGGATATTTCAACATGCCTAAGTTGAGCTACTCTGAGGGTATATCCAACAGAATTTGCTGACAGATCAAATGTCAGTGTGAGAAATATAGGAGAGTCAAGAATGACTTCTATGGCCTGTGCTTCATCTCATATTCTATTCCTCCTGGTACTGACCAATGCACACAACCACTTCATGTTATCATCCGAAATATATGAGCATGTTTATCATTACATTTAACGATTAAAAAAAAAGAATACCACTTAAAGTGAGCTGAGCTTCCATAGATCCAGTACCGTACTCAATCATAACCATCCTCTTAGTACTAGATTAGTGATTCAGATTGGTCCTTAAGAAATATTATATAACATATGCATCCAAAGACTTTTGTTCCTTTTCAAATATTCATTTTAGAAGTCAATGCAGTCTAATGATTTAGGCAGACTATTTTTTGAATTTCTGTTTTCACAAAGTTCTTTAAGACCATGTTTTATCCATAAAACAATAAAATGTGGCAACAGCAGAATGTTAAAGACATAGAAAGATATGATTTGTATTAAGTAAAAAAAATGCTATGACAGAGGGTTAAAGTTTGTCCCTGTTTTTGGAAAAATATATATATATGTATATTGCATATATATGGTGGAATGACTTACAGTTCATACTTCCCTATATCCTAGACCATTGATAGTGCCTCCTATACTGACTGGCCTTACTGTGGTCAACAGAATGGAAGCAAATATGACTCAAGGAAAGACTTAACAAGTTCTTGTGTATTGAGACTTGCCCTCCTGTCATGCTTAGGGCCCTCCAGAAATCATGCAAATCAGCCTGAGTTAGCATGCTCAATGATGAGAGACGTAGGGAGAGGCTTATGTCACCCTAGCCTTGACAAGTGAAGCATCATATACTAGCCAGCCCAGTCACCATGAGCTAACCACAAACACATGAAATCAGTCAAGCATGGCTCAGCTCAAAAGAAATGCACAGCAGAACCCAATTCAAATATCCAACCTGCAGATTCATTATCTGTTATGAACCAAATGTTTATGTTCCCATCAAAATTCTTATGTTGAAGCTCTAACCCCCAATGTGACTGTAGTTAGAGATAGAGCCTTTAGAAAGGTAATTAAGTTTAAATGAGGTCACAAGGCTTTCGAATAGAAAGACATCAGAGAGCTTATATAAAGAGACACCAGTGGAATACCTCTCTCAATTCCTCCGTAAGACTCTCACTCCACAGTGGTAATCATGTTACAATACATGAGTGTATCATATCAACATATATTATACCTTAAACTTACACAATGACATATGTCGATTATATCTCCACAAAGCTGGAAAAAACCTGCTCTCAGCAAATTACAAGTATACAGTACAGTATTATTGCTAAATTCAGACTTAAACTGAAGAAAGTGGGGAATGACCATCAGGTATGACCTAAATAAAATCCCTTGACAAATAGATTCAAGAGATTAGATCTGATAGACTGTCCCTGAATAACTACGGGCTGAGGTTCGTGATACTATACAGGAAGCAGTGATCAAGACCATCCCCAAGAAAAAGAAATGCAAAAAGGTAAAATGGTTATCTGACAAGGCCTTAATAATAGCTTCTTTACAAAAAGAAGAGAAGGGAAAGGCAAAGGAGAAAAGGAAAGATATACCCATTTTATATACCCATTTATCTTCATTACCTCCACCATAGTTTGGCCTCAGGTCAAACAACAGGGAGGGAATACAGCCCTGCCCATGAACAGAAAATTGGATTAAACATTTACTGAGCATGGCCCAGCCCATCAGAACAAGACCAAGTTTCCCCCTCAGTCACTCTATCCCATCAGGAAGCTTTCAGAAGCCTCTTACCTTATCCATCAGAGGACAGAGAGAATAAAAACCACAATCACAGAAAACTAATCAAACTGAAAGTTATGACCAACCTAGATAGCATATTGAAAGGCAGAGATATTACTTTGCCAACAAATGTCTGTCTAGTCAAGGCTATGGTTTTTCCAGTGATCATGTATGGATGTGAGAGGTGGACTGTGAAGAAAGCCGAGTGCTGAAGAATTGATGCTTTTGAACTGTGGTGTTGGAGAAGACTCTTGAGAGTACCTTGGACTGCAAGGAAATCCAACCAGTCCATTCTGAAGGAAATCAGCCCTGGGATTTCTTTGGAAGGAATGATGCTAAAGCTGAAACTCCAGTACTTTGGCCAACTCATGCGAAGAGTTGACTCGTTGGAAAAGACTCTGATGCTGGGAGGGATTGGGGGTAAGAGGAAAAGGGGATGACAGAGGATGAGATGGCTGGATGGCATCCCCAACTTGATGGACGTGAGTTTGAGTGAACTCCGAGAGATGGTGATAGACAGGGAAGCCTGGCGTGCTGCGATTCATGGGGTCGCAGAGTCGGACATGACTAAGCGACTGAACTGAACTGAATCAAACTGATCACATGGACCACAGCCTTGTCTAATTCAAGGAAACTATGAGCCATGCCATGTAGGGCCACCCAAGATGGACAGGTCATGGTGGAGAGTTCTGATAAAATGTGGTCCACTGGAGAAGGGAATGGCAAACCACTTCAGTATGCTTTCCTTGAGAATCCCATGAAAAGGCAAAAAGATAGGACACTGAAAGATGAACTTCCCAGGTCGGTAGGTGCCCGATATGCTACTGGAGATCAGTGGAGAAATATTCCAGAAAGAATGAAGAGACAGAGCCAAAGCAAAAATAACACCCAGTTGTGGATGTGACTGGTGGTGGAAGTAAAGTCTGATGCTGTAAAGAGCAATATTGCATAGGAACCTGGAATGTTAGGTCCATGAATCAAGGCAAGTTGGAAGCGGTCAAACAGGAAATGGCAAGAGTGAGCATTCACATTTTAGGAATCAGTGAACTAAACGGACTGGAATGGGTTAATTTAACTCAGATGACCATTGGATTACTATTGTGGGCAAGAATACCTTAGCAGAAATGGAGTAGCCATCATAGTCAATGAAATAATCCAAAATGCAGTACTTAGATGCAATCTCAAAAACAACAGAATGATCTCTGTTCGTTTACAAGGCAAACCATTCAATATCACAGTAATCCAAATCTATTCCCTGATTAGTAATGCTGAAGAAGCTGAACTGTTCCATGAAGACCTACAAGACCTTCTAGAACTGATGTATGGCAAAACCAATACAATACTGTAAAGTAATTAGTCTCCAATTAAAATAAATAAATTTATATTAAAAAAAAATAGAACTAACACCCCAAAAAGATGTCCTTTTCATTATAGGGGACTGGAATGCAAAAGTAGGAAGTCAAGAGATACCTGGAGTAACAGGCAAATTTGGCCTTGGAGTACAAAACAAAGCAGGGCAAAGACTGTAAGAATTTTGCCAAGAGTCATAACAAACACCCTCTTCCTACAACACAAGAGAAGACTCTACACATGGACATCACCAGATGGTCAATACCAAAAACAGATTGATTATATTCTTTGCAGCCAAAGATGAAGAAGCTCCATACAGTCAGCAAAAACAAGACCAGGAGCTGACTGTTGCTCAGATCATGAACTGCTTATGGCAAAATTTAGACTTAAATTGAAGAAAGTAGCAAAAACCACTAGACCATTCAGGTACGACCTAAATCAAATCCCTTATGATTATACAGTAGAAGTGATAAATAGATTCAAGGGATTATTTCTGATGTCTCTCAGGCAAAGAAGAAAAGGAAAGATATGCCCATTTGAATGCAAAGTTCCAAAGAAAAGCAAGGAGAGATAAGAAAGCCTTCCTCATTGATTAATGCAAAGAAATAGAGGAAAACAATAGACTGAGAAAGACTAGAGATCTCTTGAAGAAAACTAGAGCTACCAAGGGAACATTTCATGCAAAGATGAGCACAATAAAGTACAGAAATGGTATGGACCTAATAGAAGATATTAAGAAGAGGTGGCAAGAATACACAGAAGAACATACAAAAATGATCTTCACAACCCAGATAACCACAATGGTGTGATCACTCACCTAGAGCCAGACATCCTGGAATGTGAAGTCAAGTGGGCCTTAGGAAGCATCACTATGAACAAAGCTAGTGGAGGTGATGGAATTTCAGTTGAGCTATTTCAAATCCTGAAAGATGATGCTGGGAAAGTGCTGCTCTCAATATGCCAGCAAATTTGGAAAATTCAGCAGTGGCCCCAGGACTGGAAAAGGTCAGTTTCATTCCAATTCCAAAGAAAGGCAATGCCAAAGAATGCTCAAACTACTGCACAATTGCACTCATCTCACACACTAACAAAGTAATGCTCAAAATTCTCCAAGCCAGACTTCAACAGTGCATGAACTGTGAACTTCCAGATGATCAAGCTGGATTTAGAAAAAGCAGTGGAACCAGAGATCAAATTGCCAACATTTACTGGATCATTGAAAAAACAAGAGAGTTCCGGAAAAAACATCTACTTCTGCTTTATTGACTACACCAAAGCCTTTGACTGTGTGGATAACAACAAACTGGAAAATTCTTAAATATATGCAAATACCAGACCACCTGACCTGCCCCTTGGGAAATCTGTATGCAGGTCAATAAGCAACAGTTAGAACTGGACATGGAACAACAGACTGGTTCCAAATCAGCAAAGGAGTATGTCAAGGCTGCATATTGACACTCTGCTTATTTACCTTATATACAGAGTACATCATGAGAAAGGCTGGGCTGAATGAAGCACAAGCTGGAATCAAGATTGCTGGGTGAAATATCAGAAACCTTAGATACAGAGATGACACCACCCTTATGTCAGAAAGCAAAGAACTAAAAAGCCTCTTGATGAAAGTGAAAGAGGAGAGTCAAAAAGTTGGCTTAAAGCTCAATATTCAGAAAACTAAGATCATGGCATCCAGTCCCATCACTTCATGGCAAATAGATGGGAAAACAGTGCAAACAGTGACAGACTTTGGGGGGCTCCAAAATCACTGTAGATGGTGATTGCAGCCATGAATTAAAAGACACTTGCTCCTTGGAATGAAAGCTATAATTAACCTAGACAGCATATTAAAAAGCAGAGACACTACTTTGCCAACAAAGGTCCATCGCGATTCATGGGGTCGCAAAGAGTCGGACACGACTGCGCGACTGAACTGAACTGAACTGAACTGAGGCAAAGCTATGGTTTTTCCGATAGCCATGTATGGATGTGAGAGTTAAACTATAAAGAAAACTGAACACCAAAGAATTGATACTTTTGAACTGTGGTGTTGGAGAAGACTCTTGAGATTCCCTTGAACTGCAAGGAAATCCAACCAATCTATCCTAAAGGAAATCAGTCCTGAATATTCATTGGAAGGACTGATGTTGAAGCTGAAACTCCAATACTTTGGCCACCTAATGCAAAGAACTGACTCACTAGAAAAGACCCTGATGCCAGCAAAGATTGAAGACGGGAGGAGAAGGGGCCAACAGAGGATGAGATGATTGGACAGCATCATGGACATGAGTTTGAGTAAACTATGGGAGTTTGTGATGAATAGGGAAGCCTGGCCTGCTGCAGTCCAGGGGGTGGCAGAGTCAGACAAGACTGAGTGACTGAACCAAACAGTATATTTTAAGATTTTTAATTAATGGTAACTCTCTTCCACTTGAATCTTTAGCTCAATTGTTCATTATTCCCAAACAGTCATACAATACATTCATCTATCCCCAAATACATTCTGACATGATTCAACTCTAGGTCTTTTGAGTCTGGACCATCCAGCATATGGCCTGAAGCCACATGCAGCTCATAGGGTTAATAGGGATAATATTACTTCGCTCGCTGCATCACATTTGACACAGTTGGTAAGACATTTTAGAGTTCAGATGAAACAAGGAAGAAACAGGTTCAACTGGTCACAGATTTAATGCCTATATTAAAAGGTAGAAACATTTTAAGTAAGGTTTCATGTCAAAAGAAAAGGTTGATGAATCTGGCTGTAGTAAAATCATTTGTCACAGAACTTCATGTGGCACAATTTTCAGGTTGGTCATTGCAAGTGTGAGGTCGGAGGTGGCCTACATTTTCCACTTATTATTTTTAAGATGCTGAGATAGATTTTGGATATGTTTATTGCTTTAATGCAACCATATGCCAATGTTGAAAAGTTTTACTGAGGTACCTTCACAAACCAAAGTATCTGGGGGAGCTGGAGGACTCATGAACACCCAGTGGTTTATAGGATTTTGGTTTCTTATTGATATGAGAAGACAGTAGGAAACAATAAACTTAAAGGTTTAAGTTTAAAAGAATATTCAAGAATATAAGAGAGAGAACATAATCATTTATTCACATCTGGATAGAGTAGATGACATGCAGAGACTAAATTTATTTCCCATTGCCAAACTGCCTTGAAATCAAATAATTTGGTGGGAATTATGTTAGAATTTTTAAAGACATTCAAGGATTTACTTTTAAAAATTGTATACATGGTGATGAATGTTAAGTAGAATTATTGCAGTGGTGATTTCACAATTTATACAAATATTGAGTCATTATGTTGTATACTTAAAACTATAAAATGTTATATATCAATTACATCACAATAGAAAATTAAGTAAAATGAAAAAGTATGAATCATAAAAGTCTTACAGCCATCACTGAATGTAAACCTTGTAAAGGATTTGTGCTCAGTCGTGTCTGACTCTTTGCAACCCCATGGACTGTAGCCCGTCAGGGTCCTCTGACCATGGGATTTTCCAGGCAAGACCACTGGAGTGGGGTGCCATTTCCTACTCCAGGAAATCTTCCCAACCCAGGGACTGACCTGAGTCTCTTGTGTTTCCTGCACTGGAAGGCAGATTCTTTATCACTAGCGATAAAACCTTAGGATATGTCTAAGTTAAGAAACACCTTCCCCACTGTTATGGTATAGTTTTAAGAGGATCTGCCGAAACTAAAAGCAAACTGTACTCACCGAAAAGGCCTACTCATTGGAAAAGACTCCTATGCTGGGAAAGACTGAGGGCGAGAGGAGGAGTCAGCAGAGGATGAAATGGTTAGATAGCATCATGACTCAATGCACATGAGTTTGAGCAAGCTCTGGTATATAGAAAAGGACGGGGAAGGCTGGTATGGTGTAGTTCATGGGGTCACAATGATTCGGACACAATTTAGTGACTGAACAACAACAAATACATTGTATATTCTGAAAGAACTTCATGACCTTGACATTAATTGTACTTACCAATCACACAGTCTCTAAACCCACTGTATTTCACTCCAAAACTCTTCTAATTCCCTTATCTTTCATTTGAAGAGGCCCAAACTGGAGCATGACTATAATGTCAAATTTCAAGCAAATCTGTCAATGAAGATAGCTCTGATGTGTCCCCAGGGCCCATCCACACTATTCATGAAATGAAAGTGCTGCTTTAGGGACAAATTAAGTATTTTGAAATAATTCATCCAACTCTATTTTTTCCTCTGAGGAATTTCAATGTGCCTCAAATGCCAGATATGTTTATCAGTGTCTTAACATCAGAATTTGCATGACCTGTGAAGCTTCGAGGAGCAGCATTTCTATACGCAATTATTACTGTAAATTTTCTGTTTTTTTTTCTTAACCTGAATGTTTTATTAAATTGACTGCAAAGAGGTAATAAACGTGTGTTCTTTTGACAATATGCTTGATCTGAGAATCTCATTTTTTGACATCATCCAACATTTTGGTAGAGATTACAGACCCTGTTTCTCCACTGGCTTATCATTCACACACATCTAGTTTAGATAATTAAAGGCATTGGCTTTATTTCTTTTTTCCCTTGAAAGGCTCAATACAAAATGCAAGGACTCTGTCTCCCATTGTTAGTATACAACCTCTTTGTCCTCTCAGTCTTGCTTGTTCTTTTAGCATTGTTGAGAATTCTAGGGATTCTTGAAAGGAATATTAATATGGATTTAACTGATCAATGACATAATTAAACCATTAAATCCAGGACAGGGTCAGGTATAAACAGCCAACTTTTAATAATGAGTTTTCAAACGGATGTAAGAAAAATGCTTTCATGTGTATTGTAAATTTTCCTTTCAGTCAAATAAATGCTGTAGACAAAAGACCCTCTGATCACTGTCCAGAGAATTATTGGACCACATAGCTTAATGATGAGTTAGCAACTTACATTTAAAAATTATATAAAATAATAATAATAAAGTTAAAGAATCATATTGATGGCAAGCTATCAGGTTTTCCTGATATTTCTGTAAATTACCGTTGAGAGTATTTGGGGATGGGTGGGCAGTTTAGGGGAGAAAAATGTCAAATTACTAAAAATACTCCACTTCCCTCATATCAAAGTTGGGCGCCATCACCCATCTTCATTTATCCACAATAGCCACACAATAATAGCCACTGACTTATCATTTCCTTGATACCCATATGTTGAACAAAATATATCTGCTTATGTATTTCAAATAGTCTACACTCACTCACATAAAGCCACATTACAAACCCACACACACAGAGATTTCAGTGCAGTCTCCTATAAGCTGAACTGAGGAGGCTGTCTAAATTCAGAATTGCAAAAAAAAAAAAAAATGTTTTAACTGCATTGATTTTTTTCCCACTAATTTTTGGCATCAAAGGTGTTTCTCTGCCAGCTTGCACCCATGTAGCCTACAACATACTGACCACTCAATTGCAAAACACAAATGCCTAATTCTAGTGCTTCTTGGGAGTATTTAATACTGTGATATAATAAATGCCATCATTTTGCTTAGGAAGAGAAATCCTCCTTATGTTAGGAACTGTAAAACTTCTTACATCACCACTCTTACAGTAAAACCACAAGGAACCTGTGTGAAGCAAATGTGACTCTTTTAGAGAGACTGAACCTCACCATTGTACTATGGGGTTGACTTTCTGAGGTTGGGCTTCCCTTGTGGCTCAGCTGGTAAAGAATCTGCCTGCAATGCGGGAGACCTGGGTTCAATCCCTTGGTTGGGAAGATCCCCTGGAGAAGGGAAAGGCTACCCACTCCAGTATTCTGGCCTGGAGAATTCCATGGACTGAAGTCTATGGGGTCGCAAAGAGTCAGACACGACTGATCAACTTTCATTCACTTCACACCCGAGGTTAGTAGGAAAGGCTCAGTACTCTGAGATCTATGATAATTATAATAGTAGTTCGGGATAACACTTAGCACTTATTGAGTGTTTACCAAGCCCTGTTTTAAGCACTGTCTTGGCTACATTCCCCTGGAAACAGACCCTGAAAACTGGTATGCAGTAGTTCCCCTGGTGATCCTCTTTTTATCAACTCCAGTGAGGGTATGAGGAAGACAGGACTGATCAGCAAGACAATCTGAGTACCACAGTGACAACAAGAGCCCCAGCCAATGCCATGGGAGCTTGGAAGTTTGATGGCCATTCAGAGTTGTCCTGAATTAAAACAAGAGGACCAGACAAAATTAAGCGAATTTTGGACTTGTGCTGACCTGCAAGATGTGGCATAACCTTGTTTGATGCAGTTCCCTCCAGGTAAGGATAATTCCCAAAGAAGGACTCATCTGTGAGCTGGTAGCTGCCGATTCCCAGCACTTGTAAGAATGAATTTCTTAGTCCTGAAGCAGGTATCTGTGTGGTGACCACAATGCCTCCCTTATGCGTCTTTATGTGCTATTTCACCTAATCCTCACAACCATCTTACAAAGCACACACTATTCTTACCCCACTATTGTTTGATGAATTTACTTAAGAAGACAAGGGGAAGTAACAGATTATTTCAACTTTATAACATGGACAAAAAATAATGTCTAGCTTTTGAAAGGGATTGAAATCCACTGATAACATAATGTTTATTTTAATAATCATAAACCATCACTGGGTTTCTCAATTTCCCTGCCAACTAAAAATCCAACTTGAGTTAAAGCTATGTAATGGGCAAAAGTACATTATATAATACTTTGTACTTCAGCAAAAGTTTAAATGTTTTCAAATTAGCATTTTCTTAAAAGTCAAAAAACTAGAGTGGCTTATACAACTCAACAACCAAAAAACAAACAACCCAATCAAAAAATGGTCAGGAGACCTAAATAGACATTTCTCTAAAGGAGACATACAGATGGCCAATAGGCACATGAAAGATAATCAACATCATTAATTATTAGAGAAAAGCAAATCAAACCTACAATGAGGTACCACCTCACAACAGCCAGAATGGCCATCATAAAAAAGTCCTCAAATAAAAAATCCTAAAGAGGGTGTGAAGAAAAGGGAACCCTCCTACAGTATTGGTGGGTATATAAACTGGTTTTCATGTAAAACTGTTTTCCACTATGGAAAACAATATGGAGGTTTCTCAAAAAACTAAAAATAGAATTATCATACGATCCAGCAATTCAACTACAGGGCATATATCCTGAAAAAAAATATAATTCAAAAAGATAAATGCACTCCAATGTTCAGAGAAGCATTATTCACAATAGCCAAGACATGGCAGCAACCTAAATGTCCACTGACAAGAGAGTGGATAAAGAAGATGTGTTACATATATACAAAGAAATACTATTCCTGTTGTTCAGTAGCTCAGTCATGTCCGACTCTTTGCAACCCCATGGACTGCAGCACACCAGAATTCCTTGTCCTTTACCACCTCCCAGAGTTTACTCAAATTCATGTCCATTGAGTCGGTGATGCTATCTAACCATCTATCCAACCATCTTATCTAACCATTTTATGGCTGAGTAATATGCCAATATGAAAAGGCAATTTAATATTACTCAGCCATAAAAAACACTGAAGTAATGCCATTTGCAGCAACAAGGATGCAACTAGAGATTATCATACTATCAGTAAGTAAAGTAAGTCAGAAAGAGAAAGACAAATACCATATGGTATCATGCATATGTGGAATCTTAAATGTGACACGAATGAACCTTATCTATGAGACAGAAACAGAATTAAGGACATAGAGAACAGACTGGTGGTTGCTTGGGTGGGGGGCGGCGGGGGCAGAGAATGGGAAAGGGGTGGAGTGGGATATGGGATTAGCAGATATAAGTTCTTATCTGTGGAATGGAATGGATAAACAACAAGGTCCAACTGTACAGCACAAAGATCTATATTCAATATCTTATGATAAACCGTAATGGAAAGAATATGAAAAAGAATGTATGTGTGTGTGTGTGTGTGTGTGTGTGTGTGTATAACTGAATCACTCTGCTGTACAGCAGTAATTAACACAACATTGTAAATCAACTATACTTCAATATCCCAGTAAAATTTTTTAAAACTTAGAACTAAAGTGGCTTATGGGTGAGTTCTATATGATATTAAGGGGGGAAAGTTAATTTCAATTTAATCTAAAGTGTACCAGGTAAACAGAAAAAAAGATGAAAGTCTCTCTAATGTATTTTATGAAACCAACAGGACTTTAATGTTAAACCTGATAAGCATTAGAAGTATTGCCCAACATCAGTTATGGATAGAGATGAAACAGTCAAAATAAAATATTAGGAAATAAAGTTAGAAGACTAACACATTATGTCCAGGCAGGGTTTATTCTAGGAATGCAAGGATGGATCAGTCATTATAAAATATATCAGCAAAATCCATTCTATCAAAAAATAAAGTAGGAAAGCCTCATAATAATATCCATAAATGCTAAATAACCATTTGATAAAACTCAGAGCTTTATTAATAAAAGTACCACACAAAACAGGAATAAAAGGAAACTATTTATGGTAGATTTCTTACCAAAATCCAAAACAAACATACAAAAAATGTTAGTCACTAAAACAACTGCCACTATATATTAGGAAATTAGACAAGAGCATCTGTCTTTAAGGATACTACTCTTGCAACATCAGTGTGTTAGTTTCCTAGATCTCTTAAAACAAAGTCCCAAAAACAACTTGGGACTTAAACAACAGACTTAAAACAACAGAAATATATTAACTCACAGTTCTGAAGGTAACAAGTCTGAAATCAAGGTGTTGGCAGGGCCGCTCTCTCCCAGGCCCTCCTTGCTTCTGGTGGCTGCTGGCAATCCTTGATGTTCCTTGGCTTGTAGATGGATCACCCCAGTTTCTGCCTCCATCTTTACAAGGCCTTCTCCTCTCTGTGTCTGTGTTCATGTATCAGTCTTCCTATAAGAACAGCAGTCATTGGAACAGGGCTCACCTAATTCAAGTATGACCTAATCTTATTTTTTATTACATATGTAAAGACAGGTAATGACTTCAACGTATTTTTTAGGGGACATAATTCAATGCACAGCCATATATATAAAAGTTAAAATTCACATTAACTTTGGAACAGCAATGCTACTTCTGGAAATCACCATAAAAATAAAAGCCCTATTCTTAGGATATAAAAGATTATAGGTATATACATACACACACACATACACATATAGTGTTTAATATTTATTTTAATGTTGAAAACAAACTGAATGACATGAAGAGAGGGACTGTGGTATATTCATACAGTGCACTACATGCAGGGATTAAAAAATATATTAAAAGAATAAATTAGAGTTGGGTTAGCTGGCATGGAGGATTCTTTACAAAGTAAATAATAAGCAATGAGAAATTCAAGATGCAGAAAACTTTGCAGTCAGTATGATCTTAATTTTATAAAACAATTAAACAGAATTCCTATAGCAGTATATATACCCTAACATATGCTAAGGTTGTGAAGAAAAATCAAGGACTCAAAGTTGTTAATACAGGTTACTTTCCTGGGAGAATAGAATGGGGTAAGAATGATAAAAGAGGAAAAGGAGAAGCAAACAAAAATCAAAAGAGAAAAGAATGCACTAAAAATCTATGTAAGAATATATAGCATTCACATTCATGTAAAGTTGCATGGGTGTGTGTGTGTGTGTGCACGTGCGTCTGTATAAAAACTCGCCCTCTAAAGCTAAATAATTGAGTGAAAAAATCTGTAAATATTCTTACATAAAGATTCCTTAAATGAGCAGACTTGGATGACTACTAGAGTGGAGAAATACAGGTACTTATGCTCCCTTATAGAGCTTGGTCAAGATATTCATCAAAGTATAAAGGTGGATGAAAAAAAACAAATAAGTAAGTAATGAATACACGTTAATGGCAAAACCTTAAAAAAATAATTTCAAACATACGCAATAACACTTTTTACATGTTCTGGGTGTGCAAAGTAATATTTTAAGAAAGTGAAACTAGTTCCTCTAATGGAATACAGTAGAAGAATATTCCATGCTGTTCTGCAGATAGTGTTGTGATTTCTGGGTGCTCTTCCCCACTGAATTAATATGAAAACCTCAGTTTTATAGTATCCTACTCATTGCCAGGTCTATAGGTGAAGCATGAAGTTAAAGTGGTCATGTATTTTCTGGGGAAAAGGTGATGGGGGGGGAATAAAATTAATAAGACTACTTAGCTTTGGAATTTCCTCAGATGGAAGCTGATAAGGGAAAGGACAGTGTTAGCTTGGGGGCTTCCCCGGTGACCCAGCAGTAAAGGATCCACGTTCAATGTAGGAGACTTGCAGGAGACATGGGTTCGATCCCTGTGTCAGCAAGATTCCCTGGAGGAGGAAATGGCAACACACTCCAGTATTCTTCCCTGGAAAATCCCATGGACAGAGAAGCCTGGAGGGCTACAGTCCATGGGGTGGCAAAGTGTCGAACACAATTTAGCGACTGAGCACATATGCAGTCTGAGCTGGAAAAAAAAATCTGAAACAAAGTAGAGAAAACCCAGAGTTCTTTGAATATGTGCATTGGTGAATTTACCCTGATTTCCTTAAATTATGGGGCTAAATATGCAGGAAATCAGACTTTTAAGATATCTGTACTTTTTCCCTGCTACTACACCAGAATTCACCTGGGCAGAAATTAACTGGAGAATTTAATGCTGAAAGAGTCTTACACTGTCAGAAGCATCTTTCTGAGAATTAAAAACCTAATAGAATCTACTAAATAAAATACAAATTAACACATTTTCCCTAAAGCAACAGCACAAGTAAATATCCATGCTGAGTAAGTCATTTTATTAATCCCTACGAATATGTGTGTCTAGTCTAGGAGAGTAATTGTCTTATGTCCACAATTAACCACAATTCAAACAGAGAAGACAAACTTGTAGTAGAAGAACAAAGGATATGTTCAGTTCAGTTCAGTTGCTCAGTCATGTCCGACTCTTTGCGACCCCATGAATCGCAGCACGCCAGGCCTCCCTGTCCATCACCAACTCCCAGAGTTCACGCAGACTCGGTTCCATCGAGTCCGTGATGCCATCCAGCCATCTCATCCTCTGTACTCCCTTCTTCTCCTGCCCCTAATCCCTCCCAGCATCAAAGTCTTTTCCAATGAGTCAACTCTTCGCATGAGGTGGCCAAAGTACTGGAGTTTCAGCTTTAGCATCAGTCCTTCCAAAGAAATCCCAGGGTTGATCTCCTTCAGAATGGACTGGTTGGATCTCCTTGCAGTCCAAGGGACTCTCAAGAGTCTTCTCCAACACCACAGATCAAAAGCATCAATTCTTCGGTGCTCATCCTTCTTCACAATCCAACTCTCACATCCATACATGACTACTGGAAAAACCATAGCCTTGACTAGACAGACCTTAGTTGGCAAAGTAATGTCTCTGCTTTTGAATATGCTGGATGTGACTAGTGATAGAAGCAAGGTCTGATGCTGTAAAGAGCAATATTGCATAAGAACCTGGAATGTCAGGTCCATGAATCAAGGCAAATTGGAAGTGGTCAAACAGGAGATAGCAAGAGTGAACGTCGACATTCTAGTAATCAGCAAACTAAAATGGGCTNGGGCCTTACAAATAGCTGTGAAAAGAAGAGAGGCGAAAAGCAAAGGAGAAAAGGAAAGATATAAGGATATATTAGGAGAGCAAAAAATGAAATGTAATTATGTCCAAACCGGGTAACATAAAACTTAATACACATAATAATCCCAATAAATATTCACCTACTACTCTATGAAAGACCAATAATATTAAATATTATGAAATATTGTTTGTTCCTACTGTGTTTAATAGTTGGAGCCTTTAAAAGTATCCGCATGTGAAGGGCACAGTTGATCAATGGGCAACATTTTTGAGCACTCACTTTGTGCAAGAGGCTGCCCTGGGAAGGACACCTTATAAAGCTGAGAAGCAGGTGTGCATTCTTTCATACTAAGAATAGTACAGGCAGTTACATCAAATTGTCAGCATCATGCTAACGGCAGCTGGTTCCTTGAGTGCTGAAGAGTCTTTATGCTGTGTAAACTCTTGAAAGCTGAGTTTCAGTCCTAATGCTTTCCTTTGTGTCAGCCTCACGTGCTTGGACAAATCATTTATCTTTTTTGAATTCAAAGAGGAATTCAAAACCCATTGGTAATAATAATTCTTTATGACTGGATTATAAAAGGATAAAAAATACAGCACATATAAAAGTGTTTTTATATGAATGTATGACATCATTAAAATAATTACTGTGTACAGTAGAAGGCTGATAAAGGAGTTAAACATTAGGTTTGTTAAAAATGACCATTTCTGGGGATAAATGGAAATGGCAGGCAATGTGCTTTTTAGTCATCCCTACCGTTAGTAGACAAGGAAGTGAGCCAGACTTTCAGCTAATGTCATGAACTCTGAATGATGTTTAGAGAGTCATATAGCCAAATCAATCTGAAAACCCCTAACATGAGAGGGATGGGAGAAATAATCTCTAAATTTATTTCAACTTTCAACTTAATAATAACGAATCTGATGACTGAGGTAAATATTTTGTGGATTTTATACACAAATGTAGATATATGTATATATACAAATGTGGATGTTTAGAATAATGAATGTTCAAATCTTAGACAACAGTAGAATCTAAATATGAGAGGGATGGGAGAAATAATCTCAAATTTATTTCAACTTTCAACTTAATAATAACGAATCTGATGACTGAGGTAAATATTTTGTGGATTTTATACACAAATGTAGATATATGTATATATACAAATGTGGATGTTTAGAATAATGAATGTTCAAATCTTAGACAACAGTAGAATCTAAATTAGGAGACAAATGACCACTGACTGACAATTTGAAAATAAGATGCCATCATTTATTAAAACTGCATTTCAGGAACTTTGGTTTCAGCTCAGATATCTAAAGAGCTTGGAATCATCATTCCATCCTCACAATAAGAAATATCCAAACTGATTATCAAGAACTTTTCTTGGACAGATCAGAGAACTGAGATTACTGGTCATATTACCATCCTAAAATATAGAGAGATGACCTTTTCCAGAGAAACAATTCTGTCATTTACTTATCTGGAGCTGAAGCCACAGGGCGGGTGCCATATAAGCTAGAAGGTACATTAAATTAGAAAATTTGATGACTTGCTAGAGGGTAGGTAGAGACTATCATGAGACTGAGAAGCTCTTGAGAGCTGAAGTCATGGGGAAGGGCCTACATTTTTACAGGTTTTACTTAAATGAACCCACCAGCTCTTAGAATCAAAAATCCTGAGAAAGCGCCTCCCCTAGCCACAGGACCCTAGCTGGCGGAAGGGAAGAAAAGCCATAGTGAAATCCACCCTTCTCTCTTAGGCAACAGAAGGCTCAGTCTCCAAGAGGTCTGCCATTCAAAGCTGTCATCAGGGAAACATTCAAGCTGGGCGAAGGGAACACTAGTCTGCCACAGACTCCCTGTGTCACTTAACGAAAAACCAATGTACAGGGGGCAGGACTTCAATTATATCTACTGGGGACACTGGAGGACAAGGGGGAAGGATTAGAAGGCATGTGGTAAAAAACCTCTACCTCTAGAGAAGGGACAGAAACTTGTAAAAGCCACCTCCTCTAGTCACAGGTCCATAGCATACTCCAAAGACTAGAATTTAATCAGAATTAGAGAAAGCTTCCCTACCACAAGG